>RJWH01000560.1:279199-699291 GCA_004363575.1 Solenodon paradoxus | reverse complement strand
TTGTTACGTGTTCATTATACCTCAACAAAATAGCATTTAATTTAATAAAATAGAATATCCTTTCATGATACAAAAATTCCCTCTCAATAAATGAGAAGAGAATTCCCTCAACTTAATAAAAAGCTTTCACCCCCAAAAAACTCACTAACATCATACTTAATAGTGAAAGACAGAAAATATTGACCTACAATAAAGAACAAGAAAGATGTCTACTCTCACCGCTTCTACTCAATGTTGTATTGGAGGCAAATATGCCTGGACACTAGGAAAACAGTATTATTGCAAAGGAAGAAATAGAATATATTCAGATACAACACGATCTTCAATATAGAAAATCACAGAAATGGGGGAAGCTATTAAAACTAATAAACGAATTCATAAAGTCACAGAATACAAGATCAATATACAAAACAGTTATATTTCTACATACTATCAATGAACAATCTGAAAATAAAATTATGAAAACAATTCTATTCAGAAAAATATAAAATAATAAAATACTTCAGAATACATTTAGCAAAAAGCTGCAGGGTTTTTACACTAAAAACTACAAAGAAATCATTGAAAGAAATTTAAAATGTAAATAAGTACAAAGGATATTCCAAAACCTACTGGATATTTGCAATGTAAATAACGCCCTTACTTTAAAAAAAGAAAAAAAAAAAGGTATTCCTTGTTCATGGATTAGAAGACAATATTGTTAACCTTTCTCACATTATAAAAAAATTAACTCAAAATAATTCATAGACCTCAATAGGGTAGATAAAGCTTATTAAAACTGGTAAATGAAGCCAAAATAAATTATGACCTTGAATTACATGTTTTCTTAGATACAACTGAAAAAGCACAAACATGAAAAAATAAAGAGAAGATAAATTGGATTGTATCAAAATTCAAATGTTTGTGCTTCAAATGAAAACATAAAGAAAGCGAAGAAGACCCACAGAATGGGAGAAAATATTTGCAGATTATGTGTCTGCTAAGGGACTTTTATATTGAACATACAAAGAACTCTTACAACCTAAGAATAAGAAGACAACCCCATTTTTATTAGACGAAAGATTTGAAAAAAAAATTATTCAAAAAAGAAATACAAATGACCAAAAGATCATTCAAAATACTTAACATCATAAATCACTCAGGAAAAGCAAATCAAAGAAAAGCTTAACAATAGTCCCCTCCCTACGATGCTACTCTAACTACCCCCTCTCACTGAAGATGATAAACATTGATAGCTTAATGCCCACATTTTTCTCTACGTTCATACAATGCACACAAATTAAACATTCATACCAATAAAAGGAATGTCACTGATTTTATAAAAGGAGGATCAATTATATACATTTCTCTACAACTTGCCTTACTGTAGCTTTTCCCGTAGGTCAGTGCATATAAATCACTTTCTTTCAAATAGCTACATAATATTCCAGAAATATGAACATACCAGTTTATCCAACCGCTCTATTGATAGCATTCAATTTGCTTTTTTTTCTTTTTACTCAATGTATATCTTTAGACATATGCTTACAAACCAATTCTTTCATTTTATAGGACAAAATTGTTCAAAGCAAGTTTTAAAGATGCAGAAAATATTCGTTTGCTTGGCAATAAAAAAGGTTATGTTACATTAAGTGTCCTGTTCAATGGAAATAGGAAAATATATTTATTTCTCAGCTGAGTCACATCCCTGTGAATAAGTTAGATTTTATTTGAAAATACATAAACAAAATAAATACAAATTACAAATGCTCGCCAAACAAGGTATTCGATTCTATCTGTATGAGGCAAAGGATGTTTCAAGAGAGATAGATCTCCTGGCACAGGAAAATGAGCAAGCAAAAGAAAGAAGCAGATTAGGGGAGTAATCCTAAACAGAACTTCATCCTCTGAGTACAAAATTCCCCCAACAACAAAGAATTCAATGGGGTCCCTGGGTTAATGGGTTCAGATTAGGTTCAGGGTAAAATTTCAGTTAGAAAAAGTCCTTTAGGATATAGTTCCTTTATTTAACTCTTGATTGTGCTTATTCTCTTAGTTGGCTGGGATAGTTATTTCAAGAAGGGAAACTAGATGGAATGATACTGTGCCCTTATATATCTAAGAATAACTTTCTTTTTCCCTCATACACAAAAAAAAAAAACACCTGACTTATTTTAGTGCTTGGGTCACAGCCTTTTCTTCCTCCAAATTCTGAATATACTGTGATTTTTAAGACTTCCAGCTTGATAATTCTGAAGATACCTCAAATTGGGTTTATTTACTGGTGACTTGTGTGCATACATATGTATACAATAAGAAAATAATAAACTGGAAATACACTGTCATTAAAATGACCAACATTTATACTGTTTGATCTATTCTTAGCTTATCCAAAGTGATAAGACAAAAAAGAAAAGCCACATGAACTAAACCTATGACAATATGACCATCACAACAGTAATCCCAAATAAATAAAGCCACAGCAAATTAGCCTGAGGTAATAATTTAGAGATATGAGTTTACTATTCTCTTGCATTATGTAATCCAATGCTATCAGCACAATCCATCCTACTCTATCATACCTTTTGATTTTTGTCATCAGCACCTCAGTCTGTCAGAGCGCCACCTTCTGGTGTAACTAGGGAGCATGTAGTCATGGTTTTGTAAACAATATGAATATGCAATATGAAAGGGAATGGAGTTGTCATCTTCCTAATTCTGGCTAGTCTCTCAAGGCCCCCAAATCTATCTTTTCTTTTCTCAATTGTAGCAAAAGTAAAATCTATGGAAAAGATACAAGAGCATTCATAATCTAAATAAAATGGTTAACCAACAGAATTGAAAAGACAGAAACTAGAGTTACTCCTGGAATTTCATTTACAGGAACATCACAGCATTGCAACTGGATGAGTGAGCAGAAACAACTGTCTTGTATTTTTGTTAATCTGTTTACATTTCAATTCAGAGAGAGGCTGTTCTATTAGTTTTGGATCACATTCCTACTTCTTGGCAGGAAAGGCTAAAGAATCTGACAGTTCCATTGTACTGACTCCAGTCGGCAAGAGGCAGTTCCCAAAAATGGTATCAAAGTGATTTTGGAGGGGAAAAAACATCCAATTTGTAGATAAACTACTTTTCATGGTTGGATGGCTGTAGAAATTTTTTGAAACGCAAGTATTGAATTTTTTTCTTTGGCTCTATCCAGATGTGAGTCTCTTCTGTTTTTACCTGGAATGCAATTGCCATTTCAGCCTATGTACTTAGGTTTTATTTCACCCTTTAATATTGTTTCTGTTTTATTTTATACTGTCTTCCCTAGGATCAAAAAACGTCCATGTTAGACCTTTGCTCTCACTTTCATTTTGTTTCCTTCTGTTTGTGCTTTTTTCTGCATCCTAGGTAAGCTTTTCTAAATAAGCTTCTCGCCTGTTCTCCACTTCGCTGATTCTAATTTACACAGTCAGTTATGTACAAGATACGTTATTGTGCTTGACAGTCTTCTCAGATAGACTGTTATCTTTTCATGACTTTATGTTCTTGTTTCACAATGTCCAGTGTCTCACTGATTTCTGTTATTGTAGACTCGAAACAACATCCCTATAGTTGTTTTTTTTTCTAGTTCCTTTAGGCTTCCAGAGAAAGGAAAAAAAAATTTAAGGGAAGAAGGATGAGGAGGAAACAGCATTCTTAAGAAAGGAAGAGAAGGAAGAAGCATCTCTAATAATTTATTTATCTGGATTTTTCACTCAGGCCCAGGTCATAAACACAGGTCCCTGGACTTTACATGGTCACATGAGCTACTAGGGTACTTCTCAAGGTAAGAAATTTCTATGAGGTTCCAGAATACTGTCCCCTATAGTCTTACTGCAATATTTTAATTGGATCCATGTTTTATTTTGTTTTAGTTATGTTTACACATTCTCAAGTGAGATAACACCTATCCAGAATCATTGATAGGTAATAGGCAGACATTTGCCCTTGACGCCATTCTGTCTATATCAATATGAATCAAATAGCCTATCTAAATCTGTAGCTAAAAGGTAAACCCATTCCCCAATTTGTAGTTTATTTCCCAGAGAGCTATCATGAGTAACAACTTCTGTTGAGGTAGCATCGTTCCCTAGCCCACGGCCCACTCTCTGGTAAGCTTCTCTGTGATATAAAATTATACTTCTCAATAGTACTACCTAATACCTCAGCCCTGTATCATAAGGAATCCGACTCTGATCATCTTTTGGTTATGCCCCTTCCCACCGGACAAGTCTGAAAACCCAAGGAGACGTGCCCTACTTCAACACTTACAGACTACATTGTGGTCAAGATCTTAAATTCTCTGCTCAAATAGCACCTGCGCAGGCCCCATCCACAGGCCCATCCTGCTGGGCAAACAGGTCACAATGTGTACAATCCCAGGCTCACTGAACGTCCAAGGGCAGCTGTTTGCAGAGGCCCTGCACATTATGGCCAAGAGATCCACACACACATGCTCCAGGCTGCTTGAAATTCAGGAGACAATGGTGGGGTGGGAAGGGGGTCAAGTTAGAAGCTAATGAACTTGAGGCCAATAGTCTCTAAGTTATCAACATTTTAGCATGGAATACAAAAGAATTTGAGAAGTCTAAATTTGAACCTGGAATCCCAGATTATTTTGAAGGTATATTTGTCAAGGTAAAGTAATAGAATTTATTTTATCTTGATTTATAATTTTAAGGATCTGAATTTCTACTCCTTGCCCTGAGTCCTATGAATATTAGAGTTGTCTGATAAATAGCTTCCAAGGCTCTACCTGTCACTATTCCACCTACACAGAAACAGCCCTGTTTGAGAACAGGTTAGTTCCAGAGGTCCATCAGTAAATAAAAATTACCAAGAAAGATACAAGGTGGTAGCTCCTGGATGGATTCTCATTGAATTATTGTGTGAACTGGCCCTTTGAAGCTTTTAAACTGGCCCGACCTGCCTTACTTACATTCTATTGGGCATCTATTTCTAACACTGACCTACAATGAAAATCTCTTTAGTGGGGTGTCATCTCCTCTCCCAACTCCCTCACTCCTTGGTGATCTGCAGCAGCATCCTAAGGAATTCTCAGCAGCCACGGTGTGAGAAGCAGTGATACTCCAAGCAGCACTCTTTGGCTCCTCTATGGGTCAGAACCCTGAGCGGGTATTTCTTCTTCTCTCTTTTTTAAAATTAAGACATATCACTGATGGGTATAATTGGTATGTAAAGAACATTGTGTAAGTTTTAGTTGTACAATGTGTTGATTTAATACATTTATATTTTGCATGTGACTGCCACTGGGCATTAGCTAACACCTAGTGGGGAGTAGGCATTCCAAAAACCAAATGTCTGAAAATGTTGTTTTATGAACTCACTTAACTGAATCCCTTCCCACAGTAATTCCCTTGCTGAAAAAGGGCACCTTCTCTCCTTTTTTCTTCCCCTCTGGACCTGCTTTAGATACAACTCTATGATCATACCAAGTATGGGCCTTCACATGCTTAAATTGTCTACACAGGAAATCAAACAACTCTTTATCAAGCTTACAAGGCAATTACCTGCTGAAATTTAACGTCAATGTTAAAAGATAAATTTTCACTGACCTTTCTTTTTGTAGTGTATCTGCATTATTTCTCATCTCCCCGGGGCATATGGATGTCTTGGGCAATCAGGGTGAAGGAGTGTGCTCTACAAGGCAGAAAAAGACACTGATTGGTGTCAAAATACAATCTGTTGAAATTCTTTAAGCAGCAGAACTCTGTGTTGCCTCATTCATCAGGTTCATGACTTGAAAAGGAAATGCACCAACCCTATCTCCTCATCTCTTCACCGTCTTCCTGTTGAGTGTACGTGTGTGCATGTGTGTGTGTGTGTGTGTTGCTCCCTCTGAGAAGGATGCAGAAGGATGATGGTGAGGGCAGTGGAAGGAAAGAACAGCCTCTGCCATGGAGCAAAGATGACTGTTTTGTTATGACAGACCCTGAGTATGGCATTTGGTACCAAAAAGTGAGGGAAACATCGGGTGTCTTCCTACTTTTTAGGGGGTGCTTCTGGTATTATACTTAGTGGCAATTCTTTCTAGGTGTTGGCATTGTTTTCCCTTCTATTTTCAGTTTTGTTGGGCTCTTTGGTCTTTTCCTGTGTCTTCATAGGTGTCTTAAATGTATACCACCACGGAGTGGGCAGCTGCAACATACAGTTTTCAGCTAGAAGTCCTAGCTCCCTGGCCCTCCTATAACACATATGCGTCGGATGCCTCTTCTCTCTGCTCCCTTAATACTGTGCATTCCTGTTTCACCGCAGTAATTGCGACTCTGCATGTCTATAGGTATAGGTGTGTGCGACCAAAACAGTGATCCACTTTTCAATCTCCCCAGAAAAACTCTTCAGTTCCTTTTAAAAAAAAAATAACCATTTTGAATCTTCAGCAACTATGTTTGACACATAATAGGTATGAAGATGAGGTGTTTTCACATTCCTCATACAGGAATGCTTCCAACCAGGCACAAAACCATAATCTTTCAGGATCTTCAAAACTAATTCACCAGCCTCACAAAACAAAAAAGATACGATGCTCAATGGGAAAGTAACTAAAGGGAAAAAGTGGAGTATGTTTATGCCTTACTTTATTTACTTGTGTATTTGGAAATAGAAGTATTTTTAATGATCAAAATTTTCCTAATCACTAAAAATGTTTTTTTTATTTGAAATATTGGTGTTTGAAGACCCAACAGATGTTGTGTGGGTTACACAAACATCTATAGTTGATCACAAAAATTAAGTTTCCTACAATAATAAAAGGAAACATTTAACCTAAGCCCCTTCATATTTCAATAAGGAAATGGAATCCAAATAATGTAACATTTTTGCCGTTACATATTGTTTCCTACATTCTTTAAACTTCTCGTTATTCAGTTCTAGCACTGAAAGTTTGGCCAGAAACAAGGATTCTTTCTTCTTCTTTGCTTCTCAAGGAAGATAATGGCATCGATAAAAATTTTCTTTGAAAAGTTGTTCGTATTGAAAAAAATGTCTTCTGAGTAAAAATATTTGCATTAAAGTTATTAGTTTATGAAGGTTCTGCTATTACTCACTTGTACATAAAAATTGTTTCTAACCTAATGCCCAGGCATTTCTAAGCTACCAGCATACAGAGTGTTTCAAACATTGTGATGTCAGACCAGCCATGTTCAAAACTCACCTTCCCAATTCCCCATAAAATATTCACCAGAAAGAAAAGGACTATGTTGGTAATGCTATTACAACTAATGATAAGAATAATGACATTCCCAGAATGCTGCAGCTGCGTCATCATTAGAGATGGACTGAGGAATAAAATGCTAGACTTCAGCAGACCGGCACTCTCACAGAAAGCAGAGAGGCTCAGGCCCACTGTCAGGCATAGAGAGACTCTGTGGACCATGAAATAAACAGATATTGCACCACACAAACTGTCTTTTGAATTGGCAAGTACCAGGCCCTTCCACTCTCCTCCACTGTTTACACTATTCTAACCATCGATGAACTGTAGCCACTAATCAAGAAGAGAAAATAGCACTTGGATCGAGGCTAAGCCAAACCAGGTGACACCACCCGTCCACATCACCGAAACACATCCTGTAAGCCACATATGCTAGATGGTCCAGGAACCCTTCTCCTGTGTGGAAAGCAGGGGTGAAGAAAGTAGAAAACAGCAACAGAGATCCAGCTATTGCAGACATGATTCTTATTCTTCAAGAGCCTTCAATGAAGTGATTGTCTGAGCTCAATCTGCTACAAGAAATGATCATATATGGAGTGCCTTATACCCAACAGAATTTTATTTCTCACAGTTATGGATGCTGGAAGCCTGAGAGCCAGGATATCAGTATGGTCAGGGTCTTCTCTGTTCGAAGTTTCAGACTGCCAACTTCTCAGTGCAGCCTCATCTGGAGAAGAGAGTCAACTAGCTCTCGGCATGAAGGCACGAACTGCATTCACGAGGACTCCAACCTTATGATGTAATCACCTCCCAAAGGCCCCCACCCTGATGCCATCGCATTAGGATTAGAGCTTCAACAGATGAATTTAGAGGGTACACAATCCATTTCAGCAAGCATACTTTACATACCAAAAAAAAACCAAAGTCCGAGACAGCTAAATAATTTTCCATTGAGAAAAGTCATCAGCTGAAGCATCTCTATGAAAAGTTAAAAACTACGGAAACTCTTTGCTTTTGTTGATTCTGTTGCCACCTGAAAAATTAACCAAACAATATGCAGTGTCCTCACTCTGCTGCAGAGGGCAGTGGTGGACTGGTCTCCTCAGCACCAGTTACAGGATTTTATGAGAACAAAACCATGTACTCAAACCAAGTCACTTGTTTCCAGGCCACTGCCCAGAGAGTACTCTTCTACAGCAGGCTCATGGTGAGGTTAAGACTGCCCGCTACGACTCGGAAGGCTATGCTCATTTCCTTATTCTTCCTCTGTGAGTCAGACTTTTAAAAGCATGACCTGGTGAAGTAAAGTTCACTGGGCCCTGCCAAGCTCTGTTAAATGTGGGAGCGGTGAATATGAAGGCTCTTGGAGGTGGGGCGTAGGGATGAATCTGACAGGAAGGTGTCCTGCTTCTGGAGAGTGAGTCCTGTACCTTTCCCCTCCACATCACTTTAACCAAAGCCTTTACTCAGAAAATCTCTGAAGGGGTGCAGAGCATGTCACCCCACAATATACCACTCCACTTTAATGGTTGTTTTGAACCAAAGGCAACTGAGAAGACGCAAACACAAGAAAATATCACTGCCCTCCCCCTCTCTGCCTGGCAGAGAGAATGATTCTTAATCACTGGAGACCACTCTAGACTCTTTATCAGCCTAGAGACCCTGCACTGCCGAGAGGAATCTGTAAACAATCCTGCTAAAACAGCACAGACTTAGCTTCCATTTGTTTCCCCTACATCTTTGCTTTCTCACAATTTGACCCCTGAAAAGCTCCAAGTTCCCCTTTCCTTCGACTTGTCACAGCTCTACAAATGTATTATTCTTCTGATAAGAAGCAATGTAAACCCAGGTTCTAACCACTCCTTTGAACCAAGTTCTCCCTGTGAAGGCTCAAATGCATGTGATCATACATGTATGATTCTTTTCCCCCTATTAATCTATCTTTTGTCAGCCTAATTTGCAAAACCCCAGTCAAGGAACCTAAAATGAACAGGAGCAAAGGTTTTTTCTTTCCCTTCATTTCCTCACCCTTCCTATCCTACATGATAAACAGTTTATCTTCATCATATTTCTCTAACTCTCCATCCAAGAATGAGGACTGCCGCGTCCAGGGCAGGCCCATGGCTTCCGAACATCCTGGGTGCTGTTGGGTAGGGCGTGCTGGGCAGTGTGGGTGGTCTAAACAGGGCTGTCTGCCCACTGGGAGCCCAGAGTAGAGTTCTCAGATTTTAAATCTACATCCTGAATTTAATTACTTTTATTTTAAAAATGGGTTTTCATTCTTAATTATACAGGTGAGCACGAACACATTCTCCTAATAAAACTACTTAATTTTAAATGCAGTTCACTCTTTCCCAGAACCCCTGATCCCACTCCTTCCACAGAGGGACGCATCATCACGAGTCTGGCTTGAATTCTTCCAGCCACGTTTCTATACAGGGACATTCACAGTGTCATACTTATCGAACAGCATAGTTCTGTTTGGTTGCTGTTGCTACTGTTGCTTCACAGAAATCTCATGACACCTACTGATCTATGACTTTTGTCTGATCAACAACAGGTTTTCAGACACTGCTCATGCAGCTTTAGTTTCATTTAGACCTAGAGCGCTACCTCATCCTTTGCACCTGCTCTATAACAATCCCTATATGTTCACATTGTTTATTTAAGTCTTCCCCTTTGGGATGGATATTTAGATTATTTTTTCTATTTTTATTATTATAATTATAGTGAAGAGCAATGTATTTTTAAATATTTTGCTATAGCAACGTGTAAGTAGTGAAATTGCTGGACAAGAGATATATACATTTAAAAACTTAATATGGTCTTAAAGTTCCCTCAGTCTAATCTTGGGGGTGATGAACAAGGAGCAGCAGAAGTGGGGGACAGTCCAGAGCCCAGTTGCAATAGTTCTAGGACAACTCGGATCGCCATGGTAGCCAGAGCCTGTTCCCTGGAGGTGTCTGAAGTGGGCTACACAACAGTTCATTGAAGACCCTCAGCGGACCAAGGCTGCACAAGCTGTTTTGATAGCTGGCCGTGACCTTGGGGCTCATCAGAAGAGCAGCTGCTAGTCACTGTCAGCCACTAATCACCACCGCCCTGGGAGTCACTTGGTGCTACAAGAGCTCATTCCTTAAATGATAAAGGCAATCCCGAGGAAGCAGATGTGAGTACCACCTAAGCGCTGCACAAGAGATCAAGGATTTTGTGTTTCATTCAAGTAGCTGACTGATAAACAACACATAATGATCCAACCTCGTGAGGACAACTGCTAAACTCCTTGATGCTAGATGAGAGTATGTGGACCCACGTATACTGCCTGACGCAACTCATCCAACCAATGTCAAGTGCTTGTCCGAACTATTACAAGTAATGAAACACACTATTGTAAAACTAATTGACTTATGATGATGCATAAATTATCAGAGGAACACACAATGGGATGCTATTTAGCCTCTTTTTATGACTCAGGCATTGACATTTTGAGATAGAATGGGAAGGACTCCTCACTATAAATAACTATTTCTCTCAAATGCCCTCCACAACTACTGCTATGTTCCACTCACACAAGTTTAAGTGGGCAAGCACAAGCCAGTAACTGAAAAAAAAGATTGCAGACTGGCATCCTACTCACATGAAAGTGCATGACTTGGGCAAAAGGCAAAGGTTTCTATAAACAACAATGTCCTTTATCAGAGATCACTTAGATGATGAATGTAGAAGTTTAAACATGTCCGTAGTTAAGTCTGTAGTTAAGAACAATAGTTCTTAATAGTCCTTAATAGTTCTTAATAGTCCATAGTTAAGAACAATCTGATCTCCTCCTTCCCTCCCTCCCTCCCCCTCCTCCTCCCCCTCCCTCCCTCTCTCTCTCCTCTCTCCTCTCTCTGTGTGTTAGCTGGTCTGATGATGATTAGATTAAGCTCAGGGGTATCCTCCCTGTCACCAGCATAAAGGACAAAAAACACAAAAGTCTCTTGGCTCCTCTACATCCACTTGGCCTACCATCATGTTATTTTTGGATCATTGCAATGTAGTTAGAAAGTATTCCACCTATACACACTGACCACACATAAATCTAGAACTTAGTGTTTAGTCCTATGAAGTCTTCCTTTCATTTATTTCTGTTTATTTATTTGAACCATTTGAAAAGTTGCTAAAAATTCAGAAATAGTTCTGAGGAAGATTTTAACTAGAATTCCTCAGGCAAAACCCTACTTTTCATAATAGTCAACATTTCATTAAAGGAAAGAGATAGTAAATGCAGTCCTCTGATTGCAGTCTGCAGAGTTTCTTATAAATACAAATCCTTGGTAATATCTCTTGGAGTCAGGTGCTTTCCACTATTCAGAATCATCAGTTTTCTCTCTGGTAAGAAACCAACTTTCCAAGGGAAAATATCTAGAGGAAATTATTTAAAAAAAAAAATGTATTTGGTTGAGCAAGGCAATCTCTCTGAACTTGCTCATGATCAGGAAGCTGCTCAGATTGTTGAAATTAAGGGAGCTATCACTGTTTAGACAGAATTTCTTCATCTAAAAATAAGGAGGTAGTAACAGGAAGCTACAGTTTTGTTCCAAATGTGTGCGGATAAACTGCCTTTCCATTGAATCAACTAGTTCTCTCTTCAGAAATGAGCCTAGTGGCTTAGAATAAGACCATTGGTCTTGGACTTGAGATCTGTTTTCAGGAGGATCCTAGCATGGAGAGAACTCCTTAAGTCTCAACCCATGTTGGAACATGAGACCATGACCACTCTTCTGATGCTGACCAGACCTGGAGAGCCCTAGGACTTTCTGGGTAGGCAGCCCCAAGTGACCTCTACCAGCTGGACTAATTTGATGCAAACCTAATAGTTATCCATAGGAGTGACACACGAATGCATGTGAGGACTAACTCCAAGAGAAAAATGCACAAGGATGGATCATAAAGCAGCCCATCCTACCCCCCGCACCCCACCCATAGCTCAGTAGGTTAAAGTGCAGACTAGAAAAACCATGGACCTAGGTTTGAATTTACAACATCCTAATTTTTGTTTGACAATAATAACGTTCAATATTTGTAACGGAACTGACTTTGTTTGCTTGCTTTGAGGTGACTCTAATTTTTATTTGGGATAATGATTAGTTTTCAAGTAATAGTAAGTAGTGCTATAGCAATTTCTAATTTTTAAGAAATACATGTACTGTAAAACAAAGGTTGGCAAGGTCATTTTCAGCATACTACCTGTTTTTATGTAGTCCCTGAGCAAAGAATGGCTTTCATATTTTTTTAATGCTTGGAAGGTGGAGGAGAATCAAAAGAAGAAGAATATATCATGATGTGTGCAAATTCTATTAAATCTTTGTATTGAATTGTATTAAATACAGTTTTACTGAAATATCATTTTACTTATTAGCCCATATATTATCTGTGGCTGCTTTTATAACCACAATGGCAGAGTTGACTGCAGGTGACCCAAAACCTAAAATATTCACTCTCTGACCTTTTATAGAAAAACTTTACTGACCCTTATTGGAGAACATGAATTCAAAATTATTCTAATTTTACTATCTAATAATATTGCATGGAACTTTTTATATAAAACAGACACACCAAAATGTTACCATTACTTTCCTTATTTAATATGCTTAAAATTAACAAGTGGATCTATTTCAGAGTTTTGGTCAAAAATTGTCTGGAATATGCCCAGATAAGAGTCAACACAAGATGTTATTTAGAATCTTGTATTGGATAAATTGCCAGTTGCCATACATCCCAAAGTTGTTCTAAACCTCTGTGAGTGATGCATCAGGAGAAAATGAAGTCAGAAAAATAGTTCTGAACTGGTCCCACACTGGAACTCTGGTAGTAGGTGTGATGTGAAATACTGACTGAGATGCAATTTAAATACCTTAAATGAAATTTAGCATAGTGAATTAAAGAAATAATAAATTTTACTATTTGAAAAAAAGAACTGCGCTGTTGTTGGTAAGTTTAATATACTATGTACAGATATTGCTTTATCATGATGTATACCTTAAATCTATATACTGCTATGATACAATGTTCTGTTAATAAAACTTTTGTTTAAAAGTTTTTTAAATTAAAAAACTTATTTATTTTTGCCACTCACAGACCTGGGTTTTAAACCTGGGGCACGGCTTTCAGAGGCTGTGCTTTAGACTTCTGAGCCACGTATGCATTTTAGGGAGACAATTCAAATAAACTGAATTAAAATAAACTTTTAAATGTACAAAAACTTGAACATACACTGAAAATGTTTTAATACATACCGTGCCCTTAGAATGCCCCACAAATTACAATTATACTCATATGATACATTCTTGTATATTTGTATATATTCATTTCTTCATACCCTTGCCCGACATATTAAATTTTACCAATCTGCTTGATTCAAAAGAAAATAATGTCTTTAAATTTGCAGTTTCTCACTTACTAGTGACAAGGATCATCTTTGCAAGTTTATTGGTCATTTTATATCTCTTTGTCTATAATTTGCCTATTAATGTCTCTGGTTGGCTAAAAATATGATTCTTATTATCATTTAGTTTGCATTTCCCTAATTAGTAAAGAGCTTAAGCATTCATCAGCATCTGTTGGTAACTTAGTATTTCATATTCGCTTGTATCCTTTGCTAGTTTTTCTACTGTGTTGCTTGTCTTATTAATTTACTCTTGTTTAAGGGTCTCAAAATACAGGCAATTTTCAGAGGGCAAACATAATCTGATGCAACAATCTAAATTAAACTCTTGTCCAAGTCAGTCCTGAGGTTATCATGATCCCCCATCTGAGCCGTACACCTACAATAAATCACAGGAAATGAACAGATGATAAATAATTACCTTGTGCAGCAAATGCCATATGCCTCTTCTTTCCTCCTCTAAATAAGTTGCTCAATGAAAGAAGGAAATTGACCATTAAAATTAGCTGCTGGTTTTATCCACAGGATTCAATAAGAGTTAAAATCAGCCAGCAACAGCACATAGTAAACATCCCCTCTGTAGCAGTAATGTTGGTGATTCTTGAGAAGGTCCAAAGGATCTTCTAGACTCTCCTGGTGGTGAGAGGAACAGGAAGCAGTGGTACTAATCAAGACCAGACCAGTCCACCAGGGAAAGATTTTAGAATGGATACAAATTGGAGCTCTGTGAGACTGCTGTGGTCAATCCAGAAAATAGGGATCCACTGACAAGTTCAGAGGGCAGGAACGGGGCCAAGGAGAGAAGACAACCTAAGGCTTAGGAAACAGATGGACATGGAAAGAAAAGACAGGAGGCAATAGAAAAAGGAAAGCCCTGGAAGTTTTCTATTCCAGAGAGGGATGTCTCAACCAACATTTGAGGCACTTTACACGAATCCTCAGGCTGAGGGACATATCAGATTGCTCATTCCATGCGCACAACCTGTGGCTGCCTGGGCCCCTTCCCAAAGATCTGATTCACTGGTCTGGGTTGGAGCTGGGGCATCAGTATTGTTATGAAACCTCTCTGGTTAACATGTCAGGGCTGAGAGCCACAGTCTCACAACGTCAATCAGCTGGAGGAGAGGGAAGTCTTGTGTAAGGGGTTACTGCTCTGCTTAGAAGCCCAGCCCCAGATGGACAGCTGCTCTGGGTCACCTAAAATTAGAACCCAAGAGAAATCTAACCCGAAGCCCTATGCTGAAAGGGAAGAGTCTTCGGCCTAGAACTAGGAAACATGACAGAAGTAGCTGGTTTGAGCAAAAGATAATGTGTTCTGTGTGAGACTCCCATGAGCATGAGAGCTGACTACATTTCAGTTTGCTTCAGTTAGAAACTAGATGAATTGTTCAAGAGAACAATTCTGGGCTAAGGATATATACTAGGATATTACCAAGGGTTGCTCAGGTCTGAATTGTCTCCCTAAAATGCATACGTGGCTCAGAAGTCTAAAGCACAGCCTCTGAAAGCCGTGCCCCAGGTTTAAAACCCAGGTCTGTGAGTGGCAAAAATAAATAAATAAATAAAATGCCTATTTGGAGTTGAGGCCTTTGGAAGACAATCAGGTTTAGATGAGGTCGTGGGGATGGGGTCCTTGTGATGGGATAGCATCCTTGTAGGAAGAGACACCAGAAAATGTGCTGTCTCTCTCTCCCCATCAAATGAGGACACCACATGCCAGCTGAGAAGAGAGCTCTCACCAGAAATCAATCATGCGGGCTCCTTGACGTTGGACTTCTAGCTGTCGGAACTTGAGAACATAAATGCTAGCATTTAAGTCAGTGTTTTGTGACGGTGTTTTGTTACAGCAGCCTGCACTGACTAGTACAAGAGCTATGAGAATGGAACAGACTGCGCAAAGAGAGGTCCGAGAGTGAGGCGGGAAGTGAATCTACACGAGGGTCTACACTGGGGAGCCCTACATTTAAGGAACAGTAGAGATCCAGAGACAGTACCGACAGGTCACCAGAGAGACAGAAAGAACACTAGGAATATACAAGAAGAGAAGAGATTCCAGAGAGAAGAGCACAGTGAGGAAGAAAGAGAAGTCCTTTAAATCTGCAATAAAAAAAGCCCTTGTAACATCAGAAAGACAATTAGGCAAAAGAAAGAGGCAGACAACAGACTATAGCAAAGGTTTTCTCTCCTCTACAGAGTTAACTGCCCAGCCCTGAGCGGTGCAGTTGTAGACCCAGGGCGCACAGGCTGGAAAGCACGCTAGGGGCACCTGCTACCCCAGCTGACCCACCAGGGAGGCCATGTTGTCTGTGTCCAGATTACACAGAAGAAGCATACAGTGACTAGCCCATTTCCAAAATGTGGGGTCAGACCTTGTGCCCATGACCCAGGTTACTAGATGTAAACCTAACGAGGGGTGATCCTAATGAAATGGAATCTTGAACAGCCTCAGCTGTCTCCTGCCAGTCTCCCTCCTTGGTTGGGGCTGACCCTTGTTTTCCTGTGTTAGCTTAGGTTTCTACCATGGATAGTCAGATGCAACATGAAAGTCACAGCCACTGGAAGCCCTGATTTCATGCTACGAAACCACTGCTACCAGCAACATCAGGCATGTCAGTACAGGCCTTTACACTGGGGACTTGGTACCACCACCCTTGTGGGTCCCCTTGCCCCACCCACTACTGCCCCATACCAGTTTAGTCTATTTCATGCCCCTTTTCCCCGTCTTAGAAACCCTGATCATGCCTGGGAGGTGAAGCCACACGACAGCACATGCACCCCCCTTTACTCCTAAGTATTGTCCTAATGGTTTTCTGACTGCCTCTATACCTCTGCCAATAGGGGAGTCATTTCATCATTTTTTTTAATAATGTGAGCAGACATATCAACCCATTCGTCTCAATCACAAGTCAACAGAGACGATTCAAACACATTACAGAGTCAATATGAGAGCTGTCTCCAGGCTGCAATAATCTAGCTGGAATGCAGACGTAACAAACCTCTCTCATCTCCCTCCCACTACATCCTCCCCAGCAAACCTATCGCTTGGCACTCCTGACCCTGATGATCCCACCAATAAATAAACAATTAGGTTTAAAGCAAGTTTCTGGATGAAGCCCACGCTGCCTGATCTGTGATGAGTGATGAGGGAATCTTAGAAAATGCTGTGCGTCATGTATCACCCAGGGAACCATTTCTTGGTGTCAGCTCTAAAAAAGTGATTTCCAAGAGGAAATTTTTTTAAAATCCCACACTCTTTCCATTTTATAGGACTCCTTTGATATGCTCAGATGAAATAAACTGCTCTGATGATTAATCTAAGCCTGTGGACAATCCTTCTGGTCAGATAGATACTGGACCCAAGCCTGCTGGATGCAGGGGAGACAGTCTGGGGCATCGCAGCCCTGTTGGCAGCCAACTCCAAGGATAGTTAGATGAACTCTGCAGTGCTTGTCACCTTTCCCCCACAAATAGGGTGAGATGAAAGCAAACCAGGGCCTCGGCTAACAAACTGAAACACAGACAGGTAATGGTCATCTTTGGTCCCGGCTACTGAAGTGACTTAGTAGTGAAGTGAAAGCTACTGAACTGACTTAGTTTCTTTACTAGGAGTGAGGGTGAATGCTGCGTGCAAGGGATACAGTGTGTGTCTGTCCTGAAACTAGGCTATGTACACGTGTGCCTTTGCTGCCTCCCCAGCCCCATCCTCCCTGGCCCAGCCACTCCACTCCAAGAGAAGAGCCAGGACAGTTCAGCCCAAGGATCCAAACAGCAGCATCTCAAAGCTACGACGTCAGACCTCCTTTCTCAAAACCTGGCTGTACTAAGTAATTCCAATGATCTGATTCTGTCTGCTTCTTCCAGTTCCCAGTATTGACCTTCCGTTGCCATAATTCTGTAGTAGGTAAAAGATACATAGTTATACAGAAAAATAGATAACCTGGTTCAGGTAGCCTCCCTTAGTAAACCACATGAAATTACACACACAAACATGTAATATTACCAGCTCAATGAGTCCAGCATTGGGACCAGAGACATGCCAATTACTTTGAGTTGCCTGAGCCAGAGACTCATTAGTGGAAAAAATCATCCAGAGAACACGCCGCCCACTGCCAAGCGTCAGAAGGGGCCAGTAGGAGGCAGTGGGAACATTAAGTCCCAATCCTGATTTGTGTCCCAGGGTCACTCTGGGACTTTGTTCTCTCTCTGCCTCACCTTCCTCCTCTGTGGAATGAGAACACTGGCTGCCTCCCAGGGAGGGCCAGGTTGAGGAGTCCCTAATGAAGGACTTGGCAGCAGCTGAGAGCCACCCTGTGCAGAACGCCACATTCTCATTAGCCCACATTACCTTCCCGCCTGAAGACATCAGTGGCTCATGGTAGGCGGTTCAGAGATGACAGACACCCACAGACCTGCCAGCAACACGAGGCCCCCTGGGTGGTCTGGCCAGTGATTGCATTGTCACTACTCATAATAATGTAACTCTTGTGCTTCTATTTCCTCCAATAACAAGTAATTTACTTAGGATACTTAATAAAAAACCAGACCATCTCATTGCCAGCTCACCAAACACAGTGGTGTTCATTCCATTCACTCTGCTGAGGTTTGTATAGAACTTGTTTTTGATTCAGGGGACTAGACAGAAGCTCATGGTCAATGGAAGTGAGAGGAGTGAGAGGTCGGTGAAGTCATTTGCCTGCCAGGGTGCTGGGAAAACTTCAGCGTTAGGCCAGGATTTTAACTTGCTTCTCCTCACTTGTCAAGGAGCTTTGAGTGACTTAAAATTAATTATCCCTGTCTTGGGTGAAAATGGACCTTCCTTGGATCACAAAATAACATTCCTGGATGGGCATGCCCTTATGGCTCAGGCAGCAGAAACGGCTGGATTGTGAGACACATACAGCCCAAGGACCTGGGTTCTCCACCCAGGGCCAGGGAGAAAACCCAAATTAACAAATAAATAAAAATGTTTCTTCCTCCTCTCTCTTCCTCCCTTCCTTCCTTTATTTTTTCCTTCCCTCCTTCCTTCCTTCCTCTCTTAAAAAAAGAAGAAACAAACATTCCTAGAGGTGAACTATGGAAGCAGCATTCAACACTCCATAATGACCTGTATTTTGATTATGAGAGCCTTGCTTCTAAGAGCACTCCATCTCTTTCTTCTTTTCCATTCTGCTGCTTCTCCTTCAAAAGCAGCGGTGGCAGCCACTTAGTATTTGGAACCACAGCTTCATGATGAGTTCTTACTTCATAACAATTATTAGAAGGGAAAATACGGTTGTCTTCATTCTCTTTGTAGTCAGACCCCCAGGAATGACAAATCTTGCACTGCAATCATATCTACCCGCACCCAGCAAGGTTCTGGGAAGTGTGTGCAGGGCACAATAGTAGAATGAGGATAAAAACAAAATTTACTAATACCTCTTAAATGTCTGGTGTTGTGAAAGCAGCTCCTTAAAATGCTGAGTTAGAGCAGACTCTGACTGAGACTCTTAACGGGACTTACTATTCCCCCTAAACTTGACTCTAGGGACTAACAAGCTCAGATGTGCCTACAAGAGGGATAAAGAGATAGATAACCCTCAGAGACCCCAGGGTTCAACCATGGACTCAACATGAAATAAAAAGAAATGACCATTTACTAATTCTACACAATAAGGTGAATGAAAAAGAGTAAGTCAGGTGGGGGACTTGAATATGGTACCTCTTGAGGCACACTGCTCTCATCCATCAGTGACTATCTAGGACTCTGTTGTATCATCAAATTAGCAAGTTTTCAGCCCTAAAGAAAATGGAAAGAGGTCAATGCACTTGGGTGGGTGAAGAGGGAGTAGTGCTCTTCCTTTACAGCAGATATCATCATGGTGGTGATCATCAAATGTAGACAAAGTCCCATGTCTATGCAGCCATCCTAGGAAACCATTGCTTATTCACTGTGTTTTTCTATGTGCAAGGCATGATGCAATGCATTGTTCAACCATACAGAGCTCATTTCAATGATTATAGCTTAAGACAACATTATTAACTTAGACACATTTCAGGATACAAATGGGAATGGGTGGAGGTTCTTTCAAACTCACTGGAAACAGAGCCTCTCACATGGTAGAATAGGCATTCAGTGTAAGGTCATAAAGTAACTCTAGTTAAGAAATTACTTTAGTACCTATAGAGTGAGTAACCTAAAATGCTAGCCAAAAGTGACAGGGGTATCCTACCAAGCAGACAGGTGGGTAAAACCCATCAAGATTGGTGGAGGCAGTGGAAGGAGAGGGAAGAAGGTAGAAAGAGTGAGAAGACATTCAAGATAAAACCTGGGGGTAGCTGGGAGTCATTTTTTTTTTTACCAAATTGAGGGTGGACAGGGAGTTGACCAGAGAAAAAACTGTTTCAGGCAGATAGAAGTGTGTGCAAGATGAGAGTTGGCAGGTTGTATGTGACAGTTAAGAAATGCAAACTAGGGAAAGTAATAGTCTCCTGGAGCAAAAAGAGAAGTTTATTTCTCTTAAGTTAACGTTCAAAGATGAGTATTTAAGTTGATATGTCAGTCACACAGAGTCTTCACTGATCTAGATTTCTATCTTAGTACTCCACCATATTACCTTGATCATTGCCTAGTGATGAAAGACGGGTACTTGAGCTCTAGTCTTGACATCTGCATTAAGAAGAGTGACATGATCGGGTTTGCCACTTTGGGCAATTGTTATAACCTGCAGTGTGAGAATGACTGGGAGGAGATAATGCCTGTTACTACATGACTGAAGTAATTCAGGCAAAAGTTAACTGTAATCTGAGATATGCTGAGGCTACTAGCATTACTTCAGATGTAATTATCTTTTGCCTTCATTACTTCAATAGAGGAAAATACCAATGGCATATTAAGTAATGATACAGAATACAAAATTAAATATAAAATTGGTCTTCTAATTTCCTCTATTTGGTAGATGGGGACCTAAGAACCTTTCTACTGAAGAACAGCTAGATCCCAGATGGAATAACTTTTTGATGTTGGTACAAACAGAAATCTAGTTCCATGTCAATGGCATTGTGTGGCTCCCAGTATCTTCAATTTGAGCCAGCAGAATTATAGTCAAGCAATAAGCTCACAATTATAGTTAACTAAGCACTTGAAAAATTAAGCCATCATGTCTGAGGATCAATCAAAACAAGCAATAGATTTAGACCTCGAAAGGCTGTATTAGGGCTGTAAAACACAGAGCGTAGAATAGTTACATTGAAAGTAAGTAAACAAAACAGGAGACCTGCCTGTGAGCCTCCCTATGCTGGAGAACTGTGATGAGCGAGTCCCATCGCCCCAGTGATTGACAGAGCTGGAGCTTGCAGGGGATAACTGTGAACTTGCTCCCTGGCTGAAGGGCTGCAGAGAAGGAGAGCCCTGCCTCCACCATCACAAGAAATGTCTGTCTCTGTGCTCAGCAGACCACAGGACACCTGCTTGTGAGCCTCTCTGCACTGGAGAGCTGTGGTGAGTCTCACCTCCCAAAACTGACAACCAGAAGCTGCCTACTGCCTTAGTGCTCAACAGAGCACACAGGGGCTGCCTGTGAACTTGCTCCTTGGACTAGAGATTTCTTGTTACCGTCTTGCAAGAGAGAACTAGCCCCTCCCCACCCCCTCAGAAGCCAACAGAACCACCTGAAACAGCATAAGCGGCCCACCACAGGAGAGCATTCTAGAAAGTGGAACCAGCCCCACACCCACTGAAGCCAAATGGTTGGCACCAGCCACACCAAGACCCAATGATTTCATTGTACAGGAATAAATCTGAAGTAAAAGAAAGAGAAAAAATGTTCTAAATCATTCATCATCAGAGAAATGCAAATAAAAATGACAATAAAATAAAATCTCACATAGTGAGAATGACCTGTATCAAAAAGACTAGAAACAAGTGTTGGAGGAGTGTGGAGAAAAATGAACAATCCTACATTGTTGGTAGGAATGTAAATTAGCGCAAACTGTCTGGAAAACAGTATGGACATTTCTCCCAAAATAAAATAAAATAAGGAATCCACCATTTGATTCAGCAATCCCACCCCTAGGCACACCCAGAGAGCACAGAATCTCTAATCAGAAAAAATGCCCACACTCCCATGCTCATAGCAGCACAGCTCACAACAATGAAATATAATGAAATGGAACACATGAACAGACAAACGCCAACAAAATTCACAGAACACAAGACAGTGGCTGTCAAGGGGTGAGGAGGGAGGGAGGGAAGGAGAGAGAATAACGGTTGTGGTAAAAGACACTGGTGCTCTGGTGGCAGGTGCGATGTGACACACTCATAGTCCGAGATGCCCTTTCAATATCCTAAAATGAAATAACAAAATTATTATTTAAAAAGAAATTATGTAAATAAATAATGCAATTTGAAATGTGAATATAAACCAAGATACTATAATTCTAAGAATAACAAGTACACTTGAAAAATAACTCAATGGAACTTGTAAAAATAAAAAGGAAAATTTGTCAGCTGGAAAACAGAAGTAAACAAATTGTCCAGGCTGGAACACAGAGATGAATATATGGAAACTATGAATGGGACAATAAAAGATATGCAGGATAGCTTGAGAAGCTCTCAATGTTTTAATATATACTCAAAATTTTTCAAATCAGGACTGGTAAAAAACACAGACACAGAAATGACTGCCATGAAGTAATCAGTTGTTGTACTCACAGAGCCCTAGAAACAGGACGCATAGCACACGATTCTGGGCCACATGGGGAAGCCCCGGGGTTTGTCAGAAGGCAAGGGGAGAGAGGGGGAAATATGATCAAGAGTATTTATTGCCACAGGAAGGACTAGACAAAGCAAAAAATGCAAGCTTAGCATTGGTTACTTTGAGCGATTTCAGCAGGCTCTGGGATTAAAGGGCTGTCTCTGTCTGCGGCATAGCCCTGGTTATTACACCAGAGGAATATTGTCCCTGAGTATGAAAGGCCAATATAGGAGGTGGTGAGAAGTATAGGCCCTGGACTGGTTAGTTTGCACAAGAAACTCACCTTCTCCCAGGTAAGTCACTTACAATCTCTAACAATTGACTAGTCCTGGGTGCAGGAGTCCCTCCAGGGTCAGCAAGGCCCAAGATGTCAAAGAATTAGGACATACAAAAAACAAAAAGCATACTTAACATACTGACAAATGCCTGAATCTAAGAAAAAAGAGAATTGATGGAAAAAAGACATTATTTGAAAACAAAAATTCCAGAACTAGTGAACTTCATGAATTTACAAATCCAGAAAACACAACATTCTTAAAAAGGCAAAGAAAATAAGAATTCCAAATTTAGAAACACTGTGGTGAAACAGAAGAGAAGACATTGAAAAGTAGCCAGAGAGAACTGATAGATTCTTCAAAGTCAAAGCAGCTAAAGAGCAAGTTTCTCAACAGAAAAAATGAGTAGTTAGAAGAGAGAGAAAAATAACTTCAACTAGGAGCTGCACTCCCAACAAAATCGTTCTTTGAGAATCAGAATGAGGCTCTGGTTCCAGACAAGATGAAATGAACACATTTGAATCTGCCACTCTCACTGAATGTAATTATAAACATGAACAGAAGACATGATCTCATGTCTGAGGCATCTGAAAAGTAAATGATAGGTAACAGGTGGATCAGGGAAGGTCAAATTTTTATAAACTGAACTGGCAGTGAGTTTCATATTTTTTTTTTTCCATTATCACCCAGCTTGGATTCAAAAACAGCCCAAAGCTGAGTGAGTAAAGAAAAAATGAACTCCAAGAGAAACACTCTTTTTCTGATCTGAAGACTAGGGAAGGGGAATTCTCAAGGTCAGAAGGAGCACAGAAAATTCATGTTCCTTTTTCTTTGGTTTGTTATCTCTCACCCCAGCCCTCAGGGTAAGCACAGCAGCAGCACAGGCAGGCCAGGCACAGAGGAATCCTTCTCTCTGACCAGAAGAAGAGGAGGGGCTAAACTTATGCTCCCTTTTTTATTGCCTCTCTCGCTATCTTTGATGGAAATTGAAAAGGGGGCCGGGACGTGGTGAGCATAAGAGAGAAACTAAGACCCTAGAAGACTAAGGTCGGGAAGCCCAGTTAGCTGCATTGTGTTAGTGAGATCATGGAGAAGAAAGGAGCTCCCTTAAAGGTATGTGTAAAACCCTGGGGTTTTGTGCATGCATGAATTTGACCCTGAAGAACACATTAAAAACATTGAGAACTGCCCCATAACGTAGACCACGACCCAGGTGCCAGACTGGTTGGTACACATGCAAGACAGATCCAAGTAGCACTGCATGGGTTTGTAAGCTGACTGACATTGGAACATAGTCACAGACATAGTCCACAGAAAGGAGGCCGAAATGTGAGATCTGAACTTAACGAGATCAACTGTCTACTGTAAAATAAGTCAAGATTTTTTTTAGGATTTAGAGAAAACCCAAAGACTCATAATGAAGAAATGTACTACAAACCAATCTTCACTTGTAAATAATATAAAGAATAAATTTCAGAGAGAATGAAGTTTTTCCATGAAAACAGTCTAGAATGCAAGAAGGAAAAATGAAAAAAAATGATAAATACACCTGTAAATCTTTTTTCAATTTTGTCATGTAGTGAAAGTGGTATTTCAATGGAAATATAAAGCTATGAATTTGTCGTGAATCTGTCATGTTTCTGCACAGCCTGGGTCTTCCTATAGAAGACATCTTTAGTCAATGTTTATACAGTGAGACATTCCAGCATGGTAAAGCTTAGAGTCATCTTTCTCCCTGGAGACAACCCAGGACAATTAAGATAAAGACCTCTTCTTCCATCCCTGGAGACTTGCTTACAGCCTACACAATAAGTGACTCTGTCTGAAGAGGAGAGAGACAAATCCCAGTAGTCATGTATGGGGCAGAGTTTCCTAACTCAATGCTCCCCATTGTGTGTATATATATCAGATCCTCACTTTCACCCAATGGAGATTTGGACTTAGGGAGCCAGTGTTGTGAAGTTAATACCACTACAGCTTTTGCTATGAATATCTAATGGTGTTTGTCTCTAATGCAGGAGTTTTGTGTGTCCTGTCAGTGTATACATATGTGCATGATCTTATGATCTGTAATCATTATTTTCTCTGCACCCCTGTTCCTGACTCACAGTTCCCCAAATCCTTGGAATTCCCTAAGGCATAAGATCAATGGGAGCATCTTCCATTACAATATTTGGTCTTTTGCCTTCTTTTCCTGAAATATTTCAGAGTCATAAAGATTTTAGAGTGTCTCAATGCTCATAATAAACCCCTTTCAACGACAATCAAGGTCATGTTTATGAGATTTTTAGAGGATTTGGAAATCCCTTACAGAGAGCCCACCATGAACAGAGTTGGAAATCTCAGTCCCACCCTCTGATTTCCAGGGAGAGAGGGTCTGGAGGTTGAATCAAGCATCAATGGGCTATGATTTAATCACTCACACCTTGTAACAGTCTCAAAAAAAAAAAAAAGGATCAGATTCAAAAACTTCCAGGTTGGTAAACCAGAATGTTTCCATGTGTTGCCATTCTGGGTCCTGAACTCCACAGGGACAGAAGGACCTGCTTTGGGAACTTTTCCCTGTGTTTCTATCCATCTGACTATTCATTCATATCTCTTAATGTCCTTTGTGATAGGCTAATAATCTACAGAGTAAATTGGTTTCCTGATTTCTGTGAGCCACTGTAGCAAATTAATTCAGCCCAAGGAAGGGTTTCCTCTAACTTACAGGTGGGAAACTAACGTAACCAGTTGGTCAGAAGTATAACTAACCTGGGCTTGTTATTGACATCTGCAGTGGGTGCATTTTTATGGACTGAACCCTTAACCTGTGAAATATGATATGATTTCTGGGTAGATTATGTCAGAATCGAGTTGAATTGTGAGATACCCAGCTAGTGTTGGAGAAGAACTGCTTGGTGGTGTGAGAAAAACCCACACAACTAGAACTGGGAATAGAGTCACAGTGTATCACTGGATCACAGTTTCTGATTTAACAATAACCTTTAGTGCTCATGTCAGAAGGTAAAAAGGCTAAAAATTACTGAGCTGAGCATTCAGCATAAGAAGTTAGAAAAGAAAAGAAAAATGGACCCAGGAAGAAGGAAGGAGATGATATACTTCATTTAATTTAAGATGCCAGCAATTGAATGCATTGTCACTTTATATAAAAATTAGAAATAAAAAACTATTTTTAAATTTATTTATACAGCTTTCCTGTGTATCATTCAATTATTTTTCAACTCTAATTTCTCATGTCTGTGATTTCCCACATATTCTTCTCTGTGTTGTGAAAAACAATTCTTAGAAAGCAGACCGCTATTATCGTGGGATTTTGCTATATTTTGCAAGTTTTGATGCATATGAAAAGGAATGACAAGTATATCATAACTGTTAACTGGGCTGCAGCAATTAATCATTCACATTAAGTTAAAACAAGAAAATCTATATACTTAGAAACAATAAAATATGAAAACAAAGATAAGACAAAAATTAGTGAAATAGAAAAAGACAATGAAAAGCATAAACAAAATCAAAATGAGCTCTTTGGAAAGACAAACCTCAGAAGAAGTTAATTTAAAATCATATTAATGCCCAAGATTAGTAACAAAAAAGGGAATATAAGTATATACATAGCAGAGACTAAAAAGACAATGAGTTGGTGTGCCCAATGGAGTAGCAGATAGGTCAGCTGCCTTCAGCAGAAAGCACAGACTACATAGCTCAAGGACCCAGGTTCAAGACCTGGGACTGGGATGAAGATCAGGATGAACAAGTAAATAAAATGAATAGGGTTGCTTCTTCCTCTCTCCTCCTGCCTGACTGTCTCTGCTCTCCTTCATTCCTGCCTGTACCTTTCCTTTTAAAAAAAAACAAAGATAATGAGCAGAGTGGGAGCATGAGGTAGGTCATGAATTTCATCTGAAGGCACATTTGAGATCCTGGAGTAGATATCATGAGCAAAGCTCACCATCCCAGGGAGAAAATTTTTATGGGCAAGAATTATCATTGAAATTAAATGATGACAGATGTGCCCCAAAACACTGTAGCAGTTTGATCCTTTTATGAATCTTGTAATAGATAACTGTGTAGAGATGGCAAGTCGTGGGCAACAGAACAGTATAAGAATGGTGATAATTCAAGGAAATAGTATCACATGTTTGCAGTCTTGGAACAAGTATAAACAATGACCGAATGTATCAGAGAAATCAATTGCTCCCATTTGTCCTCTCTCCACAGAATCTTTTTTACTATGATATAAAAAGCGGGCCATGTACATTTTTCAACAAACTTTTTTGTGAGATAAACTTTTGTAATAGTCAAAAATGCTTTCTTAACAGTTCTGAACATAGAAAATAGAATAGTAGCACTTTAATTTTTTCCTATCATGAACTCCTCTTTTTGAGACCAATTTGTTTAAAGGTTTTCAATGCATTAAATAGTAGAAGAATCTTAGTAAATGTGAGAAAAATTCTATTAGTAACTTAGACAACATATTTGAAATTTTAGATGAAAAAGGAAACTTACCTTGAATCAATAGCAAATGTAAACCCTGAGTCTTTTCATAAATATGAAAGCTTTTAATTCAGTAGTTACATATCTTCCCAAAATGGAATCATAAAATTCAGATAGTTTATAGGAAAATCCCCTCAAACAGATCATTGTAATATTTTACAAACTCAAGATACTAGAAAAAAGAAAATATACTTCAATTTAAGTTAGTTGATAAAAACATGATATCAAAACCAAACAAGAATGACACAAGAACGGGAAAATTATAAGCCACATTGACAAACATCGCTGCAAAATATGCCAAATGAAATGTTAGCAAATGGAGTCTAGAATTTAGAAAGAGATAATACATCAAACCTAAGTTCAACATAAGCCATGAATGTTAGAATGCATTATGCTAATATCTAAAACTGTATTAAGATCTAAAAATATAAGTTAAATTAGAAATTATCTCCATGGGTTCCAGAAAAGCATTTGTCAAAATTCTACATGCACTAATAAACATTGAAAATATTCCTAGCAAAGTAGTAATAAAAGGGAGGGTTTTTTTTAGCCAACTGAAGTTATCTCTTTAAAACCTATTGCAAGTAATATTTTAATAGGGAAATAAAAGGAGCATTATCTTTATGAAAATAACAAGAATGCTCATCATCATCATTTTCATTTAGCATTGTGTAGGAGTTTTTAACCAGCATAGTTAGATAATAAAAATAAGTTAAAGGCAAAACTCTAGAAAGAAAATATTAAAACCATTATTATTTAAGCCAATATCATTACATAAGAAACTCAAAGACTCTCACAAAAATTATTTAACATAATCAGAGAATTAAGGGGAAATCTGGCTAAAAGATCAAAATGTAAAAATTAATTGCATTTGTATACAGCAAAATCAATAACTAGATAACAAAACTAGAAATCAATAACTAGAAAGCATACCATTTAAAAATAACTCTATAAGAGTTACAAAAACAAATGATATTTAAAAATAAATCTGAATATAGGTGTACCTTGCTGGTTTGGTAGTTAAGTGTATACTTCAGGTCAGTACAGTCCACATAAATCCCAAAGACCAGGCTTGGTGGGAGGAGAACAACCAAAACAAATAACTAAATAATGTAATTACTTCCTCCTCTTTTTTCCTGCCTGCTCCTTTCCTTTAAAAAAAAAAATCTGAAAATAACATGAGCCCCAAAGAGAGGAAATTTTAAATGTTATTGAAAGTATTACGGGAAATCTAAAAATTGGTGAGCTATATCCTGTTTATCAGAAAAGCTAATGTCAAAAAGATGCCACGTACTCCACACTGATTTTAGATTCATTATAATTAATCAAAATTTCAACAGGAGTTTTTTCAGAGAGCTTAAAAAGCCCATTCTAAAATGTATATGGAGGAACAAAGGGTGAAGGATAGCCACAATACTCCTGAAGACAGTAAGTTTGGGGAGACCTCATCTAACACATTCCAAGATTTATTATAAAACTTTGGTTATTAAAACAGAGTAGTATCAGCACAGAAACAGATAAATTGGTGAATGCAACAAAACAAAGGTCTTAGAAATAGGCTTATGCATTTATAGATGCTTGAGTATATTACAGAGGTGACACTGTAAATCACAAGTAACAAACTTCCACTGTCTAAAAGAGAATGAAACAACTGGCTAATCATGGGGTGGAAGAAATGAAATAGGATTGCTACCTCTGGAATCATCAATTCCACATAGATTAAAGACTCAAATCTGTAAGACCAACCTCAAAACTATTCAAAGAAAATGCAAGAATATATCTTTCCGACCTTGAGGTATAAATAGTTTTCTCAAGACAAAAAGCAATAACAAAAAAAGAACAATACATTTGGCTATATTAAAATTAAGAGCTTCATTTCGAGACACATTAAAAAAAAAAGAAACCACAAGCTTGGAAAAGATATTTTTCAATATGTTTTACCAGTCAAGGATTGGTATCTAGAATATGTTTTTTAAAGACTACTTCAAATCAATAGGAAAGACCACAAAAAAAAAAATCAACAGAAAAATAGACAAACAACATGAATGGGAATTTCACAAAAGATAACATAAAAAATGGTGAATGGACATGAGAAAATGCTCAAACTAATTAATAGTAAGAGAAATGCAAATTTAAGCCACAGTGAGACAGCCTATTGGATTAGTAAAAATAGGAAGTCTAAGAACTTCTTGTGTTAGGAAAAGTATATAAATGTATGAAAGCATTCATACACTAATGTTAGAAATATAAACTGCCGTAACTATTCTGAAAAAATATTTTGGCATTTCTTACAAATTATTATTTAAATTTTCAACTAGTCACATTTAGAAAGTAAAAAGAAACTCATACAATTAATTTTAATAATATATTATATTTTACCAACTATAACCAAAATTTCATCATTTTAATGTGGAAACAATGTAGAAAGAATTATTAATAAAATATCATATACACATAAATGTATGTTTATATTATATATTGAAGAGCTCAGCATATGCTGTCTCAAAATATGATACTTTGGTATAAAGGTTATTTTTAGTTGTACATAATAAAAAAAAACAGCAGTGACAGGAAACACTCCATTTGCAAAGAGCACCTCTCCTCTCCTGTACCAGGAAGAAGACAACTTATCACAAGAGACAAGTTGAGTCTGCCTAAGAAAACTTACTAGACAACCCTTTTCTAACCATACATTTTCTAATTCCTTTCCCACAATGTACTACTGCTATGAGCCCAAATTCCCTTTTCCTTTGTTTATTTAGTCCACCACAATCATCCTTTATTAAAACAATATGTAAGACCCAGGTCTAACCATCTTTTGGAGTTTTCCCTTCTTTCTTGTAAGGTTTCCATGCATGTACTAATATTAACATCAATAAAATCTGTATGACTATTCTTTCGTTAACCCATCTTTTGTTAATTTAATTCACTCCCTGTGAAATGAACATAAAAAGAAGTACAATGCATCTTAAAATTTTATCACATATTTTACACTTAAAATGTTTTTCAATTCAAAATCTAAATTTTCACTGGAAGTAATTGACCTCTATTTATATCATAAAATTTACAGTTGAAAAGATAGATTCACATGCCAAAATTGTTCCAAACATAACATAAAAGTTTTCCAAGTTTAAGTTTTTCAATTAAAATTAAGTTAAATATTCATTTCTTCATTCAAACTAGCTGCATTTCAAATGCTCAAGTGGTCACAGTATTGAACCACCATATATTTATAAAAATGAACATTCATATACCCTTTGTCCAAGTAAGTGGTTCTCACAAGGCAAGCATCAGAATACCTGGAGGACTGATTAAAACACAGATTTCTGGGGCTCATCTTAGCGTTTCCAATTCAATCAGTCTTGGATATGTTTCAAAATTTTCTATTTCTAACCATTTACCAGGTGATAACTTGACACCACCCTATATGTTATGTTCACTACAGCTATCTCACAGCAAAATATTAGAAACAACCCACATACTCATCAACAGAAGAAAGAATTTCTGTTCAGTATGATAAAAGCACATAATAGAATATGATACTAAACTGAATGTGAGCTGTTATTATCAAATGAAACAATTTAGATCAAGCCATATACATTTTTGGAGGAAGAATTTTGATGTTTTTAATAAAGCCATTTCAGCAAGACTCAGAAATATGAAGCTTTTTTAATAAAACTTAAAAAGTAAATATTATTTGGACAAAATTAACAAAGCCACTTTTTACTTTAAAAATAAGGGAATAAAAAACACAAAATCTCAGATAGCCACCTCAGTGGGGAGAGAGGAGGCATAAAGCTTAGATTATACTCACAGATATTCATTATGTTATTGTATTTTATGTTATACATTATATCATTTTGATGTATTATATATAAAACAATAAAGAAAATAAAATTAAGATAATACTTCAAATCTCATAGTCCCAAACAATTTTTTAAAATACCTGTATTTATAGCTACAATGAAATAAAATGTCTGCAATAAAAAATATCAGAACATTAACAATGTTTGTTTCTGGACTGTAGAGTTTGGGTATGTTTTTCCTTTTGTATAATTGTGTTTTCTATAAAAACAATGCTTTATAATTAGCCAAACTGCTTTTTATCTTTAATGCATATGGGATTCAACTTGCTATACTCAGTTATTCTCCCAAACCCTCACTATCTCAGTACAAACCTCAAAAGGAACCATTTCTATTTTCTATATATGTCTCAGGTACCTTCTTATGTTTTCATTAATGATAATGACACCAACGACAGGTGGCATTTATTCAGCACCAACTATGTGCTCTTATTTTTTAAGTACTTACTGAATAATTTCAGTTAATCTTTACACACACCCAAGAGCTAGGAACAATTCCTTTTTTCATTTTACAAATGAGAAAGGTTTGGCCTTGGCTAAAGTCATGGTTAAAAGGTTTGTCCATGGCCACAGAACTAAAAAGATGGTTTTCCATCAGCATCAGCAACAGTTTGCATTTCATCTATCAATCCTGTTTTCAGGTCCATTTTCTCAGAAATAACTTGGTGAGATTATTCCACTTACCAACCAAAAGAGGGAAGGACTCATGGAAAATTTATTAGATTTCCTGCTCTAATAAATTAAAACAAACAATTTTAATTACACTGATGACAGAACTTCCTGGCCAAAATCAATATCGTCTCAAAGAGCAGTGTTTGGCTATTCTCAGTTTAATCAAGACAAGCAGAAAGCTGGGTGACAGAGGCAGTGCTCAGCCAAAAGAACCCTCTGCTTCATCAGACCCTGGGGACTCCTGCAATTTCATTCATCTTCCAAAGAAAAGAGCTAAAATGCATAAGCTGTGCTTTTGACTGCTAGAGAAAGTTTCCATAACTATTTCCTTCATTCTCTCTATGCATGTATTTCATCTTTCATGCTGAGACAATCAATCACCTCACTTGCCAAATACAATGGAAAATGTTATTATCAATTTCAATTGCCAACATCATGCTGAAATACAGAAGTCACATCAGTCCACAGACATTGCTTTTCAACCCAAAGTGGCCTGCGTCATCACCAAAGAGCTTATTCAATTTTATTCTAATAAAATTCCCAAATACTCACCTCTTCTACCCAAAGTCCAGTACCAAGCCCCCTTGGGAGGTTCCTATTTCTGTCTTCTCTGTTTCTACCTTCCAGATAACTCTGTGATAACAGTCTTTGGAAATCCCAACACCCTTCCATTTCAAAAAAACAACTCTATTTAGTTTCATTATAAGAAAGTAAGCGCCTTATTGTAGAACTCAAGATCTCAAATCCATGATGGCAGCAAAGAGTGAATGTATTTGTGGGAGTTAATCTGAGAAGCTTAGTTTGTGTCTGACCAGGTCCAAAGTGGCCATGGAGGCTGACAGCTTGTCAGCTGCCAGGAAGAGCATTTACAGCCCAGACCAGCAGCTGAGAACTGAGGATAATATGGGCAGAAAAAAAACAACCAAAGAGAAATCTAGTTTTTAAAATGGTGAATCCGTTATGTCCTCATAGGTGGGTTGAGGGAGTTTTCTTTCTAAATGAAGCCTAGACTATACCAATATTTTAATACAGAAGAACTTTGGTAGGAACAGAACAGTATAGCAATTTTATAAGGACAGATTCTGAAATCAGGTAGCTTGGGTTCAAATCCTCTCTCTGCCACTCACCAGCTTTTTGAGAATTTAAGTATATGACTTGAATTCCTTGTCTCCAATTCCTTCCACTGTAAATATGATAGGCTCTGTGCCATAAATTACTGTGAGATTAAATATGAGTATGGATAAGAAGTGTCTAGTTCACGATGAGAACCGTGCAAGTATTATCAACAAAGGGCAGCTGAACAGAACCCATGTCGTACAACTCCAGCAAGCACCACGCACACAACATTCAGTGAGAATGATGTCACCTGGAGCTGCGCAGCATGGCAGCCCTGCAGCTGAACCTGAGCTTACTCTTTTCCTGACACCCTCAGCCTTCACAATACTCTATTCTTCAGCAACCTTCCTTAAAAACATTGATGCAACAAAGATGCAGTTTTCCTTATTCTTCTATAGGACACCTGAGAAACAGTAAAATTTCCAAATAAATGTCCCTAAATCCCAATGAATGATCAGAATAGGAAATTAACAAAAATGTTCCATTTACAGTAGTGTCAAAAACAAGAAAAAACTTAGAAATAAATTCAACAAAGGAAGAGTAAATGTGTGCTGTGAAAATTACAAAACATTGTTGAAATTAAAGAAGACCTAAATAAGTGGGAAAACTTCTCACACTAATGGATCAGAAGATAAAGTGTTAAGATGGTAAGAATCCAAATGTGTTTATAGATTCAATGTTATACCCCCCAGCTTCCCTTTTTTGCAGAAATTGACAAGTAATCTAAAATGCATATGGAATTGCAAAGTCCTAGTATAGCTAAAACAATCTTGAAAAAGAAAAAAGTATAGGTTGAAAATTCATACTTCCTGATTTCAAAACTTACTACAAAGCTACAGTAATCAAGACAGTGTGGCACTGGCACAAGACTAAACATATAGATGAAAGGAATAGAACTGAAAGTCAAGAAAAAAAAAACTTCACATTTACAGTCAATCGATTTTCATCAAGGGTGCCAAGATAATTCCATGGGCAAAGAATAGTCTTATCAACAAATGGTGGCAGGACCACATGGATACAGACATGCAAAAGAATAAAATTGAAGCCATACATATATATGTATATATGCCATATATAAAAAATTTTACTCAAAATAGATCATAGACTGTGGCTGACAGAATGATGCCACCTTCTAAAAATATCAATGTTCTTAACTTCAGAATATATGAATATGTTAAATAACATGACAAATGAGAGTTGTTAATGTTGCAATCACTGACTTTAAGAAGGGAGAGTATCCTGGATTTCCAGATGAACCCAATGAAATCACATAGGTCCTTAAAAGTGAAAGTGGAATTGGAACAAGGAATCAGAAAGATGGCAGCATGAGTAGAACTTGTCTGAAGTTACTGACCTTAAATATGGAGGAAAGGGGCCTGGAGTCAAGGAAAGCAGACAGCTTCTAGAAGTTGGAAAAGGTAAAGAAATTAATTCTCCCTCAGAACTTCCAGAAGAAACACAGGCCTGCCAATACCTTACTTTTAGCCCTTTAAGACCACTTTCAGACCTCTAACTTTCAGAAATGAAAAGTATTGTTTGTATTGCTTATGTTGGTAATTTGTTATAGCAGCAATCAAAAACAAAAACAAAAACTAATGCTTAGAAGACCTAAATGTAAGAGCTGAAAATATGAAACTCTTAGAGAAAGATAGGTGCAATTATTTGTGACTATTAGGTAATAGTTTCTTCAATAAAACCAAAAACACAAGTAATAAAAGAAGAAATAGATAAACGGAACACATCAAAATTTAAAACTTTGATGCTGCAAAAGGTACTCTCAAGAAAGTAAAAAGAAAGTTCAGATGACAGGAGAAAATATTTGTATATCATATAACTGATAAGAGAATAGTATCCCAAATATATAAAGAACTCTTACGACTCAACGATATTTTTTTAATGGGTAAAGAATTTAACAAGGATGATAATTGTTGAATCAAATCAACTATTACTCAACTTAAGACCTAAGAACACATTTCCCAATAAAATGCTTCCAGCAACCACAGTAAGTTGTTATCTAAAGTCTACACCCACATCGCTGTCTTCAAAGTTCAGAAGCATCAGTGCTATCTAGAGGAAGAATGTGGATGAACAAAATGAGGGTGAGAGAAAGAAGAGGAAGTAAGAATTATTTATCATCTTCATCAAGATATCAGTTAACTTTAAGTTAACTCTCTGTTGTCTAGAATCCAGCAGGTACAATTAAAAAAAAAACCTCCACTGAGAGGCATTGCTGACAAAAGTTTGTGACACTAAGATTCTAGTATTCTTTGAGTGCTGAAATACACTTACTGTATAGATGGTCTCCTCCCTAAAAGAGACATCTTAACCAGTCCAACAGAAATGTACAATACTGGTATTTCCATTCCTGAAATATTGTGACCATCTCATTTAGTTTATTATTATTATTTTGTTGAAGTAATGTGGGTTTATAAAATATTTCAGGTGTACAGTCTGATAAATCTACTCCTCTATATATTACCTTACATTTGACATCCAGAATTCTAGTTTCCATCCATCACCATAGAGCTTACCCCTTTTACTGAATTTGCCTGCCCATCTTCCTCTCTTCCTTTCTGATAACCACTATTTGTTCTAATAGTCTAAAGGGTATTTTGTTTGTTGTGTTCTGTTCACTCATCTGTTTTATTTTTTATCCACCACATACGAATGAAACCATATGATGTTTGTCTCTCCTGACATATTTCACTAAGCATAATTCCCTCTAGCTTCATACATGCTGTTGCAAATGGCAGAAGTATATCATATTTTTAAAGCTGATTAGTATTTTATTGTGTATATATACTACATCCTTTTATCCAATCATCTGTTGATGAGCACTTAGGTTGCTTCTGACACTGGCTATTATGAATAATGCTGTGATGAACATGGGGTTCATGTGTTTTTGCACTCATTGCGTAAATACCCAAAAGTAGGATAACTGGATCACATGGTACTTCTATTCTTAATTTTTGGAGGAATCTCTAAACTGTTTTGTATAATGACTGTACCAATTTACATTCCCACTGACAGTGTACAAGTATTCCCTTCTCTCCACATCCTTGCCAACACTTGTTCCTTATCTTTTTATAATAGCCATTCTCACATTCTGAGGTAATATCTCATCATTGGTTTGATTTGCATTTCCCTAACAGTAAGAAAAGATAAACACCTTTTCATGGGCCTGATGGTCGTCTGTATATCTTTATTGAAGAAGTTTCTATTCAGATCCTCTGCTCATCTTTTGTTTTCTTGTTTATTTGTTTTTTGTTAAATTGTATGTGCTATTTATATATTTTAGACATTAACCTCTTGTCTGATATGCTTTGCAAATATTGTCTCCCATTCCATAGGTTGCCTTTATATTTTAATGATGGTTTCTTACACTGTGAAGAAGCTATTTAATTTATATCCTGTTTATTTTAAATCTCCAGTGTCATTTCCATTTCCCCTTTAACCTTGAATTCCTGAACTGATTATTAGACTCTGTCTCAAATATAATCCACATTCTCTTCTGAAGCATATGAAGCATACACAAAAACCATCATAACAAGAACTCTTCACAGTTTCATTTCCTGTTCTTTTCTTTGTTTCTATTACTCCAAATAGAGCAGAACACAAAGACCCTGGTGTAGGTTTTGGTACCTACCTAGTCTGTCTCTCAGGGACCCAGAAAATACAACATAGTCTTGTGGCCATGTGCTCAACTCCAAAATGCTGCACCACCTTAACTACTTTATTCCTCTGACTTTAAAGAAACTTGAATCATTCTAAAACATTCTTCTGTACAAAAAATTTTGACTTACCTCTATCATGTTCCGGGGTTGTGCCTACCCCTGGGGATCCAATAGGGAGCAGACACTGTCCTTGTCCTTGGGAAACTACGAAAGGAAAGAAGCAGTAAACAGTTAATCACATAAAAATAAAGAAATGAAAGCATGCATTTAAATAAGAACTACTTTAAATACCTGACACATATTAGCATTTTATATTTCAACCATCCTAAAGATGATGATTAGTGTATTTTATAGGTGAGGAAAATGAAGTTCAAAGGGGTTAGGTAACTCGCCCAGAGTTATCTATCTAAGTAGCAATGGAACTAGGCTTCAAAAGCAGATCTTCGGTGTCCAGATTCTACGTTCTCAGTGTAGAGGAATGAGCTGCATAACAATGCTTTGTTACAGTACACACACAATGGTGGCTGTAAAACTCGGTCCTATTTCCTAACGACATCCTAGCTGCTATGATACCATAGTGTTTTACACGGGCAGCTGCAAATATCTTGTATTGACCATGACTGTTGACAGCATCATTTTCCCCTATGTTTGATTTAAACTCATATGGTTTTGTTTATTCAGAATCTACTAATGCTGCATATACACAACGAATAAATCATCTAATAAAGTAATTCTTAATATGCACCCCATTGTTAAGCAATGTCTAGCTGTATTATTTTCTTCATAACACTGTTTTTTCTTATTTTTTTTATTTTTTGTGAACTTGCGAATACTAATATTCCCTAATTCCTCTAATATTTTTTTTGCAGCAAAATCTATTTTATCTAGCATGACAGACTATAAGGAGGAAAACAGAACAAAGAAACAAATAATCCAGACCAAATACCTGAAACCAAGCCCAGAAGCCTCATATAGTTTGTGGGGAATAAATATGTTGGAGTCCTAGAAATGAATGCCAGCACTGGGTCACACTAGCTAGACATCAAAACTCTCTACCATGTGCAATGTCCTTGCCCCAGAGAAATATCTGGAAAAGGCTTCTCTGGCTCCCAAAATGGATCCTCACCCAAACCAAATTCCACCTAGCGCTTTCTCTCCTAGTGCTAGAGCTTGGACCCCTGTCTCAGTAAGAAACCTGTCCTCAGTCAAGAACTACCTTCTTTCCTCTAGAAACTCAAAGAAGATGAGTTCCATGGTAGGCATTGCCCAAGAGCATCTGAATGAGGTTGAAGACTCACTGTAGGAGGTCTCTCCTAGTGCAGGAGGTCCATTCATAGCACAGGACTTTTCCCCTGAGAGTACACCAGTTCAGTAGCAGAAGACACCAGAGTCTGTCTAAGAAGAAAAGAAATTGCAAAAGCTAAATAAGAACTTTAAATTGTCCAACACTTGCCTGCTGAAGCCCAGGAGACCACAACTATTAGAAAAGTGAACATAGAGAATGAAGTCTGAGCAGTATTTCCAGGTAGGACTTTGTCCCCAATCTTCTCTGAGGAGTCCTGGATGGGAAGACTGAACCATGTTTTAGAGAGTCTTCTTTGACTGTTCTGACTGGCCTAAGCAGTCTGAGTCAAATAACATGAGTGACTTCCTTGTTCTACTGCCTAATGCTCATACCCTCTCGCAGTTCTGGAATTCTCATCAGAGGTGAGAAGAGACAAAGTCAGATAAACTTGTGAAAAAACATGCCAAAACGAGGGAATTCTTTTTCATTTTGTTTTTCAAAGGAAAGGTGCAGACAGGAATAAAGATGAGCAGAGGCAGGCAGGCAGGAAGAGAGAGGAGGAAGAAGCATTTTACTGATTTTATTTAGCTGTTCATCTTGGTGTTACTGCCAATCCCGGGATGCAAACCCAGGCGCTTGGGATGTATGTGGACTGTGCCCAACCCCTAGTCCACCACGAGTTGTTTTCCTAAGGTCCTCAGTATTGGCCTAACGCTACTACTCTGAGGTCTTCCTAGCAGAGGAGGGGGACCTGAGGGACAGAAAACTCCAGCCCACCTCACTGTATCAGGGTAGAATCACAAAGAAGAAAATGCCAGGTGGAACACATATGCACACACACACACACACCCCACACATATGCACACATATCAGGAAGGAAGGACCACCCTACATTCCACCACCTCAGAGACTCGCACAATGAACAGGACTGCTTTCTTCTTTTCTCTTTTACTCAATTTTTATGCAAAATAGTAATAAAGTTTGAATGAAAACTTTTAAAAAAAGAAAGACATTTTCAGTATCTATGACAATGTTCATTACCCAAATATTGGTTGAGCAGATGCACGTTTCCTTCTCCCTTCCCAAGAAAAACTGCCAGACTTCCAGAACACATTCAGGGCACAGTGACAACACTGGATCCAAAAAGCTTATAAAAAACAGTCGACACATTTAGCCTCAAGCTTCTCTGCCTGTTTTGATATGGACCCCATTTAGGAATCTACTCTCAGATGCCTGTCTGCTCCTTCTTGCTACAAGGGCAGGAATGGCCTAACAACTGCTCAAATGCTTTAGTGAAATCTCTCCATTATGCCACACGATGTCTGACATAAATGCTATCGAAGCTACTCACAAGCAGACAGAGAGTAGAAATGAGGCACGCTTTCCTTTATTCTAACTGAACACTTACTATGCTCAGGTACTGTTATTATTATATTTTAACTCATTGAGTCCTCCTTGAATCAACAAGTTTAGGCCCAAATAGAAGTTAAAAAGAAGACCTTCTTAGATAGCAAGAGTCATGATCTGAACAGAGGGTCCGTTACTTTAAGAGACAATCTCATTTTAAAGGTCTGTATGCAGTTCTTGGTGACACATTTTAAGAAATCTCCATCTGTACTGAGAAAACATCCCAGGAAGGGTGACTCCATCTCCTAGAGAGAATAGACAGACTAAATGACAGCCACATTAGCCACACATTAACACCGATATTCAAATAAATCTTCACCTGCTTCATTTGATCCTATGACGCCTACTTCCATCTCCTCTATCTCTGTGAAGGAAGAGTTCAAAGGAAGTTAAAGCAAAACGCCCACCCCTGATTTATTTATGAAATATGATCTGTCTCACTGAGCCTGCATTGGAGGGGGAATTATTTTTTCCCTTTTCCTGAGGGACATCATTAGCATAGTGATAATTAATGAAAGGCAGCAGCCAGATTTCGGTAAATTATTAATGGTTTCAATCAGCCAGAAAGCAGACAGCCCCTGTGTGCAGTTGCCCTTGGTGACAGCGTGGAAGTACCCTGGGGAAGAAGGGATGGTGGATGGAGAACCAGAGTCATGTGTATATACAGTTCTGCCTGTCAGAGTCTGCACACACAGCCCTTCCTATCTAAATGGAGTGGGTTCTCACGCAGAAGTGTTCCTGGATAAAAACTGAAAACAGGCCCTCTTTGCAGGTGGAGAATATTATCAGGTTCTCACCCACAGAATGGCTAAGTGGGAATTAGTCCTGGGCCAGGGACTTATTGGAGAGAGTTGGAGAGAGGAGGTGGTGGGTCTCGTATAGCAACCATGGAGATTGGGGTCCAGAAGGTAAAATTAAGAGCTGCAAGTGGAGAGCAATGCTGAAGTGTAGCTGAAAATGTGTCCCAAAATGGGTTATAAGAATCAAAGACTTGGAAACAAATGTAAAGAATTGAATACATAGCAGATATTAGGGGCAGTATAGGGATATTAGAGTGAAGAGCATCATGTAGCAACAAGTTAAAGAACTGATCTGGATAAATTCCCAAAGTAGAAGGATTCAGGACCATAGTAGGAATCTTTCTCTCTCCCTCAGTCCACTTGGGTGGGCCCACTAAACAGATCCTTCTTGCTACATAGATCATAAGCTCTTTGAGAGTGGTGACTTGACTTCTCTGCTATCCCTAGAGCTTAGTACACTGCCTGACACAGAGTAGGTGCTCAGAAATGCTTGTTGAATAATGAATAAAGGAATGAATGAATGGATATGCCATGTTACCATGGTAGGTATTGGTTAAAGGAAAGAAACAGGGATACAGACTTTTTAAATAAAACTACATCGACTGTTACCTTGAGAAATGAAGAATTCATTGGAGAAAGGAGAAGAGGTTTCCAATATACACAACTACAGAGTCAAGAACTAAATAATCATAAGGAATTATACGCACAGTAGGGACAAGAGAAAAATACCTGGAGATGAGGGTCAAGTGAAAGCAAAATAAGAGTTTCAAGAAAGAGGGAGTGATCGATGTATGTTCAATGCTTCTGATAAGTTGAATTATTTGCAAAGCATGGACACTCCTTGTCTAACATGGGAGAAGCCCGGCCCCTCAGCTAGTACTGGAGGAGAGTCACTCCAGGGAGCTACCTGATCTGCTGAACCTGCTACTGGAGTCCAATTCTATGTGTCCTCATAGACATCGAAAGTATACCTGAAGACAACCGATAACTTTAAAAACATATAGGAAATCTCTAAAATATTGGAAATAAGTTAATGTTCAAGAAACTGAGAAGTAAGGTCTAAGGAAATAGAAAAGAAGACTATACCAGAAATTCATAAATTAGAAAATAAAGCAACTGTAGAAGATCAGTAACATCAAAAAAATGACCAATGAAATATACAAATCCCCCAGAAGAAAGATATTGAAGCAATGTTAGGAATGAAAACTAAAAAACAAAACAAAACAAAACTATACCTCCAGAATAAATCTGATTACAGTCTAGATTAAGTTGAAAATTAAATGAAAAAGACAATTTTCTACAAAAAATGCCAAATTTTTTTAATGAACTCAAGAAAATAATTGAACAAATAATTGTCCACACACCTCGGTGGAGTAACATCTTGGTTAGCCATCTCTGTAAGAGCACAGTCTATGTACATCCCCAGGACCTGAATTTGTGCCCCAGGGTGACCAACTAAATAAAAAATAAAATAAAGTACTTCCTCCTCTTTCTTCCTGCCTGCCTACCTACTCTCGTACATTCCTGCCTGCACCTTTCCTTGAAAAAAAATTGCCAATGCAAATATTTTTGTTAGGTTAGTTTTTGTATTCTAAAGAGTGGCATCTTGTACAGAAAAGATTATTTAGTTGCTATTTGATTTTTTAATTCAGCCTCTAGTTTATTAAAATTCAAAATTCAAAAACTTAGTTCTTCTTTGTCCTCTGCTTGGATCTTTTAATAGCCTTCTTACCTAGATTTAAATGAAGTCCAACTAGGATATTTCATCTCATTTGTCCCCAGTCATAATCAAAGGTTATTTAACAATCATAAAACAAATTTAATTAGTAATCAAATTTTCCTACTGACAAACCTTCACACATAAACATTCTTTACACCTGTTTCAAAAGATAAGAAAAGGGGGAAGCAAACTCTTTAGTTCATTTTTTGAGGCTGTCATACTCTAACACCAAAATTAGACAATGACAGGATGAGATATTAAAGTTACCAATCAATCTTTCTTACAAACATAGACATAAAAGTTCTAGTTTCTATATCTAAGCTGAAATGTGCTATAAAATTTGTCATAGCTAAGTAGACTGAATCCCATCATTGGGAAAACAGAATTGGGAAAATCTATCAAAAAATCTCCTGTGTTAAGCAGACAAGAAACGCCAGGCAGAACAAATGGCAGGTCTAGAACAGCACTGTGAGAACTCATCATGGGTTCACAAAAGCAGAAGTGTGGTTTTCCAATGCATTCTATGAATTCTAGGGCAGTGTCCGGGGTATAAAGGGATTGGATGTCAACTTCTGAGAAAAAACCCAGGCCCATAGGCTCTGAGAAGTATCAGCCACTCACCTGGCAGCATCAGGAGCCATGGCTGCAGGACACGTAGGGATCTTGGACTCCAGTCCTCATCTTCTACCTCAGCCCTCCACCAAGAGTGACTGTACACCAGCAGCTGGTATCCATGGAGCTGCTGCTGAAACCTGACTGGTTCTCATTGTTGGTTATGGCAGAATCACTCTCAGTGATTATACACCAAGAGATTTCATATAAGGAACCAGCTCCTGCTTATGGAGGCTGAGATGTCCCACAGTCTGCACACTGAACCTGGGAGAGCCAACACTGAGTCCAAAGGCCTGAGACAGGAAAATCAAAGTGCCAGCTCCAGAGCAAACTCGGGAGAAGTCTGATATCCCAGCTCAAAACAGTCAAACAGGAAGAATGATTTTTCCCTCCCCTTTTGTTCTATGAGGCCTCCAAGGGATTTAACAAGACTCACCCACACAGGAGAGAGCAACCTGCTTTACTCCATCTACTGATTCACCCATTAGTCTCATCAAGAAACACCCTCACACAGAACCAGAATAATGTTTAACCAGATATCTGGGTACCTGTGTCCCTGTCAAGTTGACATCTAAAATTAGCTACAAAAATAAGTGAACTGCATTTTATCAAAATTTAAAAATTTTGATCTCATGAGAACAGGTCCCAGGAAAGCAACCCAGGGCCCTCTGGCCCTGACCTCCTTCAGAGATCATGAGGACCGTCGAGTATGTGTTAGTCTCTCTAGGGACCACTGTGTGTGCTCAGCTCACTCATGTAAAAAGAAAAATGAAATTTCCAGCACCTATGAAAAACAATGGCTCCTCTACAATTGACTCCACATTTCAACAGTCCAAGAGAGCAAACCCCCTTCCTAGGACGACCGTCCTCAACAACGGCACATGGCTAACAAGCTGCTCACTGGAATCATTGCTGCAGCTGCCACAATCTATGAGCCTGTTTCCCTCTGCTCCAGGACTCCACAGAGGGAAGACTGCAGCCTATGAACCCTCACTAGACGTGGAATTGTCTAGCACCTTGACGTGGACCTCCCAGCCCCTCCAACTAGGAAGAGTGAATTTCTTTTGCTTTTAAGTCTCCCAATCTATGGGATTCTGTTAAAGCAGCTTGAGTGGACTGATACAAAATCAGCATTCTCTCTGTCTCCTTTTTTCCCTCCCTCTCTTTCTCTTCACATACATTTATATGTATGTATATGTGTATATACAGATATAAAATTGTATCCTACTTTTCATTTAAAAGAAATAGAAAGAAAATAATTAGAAAGCAAGGTACACACTTGTGACTCCAGCCGCTGAGATGCAGCTGTGCAAACCACATGCCCATGGACCTGGGTTCACGGCCTGGAGCCTGGGTGAAGAACTGAAATAAAGACCTAAGTAAATACAAATATTTCTTCCTCCTCTCCCTTCTTTCTGCCCTCGCTTTAAAAAAAAAGGGGGGGATTAGAAAGGAAGAGAAAGCTATGCTTATTTTTAACTAACATGACTGTCTACATAGAATATCTAAAAGAATATATATAAATATTTAGAAGTAATAGGTAAGTACAGGATATCAATGTATTAACATGGTATAGTATTCCTATATACCAGTAAACCAAGTACAACACACCATTTAAAAGAATACATATTAACAACGAATATCTAAATAATTAGATATCACATGTCAAAAACTCTAAGATACCAAATAATAATAGTTTAAAAAGTATAAAATCCAATAAAGACAAAACCTGGAGGAAATGATCAAGATGGCAACCTGGTAGGATGTGTCGATCACCTGTTCCTCAGACACAGCAGTGATCACCACCACAGGGTTAAGAGAAGGCGGCGCAGCTCAGAGATATGTCTCAGATTCAGGACCCCCAGTCTCTGGCAGGGGGCGGCGGGGAGGGCCAGCAGAGGGGATGGAATCATGGGAAGAACCAGCCTCCCAGGAGTGGCTCTGAGAGCAGCAAGGAGCCCACCCAGCAGGACCAGGCCATGGAGTGGGGAGGGCAGGGGTCCTGGCACAGGACAGAAGGAGGACCAGTGGTCTGAGCAGGAGCCCAGATAAACATAAACAGAATGCCAAACAGAAATATACATGAAATGATGAATCTAATTAAACCAGGGGAAAATCTGAAAATGGCGACAGGTGCCTGAGGATAAATTTAGACAATAGTGATAAACATACTTAGAGAAATCATTCAAACAATAGTGGAAGAGGAAGAGAACAACAAAAAAGCAAGAAGAAATGAAGCAAGATTTCAAAGAAATGAAGAACATGATTGCTGACATAAAGAACTCAACAGAAGGACTCATGAGTAGGATGGACAAATGCTCTAATGGAATCAGTGAGCCAGAGGATAGGGCAGGGGAATGCACACAGGCAGACTAGCAAAGAGAGGAAAGAGGGCAAAAAAATAAAGACAACATTCACAGTCTATGAGAAAACATCAAAAAGAACAACATCTTAGGGTTCACAGAAGGAGACGATAGAGAAAAGGGGGCAGAAAACTGTATTTGAAGAAATAATAGCTGAGAACTTCCCTAACCTGAGGAATGAAGCAAGTCTCCCAGGAAGCTCAAACACAGACCTACACCTAGACACACTATCATCAAAATGTTTAAAAAAAAAAAAAAAAAAGAGATAAAGAATCTTAAAAGCAGCTAGAGAAAAATGAGTCACATACAAAGGATTCCCCATATGACTGTCAGTGGATTTCTTAACTGAAACTCTAGAGGCCAGAAGGGAATGACATGATATATTCAAAGTGCTGAAAGAAAAGGATTTTCAACCTAGGATACTAAACCCTAAGAGATTATCATTCAGAACTGAAAGAATAATAAAAAGCTCTTCCAATAAGCAGAAGTTAAAGGAATTTATCACCATAAAACCAGCTCTACAAAAAATACTAAAGGATACTCTATAAAGCACAAAAAAATCCCACTTAAAAACAGTAAGACAGCAAATGTAAAACGTGGAGAGGAGAGAATAAAAATTTGGATGGTTAGAATGAATGTAAGACTACTCTGTTTTCAAATAAAAATAGGAAATAAACATAGAATTCTTAACGGCAACCTCAGGGTAACTTCAAAAAACATCTCTAGGGAAAAAGAAAAAAAAAAAACAAGAAAGGAAACCAATCAAAACATAACTACGCCCAACCCACCTAAGAAGAGAAAGAGAATAATGGACATTAGAACTCTTGTGAGGTGTGAAATAGACTGAGATGCAATTTCAATATCCTAAAATGTAGTATTGTAAATAAAAGAAACCATAAAATTATTATTTTTAAAAATAATTTTAAATAATTTTTAAAAATAAAAAGATGAAACCTATGTGAGTCATGAATGACATTGGAAAAGATCTTCTCATGTTCATGCACTGAAAGATAAAATAAGGTAAACATTTCAGTTCTCTCCTTTATTAATTTATAATTTAATTCAATTCCAATCAAAATCCAACAGTTTTTAATACAATTTTACAAGCTGACGCTAAAATTCATTTATAACAGTAAAGTAAGGAGAATGAAAGTATTTTTGAAGAACTGTGGAGGGGTGAGGAGGAGAGCATTGCTCTGCCAGAGGATTCATCCAGGAGGTATCACAGCAGCCTCAGGAGGAGGCCCTCCCACAACTGTTGGGTGCTCCCAGAGAGGCCTTGTGAGTCTCCTGTAGGACATAAACTATCACAGAATCCCAATCTCAGAAAAGGTCACCCTGAGATCATAATAAAGTCAATCAAAACACAGCCCGCCACGTAGATGCTCCATGGTAGCTCAGGTGTTAAGTCTGTGACTGGGGCATAGATGACACCTGGGTTTGTGACCTGGGGTGGGGCAGGGGCAGGGTGTGGACAACAAAATGAGCAAATACATTAAAATGCTTCTTCCTCCTTACCCTTCCTTCCTGCCTAGGTGCCATCCTTCCTCTTTTTCTCCTTTTTTTTTTTTTTTAAGGAAAGGTACAGGTAGGAATGAAGCCAAGTAGGCAGGCAGAGGAAGTAGAAGCACCTTATTTTATTCAATTGTTCATCAGACCTTGGGATGTGTGGACTGGGCCTGGTTTAACCCAACAGCCCACCAGGGCAAGCTCCTTCCTTCCTCTTTAAACAAACAGACAATAAACAGCCACTGGATGATTTTGCCTAAGCAGACAGACAAGTTCTCTGTGCAGCCCACAAGATACCAAGCATTCCCCTCTCTTGACAAAAAGAAATGACTACGAGCTCATTACCGAAGACAGTTCTGTTCTCGTGTGCCTGCTCTCCTGATAGATAATATTTATTGCGCTATCCAGTCAGAACTACCCCTAGTTCCAGACAACAGAGTGAATCCTCTCTTGTTCAAATCATCTAACATTACACCCAGAATCATCCAGCAAACGCACAGAAGCTGCCATAGGTTTTTTTCTTACCCTGTCTTACTGAAATACCACCTAGCTCCCTGACCTAAACCAAAACTAGTAATAAACCCCATTTGTTCAACTGCAGGTGTGTCCCCAGAGGTCTTTCACTGCAGGATGTTGACAGAGATATCAAGACTTTTCTTAATATTCTTAAATACTAAAGTACTTAACTAAATCTTAAAATACTCTATAAGCAGGAATTTATAGTCATGTGGTTGAGGCGCCCAAACACACTAAGAGATTAATAAACCATAATAGAATCCAGAAACAGATGTACAAATAAACCTGAAAATTGACAGAGGTGGTATTAAATGTTAATGGCAAATGGTAGAAACTTCAAGAAATGCTAATAAAACAAAGACTCTTCCATAGTGAAAAAAATAATGCATTAAATCTCAACCTAAAATAGCACTAATGTTACAGACCTGCCAGACACATCCAGGACACCCCGCCACCACCACTGTGTGCCCTTGGGCTCCTGGCAAATGGAAATTTACTTGGAGTCCAGGTTTCTCAAAAACATTTAATAAGTCTAATGCATGAGGATGTCAGCAAGGAGGGCAGGACGCCAGACTGTCGCCACAGAGGCTAGGAGCTCAGGGTTTTTGAATTCACGTGGCCCAATCAGCCGGTTGATTTTGGTGGGGTAAGGAGTGTCGAAGATGTCAGTCATCCTCAGGCAATGTGCTTCCTCCCAGCCTCCCAAGAATACCTGAGAAACTGTTGAAAATAAGAGATTTGACCACATCCTTTCCCATCTTCCGGACAGGTGGTCTGCAGATTAAAAACTCTTGACCACAGGAAAGCAGAGCTGAGTGGTTTCTAGGGGCCCCAAAGGGGCTCTGAGTGAGAAGGAGTCAAGGTAAGTTGCTGCAGGCTGGTTAGGCCTTAGGCAGTGCCGGGAAGATAAGCTCCAAAGTGTTTGCCATGGAAGTAGGTAAGATTCTCCATAAACCAGCAGAAATTGATATGACCAAGCAGCCACAGATTTCCAAATGTCCGTGGTCAGGGAGCCCCCGGCTTCTGGACCCTGCCCATCTAACTCACGTCTAGGAAGAGCAGGAATGGGATGATGCTCACTCAGCCTGTATAAAGTAGGCATGAGGGAGGAGCTTGGCGGCGCTCTCACTGCTCAGGGCGAGTGGCTGCCGTAGAGCAACTGCTGCAAACGCGGAACGCAAAGCTTTTCGCCTTTTGTCGTAAAAGCAAAAAAACCTCTCTTAATTTCTTTTGGGAAAAACAGATACGAATCTAGGTCTTTTGTAAAAGTGAGGTGGTGTAACAGAAGATTACCTGTACATTATACGTATGTATTTTTAAAATTATGTATATGAATGTGTTATTTTAATAATTTTAAGTCATATAAATACATAAATGTGTAATGCAATTTAATATTTTTAATTAAATTAATTGTGCCCAACTTATATAGCTCTGTATAATACCCTTATAATTTAAATGTTATATAGTTATATATAAATATGCACATATATACATATATAAATATACATATATATGTACCTATAGGATATAAGTATCATATATATGTAATTTAAAAGCTTTTCTCTCCAAATTCAAAATAATTATGGCTACTCAAAGAGAGTATAGCATTTTTCAAATCCAAATTTATGAAACTGATTTTCAGTTTACTCTTTTTTGTTAAAACCTACAATTCAGTGTGCCCTGGTGACTCAGGTGGCTGAGACACTGGTGCGCAGACCATGTAAAGCCCAAGGACCCTGGTTTGAGACCCTGAGCAAGGGTGAAAAACCGAAAATAAACACCTAAATAAAGAAACTTCTTCCTTCTCTCTCCTCCATCCTTCCTTCCTTAAAATACGTCCTTCTCCTCTCTCCTTCTTCCTCTATTAAGGGAAAAAAAATAAGCCTGATGTTCGGCAGAGGTTATCAGAGGGAAGGGGGCCGAGGGCAGGAAGCAGAGGGGCTGTAGTGGCACCAGTGGATACGGTGGGTGAGGTGTCTTACATTTGATGAAAAGTGAACCTGCACATCCACAACTATTGTGCTATAAAAAAAAAAAAAAAAAAAACAATTTTTTTTTTTTGACTCAGAAGCAAAAAGCCCACAGTTCAAATAAAGTCAAACGAATTTGGGTTGGAGGGTATTGGCTTCATTTTCCAGTTGGTCCAACATAGAATAAGAGATATTACCAAATAAAATAGAATACAGCCCCCAAATTTCTCCACTGGATGGGGAATCTTGGCAGTCTGCCTGCCTGAGACTCTGCAAGATTGTGTGATGGGCTTAAGTCTATAAACAGGAATAAAGGTCGGAACCATGACAGGCAGGAAACCAGGTTTCCAGCTTCCATTGCAGCCCTGCCCTGCACGTGCCTGCATTCTGGTGAAGTCACATCTGGCACATGTGGGTTGGAATCTAGAAGGAACTGAGAGAAATTCCAGGCCCCTTAAATATTCAAAACATCAGCCTTCTCCCAGAAGTAAGCATCTCCCTGTGTTTCCTTTCTCTGACTCATCCCACCCGCCTCATCTTTCAGAGTCCTTATTTTGTAAATCTTCACTTCAATGGTTTACAGATTTTTAGATTTTTCTTTACCAGCCAAAAATCTGGTAACCCAGAATTTTTTTTTATTAGTAGACCCATTAGGAAAACAAGTACCATCTATCTCCACTCTCATTTCATAAAAGAAAAAGCATTTTTCAAACACTGAAAATGTGGGGAATAGAGACTTCAAAAGAATACATTTTGTTATATATAAATTTTTTCTGAATACATTTGGACTTTTAAAATGCATGTATGCTAAACTGTGAATTGAAACGATTAAAAATTGCATATATCGAGCTGTGATCTCCCTGCTCTAATGCCATTTTACCATTAGTGAGCAAAAACACCAACACGGACAAAAACAGTTTTGAGAAACTGTTGCTTCATTCTCGTCCTAGTCAATATCACGTGTCACTCCTGTCCGCCTTCACGATCCTTACCTATCCAGAGTCTCATCACTTCTTTTCTGTATTGTGGTAGTGCTATCCTAATAGCTCTTTCTGCAGCTGTGTCCCCTCTCTGGTCCCTCCTTTAATTTGCTATCAGAATGAACTTCCAAAAATAGCTCTAATCAATCATCCCACTACCAGAAATAAAGCTTTGCCCCTAATCCCACAGCCTCGCCCTCTCTTCTCTCCACCATTTTACCCGCCGTGGTCTCAAATCTCAAACTACTTGTAAGTGTATTCTCTCTCCCTGTGTGCTTTCATTCACACTGTTTCTCACACAGTAAACAAATTTTCCTCAGTATTCACTTTTTGATATGTTACACATTGTAAAAGAATATTCAAATACCATGTTGCCTTAATAATTTATGTGTTGTGGCCCCTAAATTCATTTTTCTCCCTGTCTTATTTTTAACATATCATGGCATATGAATCCATCTCCTTATGGTACAAGCGTGGCTATCACCACTTTCTGTTTTCTGTGTATATGCATCTATTGAGTGGAGAATTTGGTTCACCTCCTCAGCAGATGACTTTATATTGCACATCCTTTGGAAAACAGAAGACATAAAATAACTACCTTAACTTGCTACCAATACACATACAAAGTCATCTGAATCTGACCACATCATGTACTCTCGTGCCCCCAACCTTCTCCCCAAAACTAATCTTTTTTTTGGGTTGAATTCCATCTTCTTATCCCTGACAAGCCTCAAATCGTCAGTTACCTCCTTTTTCTTCTGAATTATTAAACCCTTATATTCTTTTCCTCTCTTTTTTGAAAAAAAGAAGGAAAATTACATCATAACATTATTTGACTTAAGTATACATTAAGCTTACCAAGAGTCCAACTCTATCCTTCACATATAATTGAGCTCTTTTACCTGATTTGCCCACCTCTCTCCCCCTTCCTTCCACTAATTTCATTCTATAGACTGTCTGTTTTTGTTTGATGTGGCTCATTTGTTTGCTTGGTTTCACTCTATACCACAGAGAAGTGAAATCATATGAAATTTGTCTTTCTCCTTCTGATTTATCTCACTAAGCATATTTCTAAGTCATCCATGTCATTGCAAATTGCATCTTTTTTATAGATGAATATTCCACCGTGTATATATGCCACATTTTCTTTATGGAATCATCTGTCAATAGGCACTTATTATTCCATTCCTTCCTACTGCTTCCTCTTCGTAGTAGTACTGAGAATATCCACTAGAAATATTTACATAAACCATTCTCTTTTATTTCCTTTTATTTTTTAAAAGAGAAAAGAAGTTAGGCAGGAATGAAGGCAGGTAAGCGAGAGTGAAGGAAGAGAGAAGAGAAGAAGAATTTTAAGTATTGATTTTTTTTTTTTCATCTTGGTTGCCTCCCCCACCCCCCACCCCTACCCAGCTGCTCCAAGTCTCAACCTCAGGCCCTTGAACTTTACTTGGAGTACTGCCCAACCACAGATTAACACCTAAGCCACCAGGGTGTTAAGCCTACATAAACTATTGTCAAACCAATACAGGTGTGCTGGTAGGCCCCCAAGACTAGAGACTTTGAAGTGAATACCCATGCTTAGCAAGGTAAGAAAAATAAATCATAAACACATATTAGCCAGAGAGAGATTTCTATTCATCCATCAATGAAACAAAGAAGACTGAAAACTGATACCCTTGCTTTCGGCCCTGCTTTCTTTTAAGATATTCCTAATCCATGAACAGCTCTTAATTCCACCTGGCACTTGATCAAGGCAGCAGTTTAACATCTGAGGAACCCCAAAGAACTATTTACCAGGTAGCCACTTGGCGCACTCCTCATCTGGCATTCATTCTCTAAGAGTTCATGATCTTTTCTCAGTTCCTCAAATACATCAACATCTATTCTGCCTTTGAAATTTAATGCACACCATACCCTCTGCTTGAAGCTCTATTTCCACTACTTCCATGCACCCTGTCTTTGGCATGACTAGGTACTCTACCTTCAACTCTCAGCTAAGATAATGCCCTTTTGGACCATTGGACCATTCATTTGCTATTACAGTGTCCTTCATAGAATTTCTAACGGCTTATTATTCTTATTTGTTTATCAGTTGTTCTCATCATTAGACTACAAGCCAGTAGACAGTAAACTGTGTGAGAATAGGGATTGTATCTATCTTGTTTACCATCATGTTCTCAGTTCCTAGTATATAAGAGACTCTCAAGAAAGTGAGAAAGAATAAACTATATTTGAAAACTGACTCAGCATGCCTCAGTGGAGTAGCCTTTGAAAGAACATGGGCCACATAACCCTGGGTTCGAATCCCAGCTCTGGGGGAAACCACCAGTGTAAACAACTAAATGAAAATAAGATAAAAGTGCTTCTTCCTCATCCTCAAAGAAAAATAGTAACAATAACTAGCTCAGCTTTGCAGTGGTTCTGTTAGAAATTTTAGCAAATTTACTTTAAAAAAAAACCTTCCATAATCTTAAGACTTTTCCCCTAACTACACCCCCCCCCCCAATTGACAAAGGAAAATCAGAACTGGACAGTAGATAAAGTCATTAAAAACAGATTTTATTCAGGATTATTGCAACAGGGGGAAAGAGACCTCAGTGCAGAATGGGGCTCACTTCTGAATAGAGTTGCTGAACAAAGCATGCTCAAGTGGGAGTCTTTAACCAAGGTGGGGTGTCCGTGGAAGGAAAATGACTAAGAGGGACCATCAGAATAAAGGTGAATTCTTACTAAACTGACTGGCTAACAGGATCTTTGCTGAAGACATGTCAACGTGATCAGATACCATCCCGACATTGGTGTAGGATGAGGAACCAGATATCAAAGGTGATCAGACATCCGACTGGGAGATCTTGACAAGGTGACTTAGCAGCGTTCTTGCTAAAGGAGGATTTTTTTTTTTTTTTACAGGCACAGGCATCATGAGCTTAGAACAAGGTTTAGGTCTGACTAAAGTTTGCTCCAGCAAAGGATATTTGTCCATACCTGGATTCAGATGCATCATTAGCAGGCTGGGGAAGTACACAGGTATACTGTTTGTTCCCCTAGAACCCTCTGGATTCTGGCAGAGGGCAAGGGGTATATTATCACTAATTCCTATGGGAAGGGGAGTGCAAATAATGGAGAAAAGTCCTTTAGTAACTTCCACGCAGCGTCTCCAGTCTCGTGAGAACTTGTGCTCTAGGTGCACCATTCCTTGTCATATTCCCAGATCTTTTGCTGTGCTGTTTGTCAACATTCAGACCCCTGATCTTTCAGCCAATCTCAAAGGTCTCCTGGGCAATACATGGGCTGCTGCGTTTGGGTGACTACTTTTCTCGTTAATGTTTTCTCAGTCTCTAACATTCTTGTTCTCTCCCACAGGTATCTTCAATCATTACTATACTAAGTTATTCTATTTGAAGAAGAGCTCTAAAATAGATAAAATAAGAAAGCAAAATTGCCTCTAACAAGCCACTTAACATTAAGTATCGTCATCATTCATGTAGGATGGCATTAGAGCCATGAACTTAAAATCTGGGCCTCCAGACAAATTTTTTTTGAAAATTCCTTTTCGTGCTCAGCCTACAGACTCCGTATCACCACCCTCCCCATATATCCCTCCCTTGTAGTCTTATTAAACTAGAAAGGAGGAATTAAATAGTAGGGGCAGTGTGAGGGGGAGAAGTTTAAGGGGTTTAGAACAGAATTCTTACTCCTTTTTTGGAATCACAAATTCCTCCAAAATCTCTTGTTTTCAGGAAAATACTGCAGACTGAAAGAGAAAGCAGTTCTCTGTCATCCTGAGAGTCCAGCCTGGACTCTCATCAATGACTAAAGCCACCTCCTGATCTTATTTATTTAGGACTGACATGAATGAGAACAATGAAGGGATTGAAGAAGAAGGTTAGGGTTTTAACTGAAATACTTCCTGGAAAAGTAACTGACCAGGAAAAAATTAATTATGTATAGTTTTTCAAGATTAAAATGAAACAGTTTAATCACAAAACTAGATCTGCCATACAGGAACTCAAATAGAAATGTAACCCACCCACCGCCCAAATACATTAGTGCCTTAGGCACTAATTTCTACTAGAGAAAGTATTAGTTTGGGGGGAGTTTAAGAGCCCAAATGGCCTGTCCAATTGCCCACAGTAACATGGAGGGAAAAGACAAATAAATCATTGGGCATAGGGGTTAGAGCTGAAATCCTGATTTAGGATTGTAAATTGCTAGGTGAATTATCCATACTAATAGTAATAATAAGAATTCTACAAATGGCAATTATGTATGAGAATATTTTCTATCAGCATACTCTCCCTAGGAATCAGTAGAATAACTTTATTTTTAAATTCTACTATATGTCAGTGCCTCATCAATTTTCCTTTTAGGAAACTATGAACATCTGTTCTTCCCATTAGTCTGTTTTTTAAATGTTATTTAGTCTGTTTAAACCCTCAGAAATGTGGTCTTGGGTAATCATTCAGAAGAATTTAAAGTCTACTAAACGTTACACTTAGGATATTTATATTTTTGAGCTGAATCTGCCCCCATTGATTTCATTTGTTCCCTTCAAACTAGTCAATAAAATAATTTGTTTTCCTTTGTACAGCACATTTTTCCAAGGTTGTCTATTCACTGGTAGGAATGTTTGACTCGCACACCTTACAGCACCTGATATGGCTATTACCCATCCTTTGGACAAACAACCTCTATGAGTCCACTTTTATTTTTAATTACTGATATAGTTTTCTAATAAAGGAGTTACCAAAGCAAAGTTCTAATTTTTAAATTATTTTTAGTTAAATCTGAAACAGTTTATGTTATATTGGCTTAACCATTAAAATTAAGGGGTCTAGTTAAAGATTTTAATAAACAAAATCATATCAGTTCAGCTCCAACCATTTCCACCACACACACACACACACACACACACACACACACACACACACACTCCCCACCACCACCACCACCGCAATCAAAGAAAACTAGTATGCCAAAGCTTGTGTGGCAAACTCCTAATTAATGATCAAAACTCCTTTGAGCCAAGGTGCTATTTTCCCAGGAGACTGCTATTTATAAAATATTTCTCATGGAAAACAACAGCAAAATTGATCCTACCATTCATGCTTAAATTGCAGGTGTAAAAACAACAGTGCAGTATGAGCAATTATTAAAAACACTTTATTATGTATAATTTGTACATGCTTCCATTTGTGTTGCTTGGGGTGATTTATCCTCAAGGTGGTAATGTCATCTACCAAGATTAGCTGTCTCTAATTTTCATCCTGACATGCCACATACAAAAATACAATTTGCAAAGCAAAGTTTCCCTTCTTTACACAAAGACACACAAGAGTTTGTCAGACAAATAAAATAGGAATACACACATATCAACATCAGACAAAGCATTAACCTTCACACAGTAACATCTAATGTGTTCTTTTATTTGGAAACAGCAGGAAAAGGACCCCTTTGCCTCAGAGGGAAATGCACACTTTGTTGCTAAAGCAAAAATCCAGGGGCGATGGCGTGGTCCTCTTGGGGAAAGTTGGGGGAGTGAGGATGTATGAAAGAGGGTGGACTCTTCATAAGCACTTCAGGAGGAAGGAATTGCAGGAAGTTCCTCGGGGACAGTCACACAGCTTTCCAATCCTCGCTCCTTTTCTCACTGCGCACTGCTCACCGGCATCACACTGCAAACAACACAATGTGTGATCATCTACATGAATAAACCATGTCTCTTCATCAACATAAATCTGACCCTGATGGGAGACAGATGTACCCATCGCCATCACCAGAGGTCTAAGTTTAGTGAGACTTGAAACACTGGGAGATTTGTGCTTATGATTTCCATGAGAACTTAAGAAGGAAATTTAATTTTAATTGAATAAATTGAATTTACTGATCTCCTCCTATTTTCTTCCATTTCTATGGGCTGGGGGTGGAGAGTTTCATTTCTTGTCTCCTCTAATTCCTCATTCAAAAGAAAAAGTTTAATCTGATTTTTTTCCTAAGAAATAAACAGACCTATACTTTCTCAGAACCCCTGCTTTCAATCTCCTGACCCCAAGAAGGAAGAGGTGTGTGTGTGTGTGTGTGTGTGTGTGTGTGTGTGTGTGTGTACCCTTCAAAGAAGATGACCAGCCCTGAATCCAGAATTTTGACCTTACAACACAGATTTTAAAAACTGGCAGTGCTTCATGGAACTGGAAGAAAATTCCAGGAATGGTAACTGTGTGGGCTTAAGAGCGCTTCCAATTCAAACAATTCTCCGTGAGGTGAAAAAAATATCTCATCTTCAGAAAATGCCCCTTTCCACACAGACCGAAGAGCTGGTTCTGGGCACAAGCTGTTCACTCTTCCCAAACGGTTGCTCTACCCTGTCTCTTTAGAGACCAAAGGGGTGGGGGCTGGCAATGGAAACAAAGGGGGAGGGGGCAGGGAATTCTACAAACCCATTACCTGAATTACTTAGCCATATCGTGAGAAGTTTGTATATAAGACTCAAGGTGGTGTGTGTCTTCTTGGAAGTAGATGGAGAGAGGGTGGCCGCAAAGACTTACCATGGGGACCTGTCCGTACTTCTTCTCGTAGATGGGAATGCGTTTACTCTTGAGCTTCTTCAGCACTTCCTGCAGCGCTTCGATCTGCAACACACCGCCCCCGGAGCCCACAGTTGCCTCCGTGGCTGCAAGCCCAGCCCCGGCGCTCACTTGCAGCCCTAGTTGTAAGGAGCCCAGAACCCACGCAACACTCCACCCTGGGACTCCGCGGACAGAAGGGGATGTTGGAAAAGTGGAAACTTAGAGAGAGTTGTCCGGGTTCTGAGCACAATCTCCTGAACGCGGAGACTCCTGTTGCTCCAAGTGACTGGGACAAGGGTTGGGGGGGGTGGGGGGGGTTGTTTTTGTTTTTGTTTTTTCCTACGGACTGTCTGGAGCCCTGGGGCTCCTGACGATTTTCGGTTGGCAGCGAAAACCCGAGGTTTACTCTCGGCTCCGGGCTTCCTGGCTCTGAGAAAGGGGATGGGGAGATGGGGAGAGAGGACGGTCGCATACAAAGAAAGGGACCGCGTGGCAGCCCAGGGGAGTCCGCGGCGAGGGGGATACCCACCAGCTCCTTCTCGTGAGAAACATCCTCCACGGCGGAGTAGACGTCCAGGGCTCGGGGCTGAAGCTCAGCGTCCTCCTGAGCACGGGCGCCCAGCAGAGGTAGCAGCAGCAGCAGGGCAGCACCCAGGAGCGGCAGCAACCGCAGGCGGGGGCTCTCCATGGTGCTGAAACTCGACTCTGCCGGGCACCCCGAGCTCCCGCCTTTTATAGCCTGCCACGCTCCCGGGTGCAGGGAAGAGGGAGGGGGCGAGGAAGGAAGGGGGTTGTGGAGGAGGGTACGGGTCAACCGTCTGTAGGCAGCGCTCCGCCGCCGCTTGACGTCAATGCCCGCTGGGCTCCTGGCGACCGGGAACGAGGCTCTGCGCACAGATGGGCTAGAGCGCAGACAGCAGAGACCCCACGCCCCCAAGTGCTGTCAGCCGCTCTGCTAGGCAAGCTCCCCAGGAGGCCTGAGCTGAAGTCCGGGGCGAGAGGTGAGGGATGGGAAGCGGAAGGGGGCTAGGAAATGGAAAATGCCTTCGAGGCAAAACACAGGCAGAAGAGTCGTTTCCCATCACCTAGCAGCGGCTGCAGCACAATCCACCTCACCAACTCTGCCTGGCCTATGCTCCCACTCCATCTGTGGCAGCAGGAAGCGGGTGTTGCCTCAAGCAGGTGTGTTTGCTGAACATCTTACTAAGCACCTGTGCTAAGAGGAGGCACATAGTACATAAAAGATACTCTAGCCTTCCTACGGATGGGTTCTTTGATGGAATCTCTGTGATAAAAAATAAGAAAAGAGGGAAAATAGACTAATCTCAATGAAGGGATGATGGGGAGAGTGCAGAGAACCAGACTCCAGCTCTAGTCTTGGCTCTGTCACTCACAAGCTACATTACTTTGGACAAAGTTAAGAACTTCTGAGTCTCACCCTTTTTTTTTTTTTTGTAAAACTAGAATTTAAAAATATGCCTTACAAAGTTATTAAGAGGATAGAATGAGGGATTTAGTAAGCAAAAACCCCTGACTCTTAACATAAACTCTAAACCTCCCTGCCCCTTTCTTTTAAACTTTGAGGCTGTCCTGGTAAATGACTGTGGACTATCTCAGTTTTTCCTTAGACAAACTCAGCCATCCTCAGAGACCCTTCTACACACGTGTCAGGAGCCTGTCTAGAAAAGGGGTGAAAATATAACTCTTCAATGATGAAAATATTTCCAGAATTCAGATGTCAGTGGTGAATCTAGCCCTCAGTAACTTGTGAAAACAGTCTTTTTTAAAAGGTTGGGGTCCTGACAGTCTGAATGTAAATGAAAATTCCTGTAGTGTTATGGCAGAGCCTCCAGACAGCAAGAAGACTAACAGCCAGGCACTCAAAAGGTAGAGAAAACAGCACTTTATTGCAAGCACCAGTGCTGGCTCAGGGATATTGTTACCCAAAGCTGAGCAATGGGGGGTGGGGGGTCTAGGGGAGCTCCTTTTATGCTTTGAGGTAATGATTCATCTTCTTGGCTACATGTGGTTTTACTGGCAACTCTTATCAGTTATGTACAGCTGCAGAGTAGGGAGGTTATGCTATTTGTCCATGGTCACAATAACAGGACATAACTTTAGTCTCCGTAGAACAGCCTCCATAGTGCCACGGAAAATTCCAGGCAGACTAACTTTTGCACTGGGGTCAGGTGTTCTACAAACACAGTAGATGAAGCAAAGTTTCCCATCTGAGATCTAGATATTTACCCAGCTTGCCTGGCCACCTGAATTCCTTCAACAAACCCTCTCTCTCGATGGCTGCCAAATCCATCCTTTTCCTCCTCCCTGTCACTAACACCCCACTCATAGACAGCTGCCCTACTTCTTGCATACCATCAATCCCCACCCCATCATCTCTTGCTTTCCTCTAATCCATAATTCACACCAACCAGAGTGTTTTCCCCTTAAAATACACTAATGGATTCCCATCATACCAAGCACTGAATCTAAGTTCTTCATTCTGACATACAAAGTACTACATCATTTGCACCCCTCTCCAGCCTCAGGTCCTCTGTCCCCAGAACTCTCACTCTAGTCTCATTGACCTTCTTCTTGATCCTCTGACAGGCCAACATCTTTCCTTCTTTGAAGTCTTTGAACTGAACTTACCTAGAAAGATCTTTCTGCATCTCCAAATTACTGATTGCCTCTTGTCATTTAAATCACAGTTTAAATGTTTTGACCAGCCATTTTAAAGTGTCCATCAATTTATTCTCCTGCAGACTTATTGCTCAGCAGATGATGTGGGTCATGGGGATGGTTAATGTATATGTATTCCTGGTTATTTTATTTATCAAATATTTAATTGTTACTCAAATGCACACTGGGAAGCAACTCAAGAACACTGCTAATGAATAGCACATAAACAGCATTGAAATATTTTCCTTCAGGGTAAATCCAACTTGAAAATATATTTAACACCTCTCCCAGCTCTGCCTTTCACATATACCTTTTGATTCCAATACAGAAAACTTCGGTGGAAACACTTTTTACTGTTTAAATTTTACAGAAACCTTACGGGCACTCATTGCAAAACCATCTTCAGTGATTAAAAAAAAATAATCTAAGCTTCAAAATAAAAATTGACCCATGTAATATTTTAGCCCATCCTTTTGCAATTTTTAATACAGTACTTTCTTTCATGCTGTGTTCTACCCAAACACAAGTAATATATTTCCTTTTGTGCCACTTCTATTGAAAATATAATTCAAAAATTCAAATCCTGCTGATATTGGGTTGGTGCTCTTATCTTCCCGTAAGGAGGCCAACACGTTTAGTTGAAGGGTTGGGAAGGAAATGTTAGACAGGCCCATAAAACAAGTCAGGACATTTTCATCATCGATATGTCACAATCATTTTTTAAGCTTTGAGAAAAATGACTTAATAAACTAATTGTCTTTAGGAAGCATGTGGTACAGTTACAGTAAGGCTTGGACCACGCTTCCCCAAAAGGAATAATATGTTCTACAGTCTTTACATCATACCCTGTCAGGGGGATTTATATATTCTTGCTACTTAGTAATGTCTCCATTAGAAATAAAATCCCATCTATGATGCCACCAAGCAAGAAAAATCATAACTGGATCAATCACTATGTCTCAACTCAGATATAAAAAAGAGAAGCGGATCAGCATGCAGAAGAGAAGCAGTGACCAGGGTGTATCTATAGAGATTTACAGTGACAAGCCTGTCTTAATCATTCCTCCTAAAGTACGGTGGGCCGCCAGTTCTGCTCTTTGAAATAGCTCCAGGAGAGAAAGCTCATGAGCAGTGGGTGCCAGGAAGGCTTATTTTAACATACACCTGAAAAAAAAATCTAAAAGAATGGGATAACACTCATTTCTAGATCATAGAGTTCTGAACTTTTTTCTGTAAAAAAAGTCCATTATTTTACTTGTGAATTGGTAAGAGAACAGAGTCTAGTCTCATTTTGGTCTTAAAACCCTGATTATATAGGGCTGGTCAATATTCCTTACTGACAACTCTAGAGCTGTACATGCTAAATAATAAGAAAATCAGGGAGAATCACATACCCAAAACTACAATACTTCTCTTTCCCTCACCCCTTCGAATTTTGAATAATTTATTTTTGTATCTGATCCAGAATAGTACTGGCCTTTTGTGTTGTCATATTGTTCAAACATCAGACTACTTTGTTATCCATTAACTCCTCCACCCATCCACCTCCAATAAGTATTGTTAAACCGTAAAATTTCCTTAGTTAAAGGGACTTCTTGAAAAAATTTTTAAAGTAAAGGTGCAGGCAGGATTGAAGGTGCATAGGCAGGCAGGCAGGCAGGGAGAGGAAGAAGAATCATTTTGTTTTATTTAGTTATTTACATTGGTTGTTCCCTCCAGACCTGGGATGCAAATCTGGGTTCTTGGGATGCATGTGTTCTGCGCTTCTTTGGAGGCAACTGACTTAACCACTCAGCTGCCAGGGCTTAAATATTTTAAGATTGTTGCTCTTTACTTATGTTCACTGATCTTTCCCCCAAGTTGAACATCACTCTGCTCTCCTTAGTACACAATTACAATTGATCTTTGGGTCTAGTCATGCCCACAGCTACCCATGGTACAAGAACTCAATGAGGTAAGGATTCTAAGAGAGAAAGAAAAGCTCAGAGAAGTCAGAAGTCAAGCCCTCCTAGAGAGAGGAAGCTTTATGAAAAATTGTCTGTGAGCTGGTGGGTCTTAGAACATGAGTAAAATTTCAGCTACTACAAACATCCCACTTCAGAACAGCTGGGGTGAGCAAACAATGTAAGTGAAGTCTCAGAGGCATGGACATCTCAGCAACCTGAATAGCCTGAGTTGCTGCATAACAGGGTGCATGGAGAATGTAAAAGGAGAAAATGTGTAATAAAAAACAAGACTGAAGAGGACCAGTAGAGAAGAAAAAGAAAATCCAGAGCAGCAACAGATGGTTCCAATTTGGGGGCCCAATGAACAGCACAGCATACCAGCAGTGCAGTGGGAAGATGACACACCTAACCCACCCTTCCCACACCGCATCTTCTCCTGTCTTCTCCTCTAACTTTTCTGGATCCAGAACTCTTAAGCTTATAGGTCATATGCAATTAGCATTAAAGCCACAGAATGAGATGCCCCAAGAGATTAACTATATAGCTTAATAGAAAGCAATGTGAATCCTTCAATGACTGCATGTTTCCTGCAGTTCCAACTTATCTTCTCAGCATGGTGTCCACGTTTCTCATAATTTGATCCTGGCCTGCATTTACAATCTTATTTTTCTCTACTCCCAACCATTCCCATCAGATAGCTTGTCTTTTATTTTTTCAGGTATACCATGTTTGTTAATTTTACGCTGAGTTAGAAGAACAGACCGGGAAGCAGTAAGTTGTATTACTATAAGACAACACCAAACTCTTAGTGAGTTCGTAATAAACAGACAAAGTAGTTCTCTTTTATGTCACATGTGCATGTGTTGTAAGGGTTGATGGAGAGTCATGTACATCACGTTTATTCAGGCACCCAAACTGACAGAAAAGCTACTTTGTCTGATTTGCTGATTGGAAAAACATAAAGACCGCTGAGCAATCTCTAGTAAGTGCTTAAAAGCTCTGCCCAGAGGTGATTCTTCACTTTGTCTTTGAAATTACCAGCTTGATCTAGTGATTCCACCAATGGAAAAAAACTAAGAGACACAGTGTCACCATCTGCCAAGAATTCATTAATGACTGCCACATGCTCTCTGTCTGTTTATACCTCTGCTTTTGTCTACACCTCTCCCTATGTCTGGAATGTCTTGCCATTCCTTGAACACCCCATACTTCAAGACATCCCGTACTTCAAGACACACCCTACCTGAAGCCGTCCTCATCCACGATTACATCACCAAGTTTGCCATATTATGACATATATAAACTTATTAAACACCTAACAGGTATTATATCATACAATTAGATCTTTGTCTCACTTTCTAGACAAGGAGAACCATGAAGGCAGGAAATATATCTAATCACCTTTGTGTTCCTAGTATTTAGTATAGTGCCTGATACATAGACAAAGAGCTGCTATAAAGTGAAAAATAACCTTTAGGCACTTGGTGACCATTGAATAAAATACACAACCTTCACAGAAAAAAATTCACCTAGCAGCTTAAAAGCACTGCCACTGTACTATCTTAAAAACACCATTATCACCCTTGTTGAGAAGGAAAAATGTGCCAGAGAGAAGTAAATTTCTAGAGTATACATTGCAACCTCTCTCACGATTTCCTCTGACAAGTAAGAGCATTTCGGTCACAAAATGGAAATTTTTCCCAAAATTTGCAAGGTCACTAGAAAGAAGTATGTCTCTATATTCCTTTTATAGACTTCGACTTCATTGCTTTTCCCTCACACTCTGTATGGTACAATGTGGAAAGAAACTGAGACAAGACTGTCTCCTAAAACCTGTCCCTGATCACCAGTCTCCAGACTGCAGACATGAAGAAGCATCTCCTATGCTGGGCAGAGATTTGACTTCGATGCATCTACTGTCACCATTTTTTTTGTTGTTGTTGTTAAGAAAAGGTACAGGCAGGAATGAAGGCCAGTAGAGGTGGCAGGCAGGAAGAGAGAGGAGGAAGAAGCACTTTATTTTATTTAGTTGCTCATCTCAGTTGCTCCCCCAGCCCCAGGACATGAGCCCAGTTCCTTAGTATGTATGTGGATTGTGCTCTTGGCTGAAGGCGGCTGACCAAATCGTTACTCCACCGGGGTGCACCTAAGGTCACTTTTAAAACCATAATTCTGGGACTCCTCTATGCCTCCTTCAGAACTCATCGAAGTGAGGTCTATTTCTTTTGACATAAGCTGTAACCTCAGGAGAAGCAGAATAACATCTGGCATGATCCAAAGAGGCAGGGCCTGAGGGCAAAAGTATATTTTCTAGGAAAAGGATTCTCAACAAATCTCTCCTTTATTTTTTAGGGGATCTCTGACCCTGACATTTCTCTACTGTGTATCAAGAGACGTTTAATTCAGTTTTAGCTCTAACAATAGATCCATCATGCTGACGTGGCTTTCCAGCTAAGTCAACCTCAACTTCTAAAGCTCTGCAAGCTAAATGTATTGTCACTCTGATCTTTGCACTTCCCATCCAGCTGCCCCTCTTAAGCCAGTCTTGCAAGACCTGAGATGGCCAGGCTAGCAATCATTCCTTCAGCTCCCCCAACACGAGCAGAAAGCCCACAGGGATTGTACTCATTACTCAGGAAGGTGGGATTACAGTGGGACTTGGAGAAGATTGAAGCCCAGAGAATGGAGGGCTTGCCAAGATCTCGTGTCAAGTTTTCCTGTATAATTAATTGACTGCTGGGAAATGGTTGTTGAAAAACCAGGTTAACTTTATTAACAGGCTCATAGACAAGGAAGGCTCTTACATTTCTGTACTGAGAATGTTTAAGGAAGTTAAGGAAGGCAATCCAACCAGAAGAGGGGTGCCAGAGGGGTACAGCTGATAGCTGCACTCACCATAGAGAGTTCACTGTTTCCGTGGAATCTTAGGAAGGTAACTAGGGCCATTACGGGACTGAAGAAAAAAATTATCAACTTTCTTCAGTGCCCCATAGGCCACTGATTTTCCACCCTTCTCTAGGAAAGATAGCTCTTCGGTTTTACTCTCCTCTCTTTGGCTCTAGGACCTCTTAGAGCCATTCATCTGAGGAGCTCTTCCTGCTCTGTTCTGCCATGGCAGTCTGTGGCTGCCACTCCCTCAAACCCCACGTATGATGGTAAGTGGTCCACTATGCTACTGTTGACAGGTATTTAGTGCCCGTCCCTGGTGTATCTGGGGCCCTGTTCATCTCATATGTGACCACATCATTTGCTCTGACTAATGAAATACAAGCAGAGTATGAGGTGTTATTTCCACTGGGAAGCTTTAAAAGCCAGTGCAGCCATTCCCCTGCTCTCCCGAGGTTACTGCTGGTATTTCAAGTAGAGGCAGTTCTGTCAGCCTAGGTCATGGAGGGTTTTGAAGGGAAGAAAATGTTGAACACACTACAACCAACTTTCAGTGGACATACAGTGTGAGCAAGGATAAATGTTTATGAATACAAGTCACCGAGTGTTTGGGTTTATTTGTTGCTGCAGTACAACTTAGTTTCATAGGACTAATTCAGAAAGACAGTGTACTATGTCCATTAACTACAGACTACTGTGTCCATAGATAATATTAATCTATTGCTGATAACAAATTACCCCAAAACTTAGTGGCTTAAAATAATGAAAATGTATTATCTCACCACTCCTGTGGGTCAGGAATGAAAGAATGACTTAGCTAGGTTCTCTGTTTCCAGGGCCTCTCTCAAGGCCACAATCAAGATATCAGGTCAAGTTCTTACATAAGGCAGTAATCACAAGATATTGACTGGGATTGCCATCATCTCAAGGTTCAGCTGGGCCAGAGTTTACTTCCAGAGTAACTCAGTGGTTGTTGGCAAGATTGCATTCCTCATAGATGGTTGAACTGAGGTCTCAGTTACCTGCTGGCTCTTTACCAGAGTACATCTTCAATATTTTCCAGATATTCCTCTCCATCAGCACAAACATGAGAGAAAAACTCAAGAGACTGCTAGCAAAACAGAAGCCACAGTCTTTTATGACCTAATCATAGAAGCAAAATACCATCATTGTGCCATATTTTGAAGGTGTCAATTTTGCTATATCAGGGTGTAAATATCAGAAGGCAGGGATCATTGGGAACCATTTAGAAACTAACACAACGGCTCCATCAAAAAATTCAATTAAATTAACAGGAACTTTGCAAGTACCTAAGCTTAAGTAGCAAAGATAAGAAAGAGAATTGTAGGATTTTATAATTGTGACTCTAAAGTCCAAAAGTGTTACTTAGCCTATGATACATAGTTAGAAGTAAAGCCAGAACTAAATTTCAGATCAGTGCTATTTCCACTTGACAGATATAAGTGAAAAATTAAATAGCAATATAAAACAAATTGCATTCAACTGAAACAGAAGCGAAGCCATCAATTGTTAATTGAATTATCAAATAAATCATCCAGGCAATGAGTGAATTAAAGGTGCAGAGAAGTCAAGCTCTTTAGACTGCAGCAACTGAACAGGTAAGTCATGATATGAACTTGGCTTTGAAAAATGGAATAGTTTGAGTAAAGAAGGGGAAAGTGTTCATGGCAAGGGACTGACCAAGCTCAGGCTTCTCAGAGAATGATGATGCTGCTAACCTGATGGTCCATCTCAATTCATTAGATGATATTTTCCAGATAATCTCTGGCCCATTGTGCATCAGCCATGAGGCCAGATAGAGATTCCTCTATTTATCTTTAGAAAAGTGGTTTCCAGCCTGAGGTGGAAGCATCAGAATCTTCCCAGAGAGCTGTAGTTGCCAAATGACGTATGTTAAACCCCACCACCAAAATCTAGGGCAGTTCAGCTCATGTCACTGCCCCAAGTGATTCGGGTATAATTTGACTAATACTATGCCCTGGCTGAGGATCATTACTTAGAGGATCTTTGCATCATCTAATGAGGTGTCAAAGAACACACTTTGCCCCACAAAGATTTCCAAGGTCAACTCTTTTCAGGATTCCAATATATTTCCCTCATAAAATACAAGTAGCTCAAGAACTGAGCCAGTGTGAATGGATGAAGTCAAGTCATTCTCAACTCAGCAGAGATCACCATTGTTTTCTCATTTAAGAGTCATCAACATGCCCCCAAGGGGCTTTCCAAGAGCGCCTGACATGAAGAAATAAGCCTCTAAAATAATCTAGAGTAAGTAAGCCTTGATGAAAGGCTTCTACTTACTTTGAACAGATATTGTGTTCCCAATTCTGTAGGGGAGAAAATGGATCATTTAAGTAACTGAATCTAGATCCCTAGGCCAGTGCAAACAAAGCTGGATCAAGATCCTTGAAAAGCTAGTGTTGTCTTACTTGCATTGTTCTCCTAATCTATTTTATCAACAAAAGAGGGAAAAAGAAGATAAAACTTTAATTCTAAAATATTCTTTAAATATTACAAAAGATGGTGTGCCCTAATAGCCCAGTGGTTTAGTCCACCGCAGCGCAGCCTACATGCATACCAAGGTTTCCAGTTCAAGTCCGGGGGCGAGGAAACAACCAAGATGAACAACTAAAATAAAAATAAAAAATAGAATGCAGTATGCCTGGTGGCCTAATGAGTTAAACCAGGCACAGTCCACAGACATCCCAGTGTCCTGGGTTCAAGACCCAGGAAACAACCAATGATGATGAACAACTGAATAAAATTAAGTTTCCTGCCTGTACTTTTCCTTAAATATAGATATAGATATAAAGATATATAAAGATAGATACATACATACATACATACACACATATAAAGATATTTACTAGTGATCGAAATCCCCTTTGTTCTTAGAAAATCCATGTGATTTTCCACTGGAAGCTGCAAAATGTCAGATTAAGTCTCCAAGTATAAGCTTTGACTTAACAAATGCAAGATGAGACTGACCATTTTATGATGGAGACCTTAAATTCTGGGCTGAGATCTACGATGCCAGAGAGGCCCTTGAGGGCCTTTTGGCTGGTGGAGAACAAAGATCTGACCCTGCGCTGACAGAGAAGCCCGCAGTGTCTGACTCATGAGGAGACACCCTGAGGAGCCACAGCGCTGCGCACTAACAATTCTTTCTGCCCAGATGCAAATGTCATTTTCTGCCATTTGCACTCCTGGCCAGTATAGCCCTGAATAAAAACGTCACTCACAGGACCTTTGCACAGAGCCCAGCAGTGGCATTGGAATGGATGATAATGGTAGCTTTGCCCATTGGCAGCCATCAGATCTTCACAGAGACCAATCTCCCAGGGCTTGCTAATGAAATTTATTCTCTGGGAATTAAAAATAAAACACTTCAGACCTGTCAAGTTTGTTTTATATTTTTATTATACTATTTTATTTCAGGAGCAAGCATGCACATTAAAGAACGAGTAGCTTCTAAATGTCATTCCCTGTTTCCTAGGAACCTACAGATTTGCCGTAAGATAGAACTGATGCTCAAAGGAAAACTCTGAAACAATTCTGTTCTTTTCCTGTCTGTTCTCCAGAATTCTGTAAAAACACGTTTTAGAGCTGTCCTGGTGGAGCAGCTGTTAGGCCCCCTGCCTCCAGCCAAGAGTGCAGTCCACATACACGCCAAGGACCTGGGATCACGTCCTGGGCCCCGGGGAAACAACCAAGATGAACAACTAAACAAACTAAATCAAGTGCTTCTTCCTCCTCTCTCTTCCCATTCGCCTGCCTGCTCACCTTTGTGGAAGCCTACACTCCTCCTGTAAACAGCAGACACATGTCCTAGCTCTGGAAGTCCTAAGGGCCAGTTATGCATGAATAAAAATCAGGATGAGGTGAATGGGGGCTGTTCCAGGGACACGTAAGGATAGCAATGTTCCCTGCAAGACTTCTAGTTCTTTTCTCTGACACGACCTGAGGCTGGAATTCTACTTGTGGGCAAACTCTAAGCAGAGGCTCCTAAATTGGCTGCAGATTAGAAACAAGTGGAGAGCTTTTCAAACAATTCCCAACCAAAGAGATTCTGATTCAGTCACTCTGGATGGCAGTATTTAAAAACTCTCCAGGTACGCGTGCCCTGGTTTGTGGTCACCCGTCTTTGGCCGGCACAGTTCACCTACAACCCAAGGACATAGGTTTGCATCCTGGGTCCAGGGGAAACACAGCCAAGATGAAAAACTTCATAAAATAAAGTGTTTCTGCCTTCTCTCTCTTCCTGCCTGCCTGCCTCTCCTCACCTTCATTCCTGCCTGCACTTTTCCTTAAAAAAAAACCTCCCCAGGTAGAAGCTGGGTGTAGCTCATTTTTCAGTGCAGTATGGTCCTTCCAGTGTTTAACACTGAACTGGGAATTTGGGTCAACCTAGGGATTGCACATTCAGATTACTATGAGGGCCATGAATTCAGTGAGGGCTAGATAGAAACCAACAGAGAAAGGTAGAACTTCTGGTTTTACAATAGGAGATGGAAATTTGGACTTTTACATGAAGCTTCGAAGCTTCCAAAATGTTGACAACTGATAAAAAGTGGAAATTCTTTGGTGTGCCCTGGTGGCCTAGAGGATATGGCCACCAGACATAGTCCACATACATCCCAAGGACACCAATATGAGAATTGGGACTTGGGGGAACAACCAAGTTAAATAACTAGATAAAAAATAAATAAAGCTTCTTCCTCCTCTCTCTTCCAGTCTACCTGATAAACAAATAAAGTGGAAACTCTTTGAAGGTGCACAAGTCAACAGCCTTGGTTCATAGCCATATCATTTCCTACACTGGGTCCTCAAATGACCTGGGTGTTCTATTTCTCTAAGATAAATTAGCAAAATTGAAGAGAGAGCACATTAGCATAGCTTGATCACAGGACCTGGTAAACACTGGCTTCTGTCAGAGTGTGTGTGTGTGTGTGTGTGTGTGTGTGTGTGTGTCTGTCTGTCTGTCTGTCTGTCTGTGTGTGTCTGTGTGTAAGGAGGAGGTATCATTTATACACACGTATACTTAATTAACATCAAGTTACTGAACGGAAAGCACAGGAACATCCCTATAAGCCAAGGTGGGTGACCTTGTCTCCAAGAGGTTTCACCAGACAAGGATTTGCCACTGGATTCAGACCACTGGAGGATACCCAACAAAAACAAGATGGGGAATAACTGAACCCCCCTAAAATCAAAGACTTTTTACTAAGTTCACCAGAGAGTGTGCTGTACAGGAAAGAACACAGGTATTGATACCCACCATATGGCACAAGCTCTTCTGAGCCTCAGACATCACATTCACAAAGTAGGCAGGAAAATACTCCCCAGGAGAGTTGCAATGATGACATACAATGAGGATGGAACACCCAATGCACAGTATACTCTATAAATGCCCAATCAGAAAAAAAACCACCCATTTTCGTTCTGTGGTAATCTAATTAAGGTGTCTCAGAGTGCCTGTAATTAGGGAATTCTTCCGAACATTTAATTCTAAATTCCTTTTCTTGCAACAGCAGACAATAATATATTCCATCCATATATTTGAACATGGATGAAAAAAAAGCGCATCCTCCGATCATAGCTCGTCCTTCCTTTCAACACTTTACCAAGGCTCCAGTAGTCTCATCGCCTTCTCACTTCTGCACCCTTCACATACCTGGAACACATCATGGTATTACAATGTAGCGCCTGCCACTCCCACACCTGGATGTGGGAGCACCACAACTTAGCAGCTTGACACAGTTACCCCTAAGGAAGACACAGTGTTGTTCATCTTTTCGTCTTCTTCACATACAGAACTGTCAGCTAAGAGACAAAAATGTCACCCAAAGCACATTCTCCCAGACTCTTCATGTAAAGCTCCATCTTGCCTCCAGCGCAACCACTGCCACTTCTGAAATCACAGTTCTCATCTTAATGGGCTTTTCATTCTGAAAAGCAGCTACAGTCATGGCTCACCATCTACAACATCCGTCTATATTCAATTTAATTTCACAAACATGGAATGCCTTCTATCTCCAACCTGTCAGCTAAGGCCCTAAGGAGGAAAAGCTGGCAATATACAGCCTTCAACCAAAGCGCCCCACAGTATAACATGGCAAAGTAATTTCACTTGAGAGGATGACATCTCATCAGTGGTTAGGCAGCCTTTTATTAATAGATATTTCTTCTGTATCTCTTCACCAAGCCATCTCTGATTCAGATTCTCTGTCCCAGAATGGAGTGGATATGACTATTAGCAAATAGAGCTGACTATTTTATACAAATTGCTTTTATGTTCAAACGAATTTTGAAGGAAATCAAGATATGCTATCCCTAAACATGCCACTTCAGCATAGGATTATTTGGATAAGTGTTTGAGCTGAAGGCAATTGAGAATCAACAGACACCAGCATTCTCTGACCTTCCCTTATCTGCCTAAAAGCAGGGCATTAATTTCCCTTTGTGAAAATGCCCCTTCTCCAGTACCAGAAAGAGGAGAATGACTCATTATCAAAAATAAGAGAGCTCGCCCCAAGACAAATCTGCAGAAAGAAACCTAATGAATAGCCCTTATCTTCGTTAGTGCCCCCACGTATCTCCTACTCCCTTCCTCACAATTTATTGCTCCTTGAAACCCAAATTCTCTTTCCTTTTTCAAAAAGTGTATGTAGGCCCCTTTTCACGAAGATGGTGCCGAAAATGAAGAAGGAAGCCCCTGGCCCTCCCAAGGCTGAAACCAAAGCCAAAGCTTTAAAGGCCAAAAAAGCAGTGCTGAATGGTGTCCACAGACACCACTAAAGAAGATCCACACATCACCCACCTTCTGACACCCAGGACACCGCGGCTCTGGAAGCATCCCAGATACCCTCAGAAGAGCGCCCCCAGGAGAAATAAGCTCGACCGTGGTCCCCCGCCCACCGCGTCACCGTTACCGGGAGGAGACAGACAACAGCACACTCGTGCTCATGGCGATGTCAGGCCAGCAGGCACCGGATCACAGGCTGTGAAGAAGCTGTGACAGTAATGTGGTCAAGGTCAACACCCTGACCAGATGTGACAGAGAAGAGACGGCATGTGGCTATTCGACTGACTCCTGATTATGATGCTTTGCATGTTACCAACAAAACAGGGATCATCTAAACTGTCTAAAGGGCTAATTCTAAATATTATTTTCTCACCGTTAAAAAAACAAAGTGTACATAGGCTTAACGATTAAGGCCACCAACCACAGTCCACAGTCCACATACATCCCAAGGACCCAGGTTTATGACCCAGGGCCAGGCAAGAATAACCAAGATAAACAACTCTATAAAAATAAATAAATGCTTCTTTCCTCTCTCCTCTCCCTGTCTACCTACTTGCCTTCATTCCCACCTAAACTTTTCCTTAAAAAAAAGAAAAAAAAAAAAAGTGTATATTGGCATGCCATGATGGAGCAGCGGTTAGGTCAGTCGCCTCTGAAGGAGCACAGGCCACATACCCCTGGGTTCAAGTGTCAGGTCCAGGGGGAAACAACCAGTGTGACAGACTAAATAAAAATATAATAAAAGTCTTCCTCCTCTCTCTCTTGCCTGCCTGCTCACCTTCATTCCTGCATCTCCCAAGTCTAACTGCTTTTTTGAATTTCACTTATTTTTTGTGAACACCGGTGCAGGTAAATATTAATAAAAGGTGTGTGTCTTTTCTCCTGTTAATCTATTGTCAGTTTAATTCAAAGTTTCCCAATTACTGCACCTAAAAGGGTGGAGGGAAAGTTTCCTCCCTAACAACTTCCTTCGAGGCAGATATTCTCAGGCACTGTATACTTCTACCTAAAACCTTAGCGCCTGTACCCCTTTCTTGGAAGCATCATTGTAATTTATCTAATTAGCAAGAAATGATTGAGCTCTTCCACATGCAAAGCTGTTGATAGAGAATTACAAATAGATACTTGCAGTTAAACTGGGGGTGGGATGAAGACAAATAAACAATCATAGTACAATACGAGATGCACTGTAAACTCAAAAGCTATGTTTCTAGTCCCCTTCAAAGTCCTTTTTCCGATATAGTAACCATAATGATTCTTCTTAAACATCAATTGAATCCTGTTATTCTTCTGTTTAGATCCCATGAAGGCTTACTCTTACACTTAGAATGACTTCCTCACTCCTCTCATGACCTGCGTGACCTACACGCCGCCTTCTCAGGCCTCATTCACTTGAGTTTGGAGCATCTGCTAAGCTGCAGGCCCCCACTCATTCCTTGCCCTCCCCTCACTTCCACCTTCTGCTAATGTGTTTTTCTCATCCTCTGGGTCTTTTACTCTAACTTCGCCTCAAAGAGTCCTTCTCTAGCGTCTAAATGTACCTGCTCTTTGTCCTTTATCACTCTATTTCTTTCCAAGCACCCACCACTCTCTGAAATGGATTCATTTGTTTCCTTACTAAATGTTTATCTTTCTCCGATATAAACTCAATGAGGGCAAGGACCTGGTCTGAGTAGCAGAAACCCAGGCACACCCGGGTCCAGGGAATGAATGCTGACTGCTTGGAAAGGGAAACCTGACCTCTGCACACACCCCCATCCCACCTCCCACGTGAGCAGTGACAGACAGACACACATGTGTGCACACACATATGCAAAAAGCACACCTACTAGAGGCCCTCCTATGATGTCCAATTTGGGGTTTATGCTAAGATCTTAAATTGCTGGGCCTTCATTCCCAAGTTGTTGCTCCAGAAACGTTCTCTGTGGTAGGTGGTCCTTTATTCCAGGGCTCCTACCTACACCCACAGTGAGTCAGCCTCAGGGACAGGCTTGCTGCAGTCACCCAGGCCATCAGAATGGTGACCAGCGTTCCTGTCAGTGCCTGTGACTGTGGACCACTGGGTGCCATCATCCGGGACCTAGCCTGGGCTTTCAATGTGGCACAGGACAGGCTTAAGTCCGGAAAGCACAGATTTGCTGCCTCACGCATGAAATGGCTAAGATCTCTTTTCCTGGGGATCAGACAGATTGAGCTGAAACAGATGTTGCTAATACCCACTGACTGCATCTCAAGGACCATTTCCCTGAACTAAGCCTGGATCTTGCCATCAGAGAGCGTATTCCTTTATACTTGCATTCGCTGGGGAAATTTGTGTTCTGAAATATGTAGGATTCGAGAAATGGAAAAAACCTTTGACAACAGTATAGTGAAGAAGTGGGGAGGAGGAAATAACCTAATAATTTTTATTCTTAGGATTGCATAAGAATTTCTTACTGAATAGTGGTCCAGAAGAAATGATGCATTAATGCTCTAGGGGAAACACTCAATAGATTTTAACATAGGAACCCTGCCATGTGGGCTAGAAACAGAAGCTAATGGAGCCCTAACTCTGGGCCAGATGCTGAGCAAAACACCTGACAGGCATTTCTCAGGGATCATTATCCCATTTTCACATGAGGAAATGAAGGTTCAGAGGTTAAGTAGCCATACAACCTGTAAAGGGTGCGTCTGAATCCTTTGTCACATGGCTCCCTCGGTTTACTGCCACAATCTCTGTACTTGGAAAGGTGAGGGTCAGCAAAAATGCCAGGGAAGGTAACCAGGTAGAAATCCACCATTAACCACCATGCCATCCTCCCTTTTCCAACTAGGTGGCCTCATCACGACCTACCCTGGGCAAGGAGCTCTCAAGCCTTCTGCTTTGAAATGAGGCTTGCAGAGGCAAAGAGGAGGGTAAAGGGCAGGAGGACAAAAGCCTCGAGACCCTCACCTCCCACCCACTCGCACTGCCTCCATTGCCATCATCCAGTGCCTCCCACAGTCACCTGGTACTTGACTGTCTTTCCAAATGGTTAGAGCAACATATGGCTCAGCTGTGCTTCACCAGAGCTGGATAACCAGCCAGGCTACAGAGGACAATGGAATTTATAACCACAGATTAAAAATAAGGCCTGCCAGGCGTAGTCCAGGTAAAGTCCAAGGACCAGGGTTCACGATCCAGAGCCGTAAGGAAAAACCAACATGAACAACGAAATAAATAAAAATCGCTTCTTCTTCCGCTCTCTTCTTCCCTGTCTGTTTCTTTGCTCTTAAAAAAAAAAAAAAAAAAAAAAAAAATGATAGCAGCTATACCGTCTCAGCTCCAGAATGTGCAAGAAAGGAATTGTAGGAACTAGTTAGAACCAGAAAATGGTCAATCTGATGGCAAAGATGAAACAAGGGTCAAGAAGAATACATAAGGACCAAAATTGGGTATCCTCCCAGTTCCTGAATTAGGCCATCCCTCTTCTGGAATTCTGCAGCCATCAAAGACCTAAACACCAACACTTCTCTCCCTTTTGTTTGCAAAACCACATAACCTTCCACCACGAGCCCAAGGTGGGGATGGTCTTTAGAGACAAGCTCCCTTCCCCCTCTTTGGCCAAAGAATAAACCTCTTTTTGTTTGTTCCTACTTGTGGTCATCAATCTTTACTAGCACATAGGAAAAAGAATGTAGAGGATATTGGTAATACTGCCCACACAGGACTCCAATGACTGGGCCTTGAAATATTAATATTACTCAGCATTAGTCACTGCATTTTTACTGAATCTGAAAACAATGTACTTTTAAAAAGCTTTCTCTGTTTCGGTGTTCTACAGAGCATTGAATCTAAGGGGTGGCCTTCAAATATCATTTAGCATAAGTTTCTTTCCTGGCATAATAATAATAATTATATAATAATAAATGGCTATCTAATGAATATTATGTGTCAGATGCTTTCCAAGGATATTTCTCTTAGCTATAGCAGGAATAACATATACTATACTAATATCTTAATAATTATTAATGTTATTAATGGTATCTTACTTGTTATAGATACATTATCAAATATTTTCTTTATTGAAATTATTAGAGAAATTAACGATTTTAATTTTTCAGACTTTTATAGTAATGATAGTTTAGAACAGGGACATGGCCTATAAAGATTATTTCTTTTAGTCTTCTTAATCCTATGATTTTATCCCATTTTTTGCAGATGAGGAAACTGAGATCAAAAATGGTATGCAATTTGCAAAAGAACTCACTACAGGTAGGTAGTAAAACTGAGATTTGAATGATAGCAGTCTGATTTTAGAGTCCAAGCCTATGACCTCTATGCTCTGCTACAAATCCTAATGATCCCAATGGCTGAACTCTTGTGAGATCAAATAATAACTGCATGAAACTAATATTGTGAAAAAACACGAAATTAGCAGCTTCAGGCAAGAGATGATTCTGTGTCAGAACCACAATCTGTAGGAACACACACTATATTGAGCTCAAAATAAACAATAAATTATTATTACACATTACAGAGTCTAATTTATTAAGATTAAGTAAATAAAGTAGGCTTACAATACTTATAAGCATTCCTAACTGCAATTTTCCAGTGTTGCTATTTAGAAATCCACAGCCGATGGTCGGTAATATATTCACTGAATATACAGTCAGCCGATGATCTACTCAAACCCACATGCAAATAAATCTTGGGGAAACATACCTAAATAAGGGTGTGTGTGTGTGTGTGTGTGTGTGTGTGTGTGTGTGTGTGAGATGTACAACAATCTACAAGGTTTATTGATGGGAAATGTGACCCTCAGCTAGAATGCCTAATGCATCCACTGCCACACAGTTACTTAGGTGGAAAAACCAGGATTTGAAGCACATTTAATCCAAAGCCCAGGGCTTTCTATTCACTGTCTTTCAAAAGAATAGCTGAAAAGGGATTTGTTATGTTTTCATATAAAACTTTGAATTAACGTTAAAAACTATTAATTAAGAGAGGAAAAACAGACCCAAACCTCATAAAGTACAATTGATCTGCTTTTCTTTGGTCTATTAATTTTTTGTCTTCCATAAATGATGTATTCCAAGGATGTGTCACAAATCATATCGGTTATCACTAAAAAGATTCTCTTTTCAATGGATATTTTAGTGTGAAATTCTGTGAATTAACTTGATATAAGCTTGGAATTCACATATTGTAACATTAGTTTTTAGTTTAGCATAGACGATTAGTCTTTCCCTTTCTCTCAATGTTTACTTTAAAAAAAAAAGTATACAGCAACAGAAACTAAGGAATTTTGTGGGAAAAACATATGTGGGTTTTTTTTCTTTTTTAAAGGAAAGGTGCAGGCAGGAATGAAGGTGAACAGGCAGGCAGGAAGAGAGAAGAGTGAGTATTTTATTTGTATTTATTGTATTTATTTGTATTTTTCCAGGGACCTAGGGGTATGTGACCTGCCCTCCTTTAAAAGCAATTGACCTAACCATTACTCCACCAGAGTGTGCCATGTGGTATTATTATTATTGTCCACTACTAATCATTGAAATGATAATCCTTATCACAATGGTGACCAACAGGATAATTCTGGATAAAACATGGTTTACAAAACAAGCAAAGAGAAGAAAAGTAGAAAATGGCTAGATAGCAACAGAATTGGGTCACAGACAGAAAATGCCTGTCAGCTTTCTTAAAATGCTTCTTTAAAATGCACAATTGGCTCCCATTTTTTTGCCTTTAATTACATCTTCGAGGCAAATTTCTGTCCTTCCCTTTGCTTCATCTGGGTAACTAACCCTGAGGTCATTCAATATTCCCAAATGTCAGGCACACATAGAAAAGGGTAATGGCTATAAGAGTAAAGACTGGGCTGCTCCTGACCTGAACTGACATGCTTGAGTGGGATCCTCCCACTGACATGCAATAAGGGACCTGCTTAGTGGGAAAGCCTGCTCTGTTCTCCATTATCTTCAGAGACTCAGGTTAAAGTTAGGACTAGGGAGAGGTAAGAGTCAAAGCAATGCTCTGGATTTTCAGAGACTAAGGCTACTTTCCTCTTCCTCTGCAATTTTATTGAGGGCCCTTCTTGCATCCCAAGGAACCATGATGGCATAGCATTTGCCAGACACTATGCTGAGCATTCCGACCTTACACAGTGACCCTACAGAGTGAGTGCTATTGTTTTCACCCTTACCCAGATGAGGAAAATGTTGTGTGGATTACAATGATAAAACTAGGCAAGCTGGCTCCGGAGCCTTCTACCAAAGACAAAATTCCTTCCCGCAGGGCACCCCAGCAGGTATCTTGGTGCATGGAGTGGAATACTGAGGAATAGGAAGGTCAGGGACTGGGAAAGAGAAGTGGAAGCCCAAAGCTGGGGACTCAGGGCCAATGTAAAGGCTCACATCTGCTCCAGGTCCTCCAGCCTCTGGGCCTCAAGAAGCAAACATCAGCCTCCAGATTCATCCTCAAGACTGTTATCTGGGTCCTCAGAGGCCTGCCGGAAATGGGGCTAAACTTGAATTTTCAGATTTCTTTTTGAGCCTGCTAAAAGCTAAGTGTTGCTTGAGCAAGATTGCAGCATCTGTCCCTGGAGACGGACTTTACAAGAGTTAAGAAGTCTTCTCTCTGGGGACGGAATTTACTCTCAAAAAGCCAGGATAATCGGCTATTGGCCCGCCCCATCCCCAACCCCACCCCCAACCCCATGAAGTTCTTGTCTCTTTTCTCCTGTATGCTTCTTTCTCTCTCTTTCCCTACAATTCTATACTAATTTGATATTTTTAAATATCCCATGATTTATGTAAAACTCAATAATCCTTAACTCTTTGATATGCAATTAAATAGTTCTTGGCTCAATAATAAGACTTACTAGAATGAAATAAAAAATGTTTCTAAACTTTTTGTTACCACAAATCATTATTCTCTCAAGTCTGCAATAAATATTGATGATCAAATGTCCATTAAATTACTAGGATTAAAATTTTTTCTCTAAGAAACCCTGATTCTTAGAGTGATAAAAACTGCTCATGGGAAAAGATGTTCCTACTCACTGGCTATCAGGAAAGTCAAAACAACAATGAGATATCCCCTTACATCTGAGAAACTGGCTGTTACCCAAAGTCAGGAAACAATAAATGTTAGTGAGGATGTGGAGAAAAGGGCACACTTTCACACCATTGGTGGGAGTGCAAATTGGTGCAACCCCTATGGAAAATAGTATGGAGAGTCCTCAGAAAGTTGAAGATGGAAATCTCATTTGATCCTGCCTTCCCACTTCTGAGTTTTTACCCAGAAGATACAAAAACACTAATTTGCAGAGATTTATGGACTATGTTTATTGCAGCCCTATTTACAATAGTTAAGAATTTGAAATAACCTAAGTGCCAATATCAGATGAATGGATAAGAAGATGTGATATATCACACGTACACACACACACACATGGATACTGCACAGCACTTAGAAGAGATGAAAGCCTGTTTTCTGAATTAACGTGGATAGATCTAGAGGGAATTATGCTAAGTAAAAACGTCAATAAAAGAAGAACAATTGATACTAGCTGACCTCACTCATAGGTGGAATGTGAATAGAAAGAACAAAGGAACAGATAAAACAAAACCAATCTTTGGACACTTGCAACAGAACTGAGGTGACCAATACGGAATGGGATGGGGGAGGTGGCAAATGGTGGTGGAACCCACTGGACGAGGGCGAAGAACACTTGATTTGGTGAAGGGTAGAGCATGTTGACATACATCTGCGGAATGGAAACAGCATATATGGGGAACCTATACATATGAGTTTATTTTAGTTTGTAAACAAAATTTCTGCAATAAAATGCTAAAATAAGCCAAACCCAAACTGATAAGTATTCTAAAAATTAACTAAAAACAATCCTCAATCTGAGGTCAGCAGAGAAATTGTTAATAATAATTAGAATAACCCACCCTCTGTCTGTTAGCTTAAGGAAAAGAGGACAGGGCAAAGGCAATATTTTTTCTGAATATGTGCAGGTTTCAGGCAGGGGTTTGAAGGGTTGTTAGCTGCACAGACTTCTGCATATGTCTCTACCTCACTACCACTCCCTCTATTCAGGCTTTATTTCTAAACTTGGTTTGGGGTGGGACCCAGGTACCCACAACAAAGGTGCCCTGACTGTAGGATTCACGCTGCTTTGCTATGAGGGAAAGTGTGAAGGGTTTGTACATTCTGAACATCTGCAATGTTGCAATGACTGTAATTAATAGTAACATGTTTATTGTTAATTAATATATTAAAACATTCAAAATAGAAAACATTCAAATAATTTCTAATGTATAGATTGCAAAGGACAGAAGAGTCCACGCTTCATCTTCCATTCTTATTTATCATGTATCATTATAAGATCTTTATAAGGCATTTTTATCAAGATGTATATACAAATGGAAAAAGGAAAAACTGCTCAGGTAAGTGCACCCTTGCAGCTCAGGAGGCTGAGGTTCTAAGGTACAAGGACCAGGGTTCCGGACCCAAGTCTGGCAAAAAACAAAACAAAACAAAACAAAACAAAACAAAAAACCTGTTCATGCTGACAACATCTTTGCAAGGCTCTTTATTTTTTATTTCGGTCTTCACATGTATTGTAGTCAACTAAATGCCCAATGTGGATTTATTTTATGGAGTGAGGAGGCGTTCCATACCTCCCCTGTCAAGGCTGCCTCTGAATGGTGCTATCTCTCAGGGACAATGCTCATCTCTGGGGTATTTTTCACATTCTGGATAGATCATTTCCACTCTCAGAGTTTATTGGAATTGTCTCTTCACGTGTCTCTCCAAGAGGGAGAAGCACAACTTAGAGCTCTGGCATTAAAAAGATCAGGGTTCAATGTCAGCCCAGCAATTCTATTCTCTCACATGTGCATAACAAGTCATATGCGTGGATGAATACTGTAGCATTGTTTTTAATAGAAGAGCTTATTAAACAACCTAAATGTCCATCTCTAAAAAAATGAATCGCTATGACTATCATACAAGAGTTAAAGGAAATGATCTAGATAATTACAGCAGCTAACAATTATCAGCTTCTCAACAGGACAAATTTTTGCTGTACAGTTAATTTCAATCTCACCCCTATGCAGCAATCTTGGTTCACTTGAAGAAAGCTCCATCTCTGGGAGCTATGAAAATTAAAGGGAAGAAAACAGAGAAGTAGAAAAATGGAGGAGAGAAAAAAGTCAAAGGAGAAATATGAAAATAAGCACATAATTTATGCAGGAAAAGTCCTCCTTTGGGCCATGAGAAAAGTACTGATCCTAAACAGATTCTACTATACATAACTTGAATACCAGTCAAAATATATGAAACAGTTGCAGACACTGAACATTAGGCAGTACAAAGCTAAGACCCCAGAGGGGAGAAAAGCAAGCAAAATGAGCCCTCTGACAAGATCCCAACACAAGAAGCAGTCCCGAACAGAAAGTGGAGGGCACCTTGACTGAATGAAAAGAGCTCAGCATATGGGCGGATGTCGTAGCTGATATTTGTGAGACAGAATTCCTGAGAGGAAAGAGCAAATCAAAGAGCCCCAGGTATCTACCTGAGGAACTCTTTGCTGGCTTTCATACTCTGAACATGGAGACGATAACCCCCCAACTAGACAAACAACAATTGCTAGCAAATACTTGTGAAAAAACTGAATAGATGCACAAAAAGACACTGTGTGATTTCACTTACATGACATAGCAATAGCATCGAGTTTCATAAAAACAAAGTGTAATAGTGCTTGTCAGGGTCTGGGAAGAAGAGGAAAACACAAAATGGGCACAGAGGTTCTGTTTTGCGAGATGAAAAAGCTCTAGAGAGTAGCTGCACAATGTTTTAAATACACATAACTATTGAAAATGGCTACGATGCAACACTGCATGCTGTATATATATATATATATATATATATATATATATATACATTTTTTTACTAAATTAAAAAAACTGAATGGAAGAAGTTGCACAGGGTTAGGAAAAGTTTAAGCTCCAATCAAATAAGTAGAAAGACCTTGTTAAACACCCAGAAAAATCAACAGACACCCCCCCCCCGTAGAAAGAGGCCCCAATAGTTCTCGTTACTCTAGACTCATCCAAATAATTGGTTAAAAACCTTAAAAGGATAACATTGATGAACAAGTAAATTAACTGCCTTCTTGAAAAAAGAATATTATTTAAGGATTTTTTTTTAATCTCAGGACTCACCAATGTATCATTCACAACTCTTAGCATCCAAACAAGAATTATTACACCTGCCCCAAAAAGCAGAAAATGTGACACATAACCAGGCTAAAACTAAAAGTACTGACAATATCAAATGTTGGCAAGGTCGCGGAACAGTGAGAACCTCATACAGTGCTAATGAGAATATAAAATGGCCCAACCATTTGGAAAAAAAATTTGACAGTTTCCTATAAATTAAACATATACCAGCTATATGCGCCAACAATTCACACACAAGTATTTTATCCAAGATATATAGCTAGATAGATAGATAGATATTCACAAAAAGACTTCTACTCAAATAGCTTTATTCATAACAACCAAAAAGTAAGCAAAAAATCAGACTATTAATTGGTGAGTGAATGACAAATAGTGGTTCATTTGTATAATGGAATAGCATGCAACTACAAAAAAAATTAAATACTGGTGCCCACGGAAATGCAGATGAACCTCAAATATCCTACGCTCACTGATAAAAGTCAGAAACATCTATGAATCTATCTATGCACATGAAATTCCAGTATCCAGGTGTCTGGGATGGAGGGAGGGAATGGAGTACTGACTGTAAAAAAAACACAAAGGAGCTTCTTTTTTTTTAGAACTCAAAATCCATGTGAGTGTTTTTATTACTTACAAATAATAATAGGAATTTGGTTATTTATACCTAACAGAAAAAGCTACTTTCCTCTTCAAGCAAGTTATTCTTTAAATTGCAATTTTATTAAAAAGTAATTCAGGGTCATAAACAATTCACAATCATAAAATCCCCCATCTCCCTGCTTTTCCCTCATCCACTCTCCAGAGGAAATGGGCAACTATTTTTGAAGAGCCTTCTAGAAATGTTGCACAAAGATACATAAGTTCAAATATTATCAAAGAGTCCTTCATGTCAGATTTTCCCCTGGGGTTTTATTGGGACCCATCATTTCGCATATATCTCTCTGTGTCTTCTATTTGGCATTCTGTTTGTGTTTCAGTGGGTTAGTTTCCTGCAGTGATGGTGTTGTGTAGGGTATCAACTTGCACCAGAGAAGCCAGGATCTTGGTTTGAACACTGGGATTTCTTGAGTTGTGTGGCATCACTACTGGTTGGATTTGTTGACGTTCTTTCGTGGATCCTGTGTTGGGATCCAAGAGTCCAGTGTATGGAGTTGGAGCTTATGTGGGAAATGCAGTCTTCCCTCATTGTCCCAGCTGTGAACGATAATGGCCACCTTGCTGCTGACTCACAATCAGCAATTGGGCTGCAGTTCCGCCTCCATCCGCAGGGTGACGCTGTGGATAGCCTTGAAGGCTCCTTCCTTCTGAGAGACCTTTCTCCTTTAATCCTGGGGGCAGGATTTCTAATAGGCAGGTCCAGTGGCTCCAGAGCAATATAGTGGTGAGGGTGGGAGCTTCCCCAGCTGCCTTCAGGTTATGGTGGTGTCCAGTATATTTTCGTTCAGACGCTCCCACTCAGACCACTGGGGTGCTGGTCCTCCTTCCACCCTGCACCAAGATCCTCTCTGCCGGCTCCATTTGTCAGTCCCACTGGGCGGGCTCTTTGCTGTCCTCAGAGCAACTCTCCTAGGAGACCGGATTCTTTCCTTCGGTTCCACCCCCTCTACTGCTTTTTCTCCCCAAGGCTGGGAGTGCTGCATCGGCCATGAACGCTGAGTCGCCTTCACCTACCCTGCGGTGACGACTGTTGCCGCTGTGTCTGCAGCCTCCTCCGGGCCTGCTCCTCCACAGCACGTGTGTCTGAGGCGATTTCTAACTCTTCTGTGGAGAGGGGATCCCACACATCCCGCCAGCTTGCCATCTGGCCCACCTTCCTGTAAGGTTTTTCTGGGCTCCGCGAGGAGAAAAGCTCAATCAGACAAAAAATGTCGAATAGCCAGGGCTTTATTGGGGTTTGCACACCCGGGCGAAACTCCCAAGTCCGCAGAGGGCCGGCAAGTCGCGGGCTGGGAAGTCGCGCGCCCGAACAAAGGGGGATCGGCTCTTTAAGCAGAGGAATTTCGCGGGCTTCCCATATGGCGATTGGGGATTGGCCCTGAGAATCCGGGTGTGGGGGTCGCATCCCTTATTCTGACGTCATCCACCTTTTTCCCGGGCTTGGCCTTTCCCGGGCATGGCCGCTGCTGCTTTTGTCCCTGGGCCAGCCTAACACTTCCCACAAAGGAACGTCTTAATGATGGGAATGCTTGCAGCGACTATCAGTATTTGTAAAGATTCATCAGATTGTGTACTTTAGATTCTGAGTTTTATTACACACAAAGTATATACCTCAATAAAACGGATTAAAACACACGCACGCGCGCACACGCTTGGAACGGAGTGGTTTTTGTTTTACCAGCAGGTGGCACTATGGATTAATTTGGTTTTTGTTAATTTTGGACCCGTGAAGGTTTAGGGTAAATGGCACTGGATGACTTAGTGGGGGGAAGATGGCCACCAGGGGAGAGAGGGGTGTTCCGTGTGAGGGGGTCGCCACCGCTGTAGTCTGCGGGGCTGGAGGGGTCTCATTTGTCTGGTGGCACCAGAATCAACACTCCTCTCGGGGATCCCAGGTGTGATTCTCAGCAGAGTGGGCTCTGCTGTCGGCATGCTTCCCCACTCCAGCAAGGATCCTAAGGGTTGCGGGGAGCGGGGAGGAGTGCAGTCCAGAGTGTTATTCAACTTGTCGGGGTGCCCACTGGTATGGAGACCAGGTTCCGTCCTCCTCTCCTTTAGGCTTCCTCCATGCCAAGTCTGTGTGCCACCACGCTGTCTCTGTTCTCCCCCACCCAGGGCCCAGGCTAGGCTGGCAGCCCTCTGTCTCCTTCCCACCCAGGAGCAGCGGTGGCCTTGTCCGCCCCAAGTCTCTCAGAATTGGTTTCTCATAGATGCCCCACTCTGACATGAAGAAGCCGAGGATGACAACGATTCCACAGGTGAAGGAGCTCTTCGAACCCTTTAGCCTTCCCTCAATCAAAGAAGCCATCCGACAAGCTCCAGGGCCTCCACCCTTCCCCGCAATCCAGAAATAGTCTTTTGTCCTTCTCTCTAGAAGAGTGTAGTTTAGGAAGGTCTTTATCCAAAAGTTAGTTTATCCGTAAATAGTCCTCTTGGTCTAAGAAACCTATCTCCTAGACATGTGGTGACCCCCACCCTCTCTCCCGGAACACCCCAAGTCCCTTTTCCAGGCCTCACGCCCAGTATATCTCTTTGGTCTGCCCCAGCTACCTCAGATTGACCACCATGGAAATTCTCCATGTGTAGCTTATTAAAATTGGGTTTTTCTCTTACGAATGACACCTAATGTTAATTTGTTCCTTCATATAGTCTGTAAAAAACCTCAGAAAAATGGGGGAGCTTTTCCTTTGACCCCCCACAGACTCACCCACACGTCCTTTTCCACCCATCTTCGATCACATTGGTGTGTGGGTTTCAGGCATCCTTTCCAATGCAGTCTCTGCTGGTCACTAAGGTTTCAGCCTCACTACCGTGCTGTGGAATTCTCTCCCTAATGTCCCTGTAATGGAGAACTGTCACTGTTTTTCTTAAAATAACAGCAGATGACATCTTCCATTGCCATTGCGCTCTCCTCTCTGGGAAGCTGCACATTATATCCATTCTTTATCCATCCCTGCTCCAGCCTCTTCCTCGTCCCTGTGAAGGGAAGCCGCCCTGAGGATTCTGCCTTTCACCTCCAGGCAGTGTGAACTCTTAAGATCAACTTTCTTCCACCTTTCAAATAAATAATACAGGTTTATTGACTACAGTCACCATGATGTGCATTTCATCCTCATGATTTATTTATAACTGGAAGTTTGCACTTTTGACTTCTTTCACTTTTTTTTGCTCAGTCCCAACCACTGCCTCTGTTCAATCTGTTCACTGTCTCAGTGAGATCCACACATGGGATCCTATTGTATTTGTCTTTTTTTGTCTGGCTTATTTCACCCAGAATAATGGCCTCAAATTCCACCCATGTTATCACAAATTGGAAGGTTTCATTCTTTTCTCTGGCTAAATAGTATTCCATTCCGTATGCATATAAGCGTGTGCACATATATGTAATTTCTTTATCCATTCATGCTTTGATGGAAACACAGGTTGTTTCTCTATCTTGCTGCGTTGAACATTTTTTCACATTAGTATTTTTGTTTTCTTCGGGTAAATATCCAAAGTGGAATTGCTGGATCATCTGGTAGCTCTATAATTTTATTTTGGGGGAGGAATTTTTTAGTGTTCATCTTTTTCCCTATCACTTATATTTGCAAAACTCAGAATCTGGAAACAGGCTTGAATTTTTGTCCTGTCAATTAGCATTTGTATTGTTAGAGGACAGTTCAAATGGCATTTACTTTTCTTTCTTATTTTTTAAGGAAAGGCACAGGCAGAATGAAGCAAGCATACAGTAAGGAAGCGAAAGATGGAAGGAGCACTTTATTTATTATCTAATTTAGTTGTTCATTGTGGCTAGTCCTCTAGCCCCAGGTCTTGAACCAGGGACTCTGGGATGTATATGGACTGCGCTGCAGTGGACTAACCCACTTGGCCACCAGGGTGCGCCACTTTTATTTATTTTTGTTCTCCCCCCACCTAGATCTTGGCCTTTACACTGGAGGTCCATGCCCCAGCCACCAGCTTAGCTCCTGAGTCAGCACAGCCTGCACTTTTATTTTACACCTGTCGTGCCATGAATTCTTAAGGAATGGGTTACAGCAGCTCAAGTTCCTTTCTACTGGTTCTCACAAAATATGCTTCCCTGGTGGAGCAGACTGGTGCTTCAGGTGAACCTAAAGCAGCTTCCGATTTGGCGTTCTCCTTCCTGTACTTCAGGAAGCTATATAGGTTCGTGGAGCATTTAGGATGCTCAGTATGAACACTGTGTTGGCCAGAATCTTGCCCTTTACTTGTCTGTTGACAACTGCATGCGGGGTGACATTGTAGACTCTTCCAGTTCTTCCAGGTAACATTTGTGGCACATTCCTTTTGAACAGTGTCCATTCCCTTGATGTCTCAATGCCACCCTTCTTGTCGATTCACACATAAGGATCAAAGGAATAAATGCATTTTCTAAAAGGCCTGGAAAACATACAATGAATGCCTCACCTTTTCCCCTTTTGTTGGTCATTTTTGTGAATTACTGGAAGACCGTGGTTCCAGCCAATGGAACATTTACTTTTAAACACATTTTTTGAGCTATGCACTTTTTTTTATTTTGGTCCCTACCCACAGGCCCCACCCACAGGTGTGAACCCAAGTCCTTGAGCTTCACGTGTTCTGCATCTTCGCCACCTCAGCCACCTAGGCCACAGGGGGCTATGGAGGTATGCATTTTGATAATTTGAAAAGATTAGAAAACAAAAGTCGAATGGGCTAAAAAATATTACTTTCTTATGATAAAGTTCATACAGGTTCATTTTTAAATGTTAGAAAATTTGTATATGCAAAAAGGAGGCCTTTCACTTATCTACTACTGTTTCCATTCCTATGTGACTGTTCCAGGCTTTATACATATACATATATATACATACATGTATAATTTTTATTAGTTGTATAATTTTTATACAAAATGACATTGTACTGTACATCCAGTTTTATAATCTGTTATTTTACACTTAATATACAGCAAATGTCTTTAAATTCTGTTTCTGCATTATTTTAAGCAGTTGCATCTATTTCATTCTATGTATGTGCATATTTAACTGTTATCAGTTCCCCCCAAAAAAAATTAAAGACATTTTGAGAAAAATGAACTCTGAATTTGTTGCTAGCGAAGTTAAATTACAAAAATTTTTAAAAGACATTCTTATGACTGAGGGAAAATTATTCCAGATGGAAACTCAGATTTAGACGAAAGAATAAAGAACACTGATGATAGACATCTGAGGGAAAAAATTCTTTTTAATTTTTCTATAAAATATAATTTACAACTTATAGAGGAAAGGAATAACAATATGTTATTTTGTAACAAGTATAAAATTAAATTTTGTGACAATAATTGCACAAAAGATGTCAGGGGAACCAAAAGGATTATTATTGTAAGGTTCTTATATTATTCATGAAATGGTGTAAGATTATTTGAATGAAAATGCAGTAAAGTAGACATTGTAAACCCTAGAGCAAGTATTACTAAATAATTAAAGCAAAATGCATGAAATAAGAAAGTAAACCTGTGGTTCAAAGTAACACCTGGTATTTAAAGAAAGAAAGGACCCATTATTGAGAAATGCAGGCTAACTTCTCTATTTCACCTACTATTCTAGACAAAATATCCTCTAACGACTTTGCTCTTGCCTAATTCCTTAGACACACCTTTCAACTCAAAACATGCAGGTGATCAAACTCACCTCAGCAAACTATTAAAGACACTGGACATTGATAAATCATCTTAGAGGCCTGCAGAGAAAATTGAATTAGATGAAATTCAAGTATCTTTGCCACAAACCCAGACTTTACTCAGAGAAATGTGAGTTCTGAAGCTTTGACACGAATCAACTTTATTTTGACGTTAACATTATTACCACTGAAGAAATAATTTGAGATCACTTTTTAATGCCATTTGCTATAGAATAAGCAAAGCAGAAACATGCCCAGCATTTTCAATATCAAGGGATCAGTTTTCCTAAGATTCAGATCCATTTTGCATCCATGTATCCACAGAGGCAAAAACTTGAGCTTTGGGGAACATGTAACTGCTGGTATCAAATACCTATTAGAACGTCAGTGACAGAAATCAAACCAACTTTCTGAATCATCCCATCCTGTTGCCTGGATCCAGGCGTAGCTCTGAGTGTCTCTAACAAGCTCTCTTGCTCAATGAGCTGCAGTCAGTCGCTGCAGGCCTCTGGCAACTGGGAGTTTTAAATGGTCCTTGAATTGCAAAATATATCATTATCACTAGACTCATGCAGATTTCCTTTGGAGCTTTGGGCAAACCATCTGGTCTCCTAAAATCTTGCATTTGTCACTTGGTAACTATTATATTAATAATTTTAGGGCTTAGCATGTGGCTTGCATCCGTTCTTTGTGATTATATATAAAAAATATATATATATCATATCTAGTAATATAATAAATATTATAAATAAATATATTATAACATATAGGATATAGTCACTTCATCCTAATAACAGATTATAAAATGGGGACAGAGAACATTTGAGTAATTTTCCCCCAAAGTGACACTAGTGAGTGAGGGAGCTGAGACTTCAAACCCAAGACTGGACTCCAGCTTTTCACCTCTGTACCACACAGCCTCTAATAAAGGTGGGGGACTGAGAGTCACAAAATCTACTCACTTCTAGCGACAACTTTAAGGTGATAATAGGAACACAGGTACAGAACCATCTCGCTTTTGCTCATGTCCCTACCACCAGTCTGCTGCTCCCAAATGCATTTCCCGCAAATAGTGGTGGAAGATGGCTTCCCTGCATCACTTTAGAAAGGTCCATCTGTGTACTGATCCTGTTCTAGATGTTGTCATGTCTAACCAAGTTGCCTTTCTTACCCTGAAGGAAAGCCTTCATTTACTGAGCACCTATTATGAACCAAATCAGGCACTATGCTAGGAACTGGGAATATAATGGTAAGGATGTACGTATAGTCTTTGTCTTTGGAGAATATACAACCAAATAAAGGAGTCGCCATTACTGCCTTAGAAGACAAAGACATACTCATGGTCCCATATTGTACTAAGTTTCAAGCTGAATGATTAGAGGAAAAACAACCTTCACTAAGAAACAAGAAGTCAGAGTGGATGATTGAGATTTAATGGCAAATGGATAGAGGCGTGGGCAGAATGAGGCTCTGAATGGAAAGCATGTGCCTCCTCTGGAGCCCTTCAATGCCTCAGATACATACCTGCTTCCCTCACGTGGTGAGACTTGGAAGGGAGATAATCAGGGTTAACACACTTGGTCTTTGAACTGACACTGAATTTGTAAATCACATCTTAAAATATCCCCCATTAAATTGTACCCCAAATGTATGTGTAAAACATACAGATGAAGAGAGAGGAAAGGAAAAGAGTGAAGCATTTACAAAAAGAAAGAAAAAATCCTAAAATATATGTTATTTGTGAGTAAATGTGTTCTCAATAATAGTTTACCAAATTTACTCCTCACCCTTCCGAAAGAACTACTTAAGGAAAACATGCAGTAAAGCCTGGATAACCTGAAAAGGATGCAGCTTTGCTCTCATCATGGGAGCTGCAAATTCATTCATCAGTCATGTGTCAAACATATTCAGTGTAATACAGCTAAGTGGATAATTTCTCTTTCAAGAATTTTAGAATTAGGTTCCCCAAAATGGTTTTCAAGGAATACTTTGTTATTCTTTCTCAAAGGAGAAAATTTCTTCCCCAGTTCATCATGATCAGAGAATATTTTTTCATTCTTGCACCACTTTCAAGGTGAACTGTTGAAGGCAAAGAGACAGCAGCAGCAGTGATGACACTTTTGGCTAAAATAACACAAGTCAGAACAGTCTAGCCAGAAAAGAATGTGTTTCCTCACCAATGTATTCTCCTTACAGCATGAAGTCTTGAGGTCTAGTATCAAAATGGGTGATGCATGGCTTAAAGGCCTGCTCCTTTCCTCCTGCTTTGCCATCCTCCCATAGGCAGAAGCAAAGCTCCACAGATCCCAGAGCCTCACCCACACACCACAAGATGCAGAAGAAAAAGAGATAATATTTTCTAGGTTTGTCTTGGGGCAAAGAAACATCTTCAAGCACACTCTGCTGGAGAAGGGGCTGGGCGCTATCCACATGCATCCTCAGGTCCCGGGTGCGTGTCCCTGGACCAGCAGTACAATCAGGATGAACAACTAAATAAAATAAAGTGCTTCTTCCTCCTCTCTTCTTTGTGCCTGCCTGTCTCTGCTCGCCTTCATTCCTGCCTTCGTCTTTCCTTTAAAACAAAACAAAACAAAATTTAAAGGAAAGGCGCAGACAGGGGTGAAGGCAAGTAGCCAGGCAGGAAGAGAGACGAGAAAGAAGCACTCCATTTATTTTTTATTTAGTTGCTCCTATTGGTTACTCCCCTAGCCTTGGGTCTGGGTCTTGAAGCTGGGACCTGGGGATGTATGTGGGATTGTTCCCAGGCTATGCCGGATCACTAGGTCACCAGGGTGTGCCCTCAAAAGAAATGTCTTCTAGAACCACCCCTTAACAGACTTCTGCCCATGCTAATCCCTGGGTCAATTACTGGGAAACGAAAGGAAAATTCCTAAAACCAGAGAGATCACCTGGAGTTCAGGACTGATTCTATACGAATAACTGAAGGGGTGGAATGGGACACTAGAATTCCGTGGGAGAGAAAACAAGGCAGTCGATGCTCATCGGACACCCAGCAGCATCCATTTTAACATCTAATTTTTAAAACTGGCTGAATTGGGTCAGAAAATCAAAATAGCATTTTGGTTGAAATAAGTAGAGAGAATATTTAGCTTCTGATTTCAGATGGTGAAAGTAGGAAATACCAACAGCAAAGACATGAGACCCACGAAAAATATGTATTTCCAGTAAAACAGCAGTCTGGGAGTGTGCCAGCTTGGCATTGTGAGAATCCTCCAAGGAACAGGAAGGATTGCCATGCAGAGTTGATGCATGTTAAATGAATAACTTAATTAAATAATTAATTTATTATTTACCTGGCTTGGTTTACCTGGCTTGCCCCAAGCCGCCTTAGTTACCTGAGTCACAGGGCTGTGCCCAAACTGGACTTCTTGTGACCTCTTGATGTCCCTCACTTCTGATTAACTGCTACAAGTTTCTAATGAGATTTCTCTAAGGCGATGGAAAGAAGGAAGACGGGAGCAAAGCCAAACAACCAACACCCTGCCTACCCTCTAGTTTTCAATATTCCTCATAGAATATGGTATATAGACCTGAAGACAATGATCAAAACCAACACCCTGCCTACCCTCTAGTTTTCAATATTCCTCATAGAATATGGTGTATAGACCTGAAGACAATGATCACCCCTAAGTATGGATATTATGATGGTCCATGATCAGGATATATCTTTTTAGTTAGTGCAACCTAAAATGTGGCTAGCTCTTATAAGTTTCATCATGCTGTTAAACTATGCCAATATTACTGAAAACCACAATTCCAGGATATTTTTCTCCCACTTATCTTTATTTTCCTAAATTTAGATATAGAATTCTCTCAAATTTCCTCTGCTGTTTTGAACCTTTGATTTCTTCTGGCAAGAATTCTGAATCTTTATTCCATCCTTTATTGGAAGGCAGTGAACGAATTGAAAAAAAATTAGCTTCTTGGGTAAAATTTAATTAATTTTTTTAGATAAATGGCTCAAATCACTATTCAATTCAAAGGACTCTTACGAGGCCAGCTCACTGCCTGACAAGAAATGTTCATGCAATATAGTATTTGTCGAATGTATAAAAGAAAAAATATCTGATGGCAGTATTATCCAGGGAGACTGAATAGGATGTTTGGTACTGATCCCAGTTAGAAGAGATGGAGGTCTCAATGGAAGTTAGTTCAGTGATATAAAAGGAGGATTTAGGGAGCTATTTGAGAGGTAGAATAAGTAAGATTGATTAACTGGATGCAGGGAAAAGAAGAGGGAAAATCAAGACACTATGTTTCTGGACTGAGCACCTGAGAGCAGACTAAATGCAGACCTCCTCAGCCCATCCCCAGAAGTGCCTAAAGGCTCGGTAAATAGGAACCACTCTTTACCACTTGTGTATTTGTTTAACCATAATGAGGCTGACACCTTATGGACCTAATTCAATTGAGGCACAGATATATTTGATCAAAAATCATCTCTAGCTGAAACTTGAGGACATTATGCTAAGTGAAATAAGCCAGACACAAAAGAACAAATACTGTATGATTCCACTTATATAAGATACTTACACAGGCAAATTCATTGAGACAAAGTAGAAGACAGGTCAGCAGGGGTTGAAGAAAGGGAAGAGTAGGATGTTATTGCTTAATGAATATAACTTCTGTTCAAGACGATGAAAAAGTTCTGGAGATGAATGGTGGTAATCGTCGTACAAACAGTGTGAATGTATTGATTACCATTGAATTACATGCTTAAAACAGGGGAAATGGTAAATGTTGTATATATTCTGCCACAATAAGGATTTAATGTAATCTCAATGTAATGTCATATAATATCAATAATTTCTTAAAAATTCAATGTAATATCAAATTATCAATCATCCATGCTGGTGATGAATATTTCCCTTTTTCTCTAGTTCTGGTCAGTTTAGCGTGAGGAACTGACAAGAAGTCCTCAGAGATTTAAATCTTCTATTTAGTTCGCTGAGAATTGCAACAGAGGCACTGGGGCATAAAGTAATGACTCAGAAAAACAATTTTGTGGTAGTAAAATGTCAGCTATTGTTATGGTCCATTATGGAAAATACTTCTGGCTTTGCTCCCCTCTTCCTTCTTTCCATCACCTTAGAGAAATCTCATTAGAAACTTGTAGCAGTTAATCAGAAGTGAGGGACATCAAGAGGTCACAAGAAGTCCAGTTTGGGCACAGCCCTGTGGCTCAGGGAACTAAGGCGGCTTGGGGCAAGCCAGGTAAAGTCTACAGGACTGGGATCCAAAAAAAAAAGTCAAGCTTTTATCTGGGTCATGTTATACCTAAAAACACATATGCAGCCTAAAGTTTATTATTTTAAGCTAATGAAAGTGTCTTGAACAGTTTATTCCCTCCCAAAAATATCTTGATTTAACTTTATCTGTGAAATGACTCTTAGCTTTGGCCACACATAGGAATCACTTGAGGGAAGTTTAAAAATGATACCACATCCTAGCCTGACAGAGTCTGATTTAGTTCAAATCATTTGAAGCGCAGCCTGGGCTTTAAGGTTTTACAGAAGGAAATTCCTCAAGCGATTCTAACGGGCAACCTCAACTGTGAATTACTGACCCAAATGAAACTTACCCAAAAGGTAAGACAAATTCACCCTATCCTGAATATGGAGGAGGACAAGAAATATAAAATGATCTAACCGAAGTCACACATGATTGGTAAAATCACCAAAGCAGAAATTGATCTTAGAATCCTAAAGTTTTAGAGCTAGGAAAGAATTTCTGGATCAGCTAGAGTGATCAGTGTTCCCCAGGAGGGATCCCTGAACCAGATGCATCAAAATCAGCTAGAAACTTATTACAAGTGCAAAGTTGGGGGCTGCCCACTAAGATCTATAGAATGAGAAACAGCAGGGGGGTTGGCGGGGAGGGGGGGGGGGAAGGATTTGCAATCTGTGTTTAAGAAGCTCTCCAGGGCTTCAGATGCAACTGAATTGTGAGAACCTTTTTTCTAGAGCAGTTAAGTGGAGCTTTTAAAAATGTCCCATCATTCCCTAAGACTCTGATTCAAACATTTTTAAGACCTCTTTTAGTTGATTCTAATGTGAAAGCAGAACGGAAAACCACTAATTTAGTCCCACCATATATTAACAGATAAGGAAAACCCAGTCTGAGATTAAATAGCTAGTTAGTACCACCACCAGGACAAGAATGCAAATCCTTTGGCTACAAATTGAGCTTATTACTCACCTCTACCTGTGAGAGGTTCGATTGCCTGGTGACTGAAAGCCACTGGGACAGAAACTGGGTTTGGTGAAGCACAGCAAGATCTTTATCATTTGCAAAGCAATGGAGAAGGGGTAAGTCATGTTCCAAAACAATCTTCTCCCAGAGTTTCCTGGGAGTCATTTCTTTCATAGGTAAGAAGCGGGGGTGTATATCAGTAGGTAGAATGTCCTGTGTCTCCCACATAGAGGACTAGCTCTTTCTTGCACATGTGCAGTAAGCCATCATGCTTTCACATGCATCACGTCTCATTGTAATGTTGTCTCCACTCAGGGGTGTGGCATTTAGTATTAAAATGTGGCTTTTGTTTACCTTCTTTCTGTCTGCATATGCCCCAAAAACCAGTTCATTGGTATTCTTGATATTTATTGTATTCTTTACTTCCTGAATCTGTTAGTTTCTTTTGTAAAACTTCCATTTCTGCTTGCTGATCCTTAATCGTATGTTTGAGCTCATTGACTAGTTTTTCTGAGTTTTATATCTGTTTCTTTGATTGCAACTTTGAATTCTTTATTAAAAAGAACCAGTCATCCATGGCTTCAAAAGCGGTTTCTGATGACTTGTCATTTTCTTGTGTTGTCATATTACTTTGAGATTTTGAAGTACATTGTGTCCTCCCTCCCACTCCCCGACGATGGTATGGGTACTTACTGCTGAGCTGCTAGATTTTTGTCTGTTTGGCTGGTTGTGCTCTGGTTTTGTTCTTTATTTTGATCCTGTTGTATGTTTTTGCGGAGTCAGGGAGTGGAGGATGGCTGCTGGGTGAGGAGGGCCGCAGGCTGGAGGTGAGGGGTAGCCGGGGTGGACTGGCGGGGTGGGGGACTCTGGTCCCGCTGGTGTCCTCCAGCCAGCCCTTCTCTCCCAGCCTCTAGAACTGGGCTTGGTAGTCTACAGACTGCACTACTGGAGCGCCTCCCTGCTGGAACCTGAGTCCCAAGGTATGAAGGAGGGAGGAGTGCTGTCTGTTCCAATCCACTTCTTGCTGTGTGGAAGCTGACCTAAGCCAAACCCCTTCAACTGGGCTTCCCTTAAGTCAAGCACCCATGTCACCAGCAACCTTAGCTCCTCGCTGCCTGAAACTGGATCCGGGCCTGCGCCCAGGGAGTCTGCAGGCTGTGCCTGCCTCTGTAACCGCTGCAGTTGCAGAGTCCTCAGCCTGCCATTATCCGCAGCCTCTCAGCACCCACCTTCTAGCTCCCTGTTGTATGCGGTTCTTCCATGGGTAGGAAACAATTTCCAGATCTCAATGCAGTCACTGCTTTTCCTGAGCTGCTGGGGTGTTGTGGAGCTCTGTATTAGTGTCGCCTCCAGAAAAGTCCTGCTATTGTCCTCAGAAACTAATCAAAGAACCTGAGCTGCCATCTTGTCCCAAGCAGAATCAAGAACTAGTACAAACTGGTTCCTCCCTGCTTCCTGTTTCTAGAGTAAGCATAAGCTTTTCATCATAAGGGAAGCTAGCTCTGGGGGCCATACCAGTGACAAACTGGGACAAGCAACCTAACTCTAACTGGAATGCAAATCCATTCTAGCAAAGATTTAAATTATGAACCACTTCAAAGACTCCATTGCTCCTCTACTCATAGAGTTTGGTTCTGTTAATAGGCCTGCAATAGGAGAAAAGAATTACAACCGTGTAAGGAAACTGCAACAATATTGGTCGCAGCATTATCCCTGACAATGGGAAACCAGAAACAACTGAAGTGCCCAACAAGAGGGAAGTGGTTAAATCAAATAGGGCATCCACACACTGTAAAACCATGCAACCAAAGTTACTGTAGAGGAAATACTAAATGACATGAAAACATTTCAATACATTTACAGTAAGTGAAAATTGGAGATTACAGAAAATTTTGCAAAAATTCCTACAGATAGAAAAAATAATAGTATACAAGAAAATATTTGCATCCCAATGTTCACTGCAATACTACTTAAAATAGGTAAGATCTAGAAGCAACCTAAGTGTCCATCAATGGATGAATGGGTGAAGGGAGTTGTGGTATATATGGCACATGCAATACCCACACCCACAGGAATACTATACAGACTATAAAAAAATTGCTATTTGTGATAACATGGATAGACCTCGAGAGTATTATGCTAAGTAAAATAAGACAGAAAGGTAAATACTATATGATCTCACTTATATATGGAACCTAAGAAAAAACAGAACGAAGACATTTTAAAAATCAAGCTCATAGATACAGAGAACGGACTGGTGGGTGCCAGATGCAAGGGTCGAGGGAAGGTGAAATGGGTGAAAGGACTAGAAAGGTACAAATGTCCAGTTATAAAGTAGTCATGAGGATATAATGTACAGCATGGTGACTATAATTTAAAGACGCTGTGCTGCATAATTACACTGAGAGTAAATCTTCTAAGTCCTCGTCACAGGGGAAAAAATGAACTCTGTATGGGAATGGATGCTAACCAGGTCTATTGTGGTGATCATCTCCCAATACACACAAATATCAAATCATAATGTTGAACACCTGAAACTAATGTTATAGGTCAATATCAACGATATTTCAATAAAGAAAGAAAAATATTAATAGCAGTTATCTCTGGGTGGTGGAATTAAGGAGAATTTTTACTTTCTTTTCTTCACTCTCTAAATATTCTGCAAACTACTGTTGAATTTTAAATTTCAAATAATTTTAAAACAAAATTATTTTTAATTAGCCTGCATCTACAGGAATGTGAATAGAGTTGTGACTGAAATTTTTGAATGTTTCCTACAGAAACCTCTTGTTATTAGTTTAAGTATTCAAAAATGTAACTTGCTTACTTCTTAAAAGTAAAACTTGCTGAATTATGCATTAAATTTTTTCTCCAGTCAACTTCTAACAAGTAGTTTCAGCCATATTTTCTCTTCAGTAAGCTCTCTATGAAATCACCACCTTCTAAGACCTTGTTCTCCCTCAGACATGCCTCTCCCGTGAATTAAGAAGCACAAACCTGTGATGTGAGTCAACTTTGTGCAAGAAAAAGCTGCCAGACATACTGAAATGCTGCATGCTACAGAAAATAAAATCACCTCTGCCCTAAAGTAAACTCTGAGTGAATTAAATGGCTCTTTAGGAGGCTGACACATTTTATGGCTGATACCATACTGAAATAAACATTCAAAGTTACAAGGCAAGTAGGCAGGTACCTCTAGAAGCTGAAAAAGGCAAGAAAACAGATTTTCCCCTGAAAATCTCCAGAAAGGAATGCAGTTCTGCCAAAAGCTTGATTTTAGACATCTGACCCACAGAACTGTAACAGACTAAACTTGTGTTGTTCAAGATACTAAAGTTACAGAGCAGGTACGTGGAGTACTGGCTTGTAAGAATGATCAAAAGCTGACAAGTAGCACAAATGGAGTCCACAATAACCGTCACTTATAGAGAAAGCACCCAGACCTCCCAGTGTGCTAGTCTGTCCCAGGCAGGATTCCCAGTGTCACAGGGACTCTCCAGGGTCTGTGGATGTTCAGTGATATAGTCATTTTGACTACAGGCCTCCTTATCTGGAATGTATCTTTGTCTAGGAAGGTAAAAGGTGGATAAAGAAATTTCCTTTAGTTGTTAAGAACCCTATCTGTAGCACCCTATTTAAGATAGAGAATTTGAGGTACATTAAAAAAATTATTTTTCAATGTTTTGAGGTAAGTCTTTTATTCAAAACAATAAAAATCTCAGTCATCATTACATATTCAGTCATAGTTTGTAGCATTTGTAGAGAAATGTTAAAAATTACAGGCCATGATTATCTAGTTCATTTTCTTGCCATTTATCCAAATACTGAATTTCAGAGCCAATTATTCAAAGATCAGAAAGAACAGGCTTTGCCAGGATAGTGAATAACCATCCCTCCAGAACACCAATGCATTCCAGAACTAACATCACTTGTACCAACCTCTCCCAAACCCACTATTATTTACTCATGTAAGATCATGTATGGTTTCTCTCATTTATGCTTTGCATAGAAGTAGGCACATGTTTAGCAAATGATCAAAAAAATTTTTTTAAGAAGGAGGAAGGCAGGTATGCAGGAAGAGAAAGAGGGAAAATGCATTCTACTTAATTAGTTGCTCCCTACAGGCCTCAGGCCGTGAACCCAGGTCCTTGGGCTGTATGTGGACTGCGCCCCGGGCACAGACTTAACACTTGAGCCACCAGGGCACACCAAGTGATCAATTTTTATTTGCACATTCAACAGTACCTTCTGCTACAGAGAAAAAACATTTTCTTATTTTGACAAATTCTAATTTGAAAACATTTTTCTTAAAAACTAATAAAAGTTTTGTTTCTGTTATTCTTAAAGTATGCAACGGGTCTAATACAGAGACTAATTTTCTGTATATCTATTACAATTCATATTATCTTGGCTGAAATTTATAATTATATATTCTCACTCCAAAAAATAGTTGTGTTAAGTGACCATATTTTGGCAATCATTTCACAATATATACATATTTTAAATTATTCCACTGCACACCTTAAATTTACAAAATGTTATATGTAATTTATATAGCAATAAAGTTGCAGTGGGGCAAAAAATAGCCCATTAAAATATACAAAATAATTTAATCATTTTAAGTGTGGTTTTAATTGATGACTGTGATCTTACTAAATTCCTTAAGGGTCAAAACACTCCTACAGTAACCATGAATTTTTGTTTTGCTGATGGTTCCTAAAGGAAAATCATCTAGACTTGATAAAACCTTTTTATTTTTTGGTTAAGAAACAGTGCAGGCAGGAATGAAGGTGAGTAGGCAGGCAGGTAGGCAGGGAGAGAAGGACGACACATCTGTTTATTTATTTGGTTGTTCATCTTGGCTGCTCCCCGTGGTCCTGGGCTGTGAACCCAGCAGTTGTTGTGATGTATGTGGACTGTGCCAGCCAGAGGCTGTGGATTTAGCCATTAAGCCACCAGGGTGCACCATGACTCACTTACTTGTAAAACTGTGTCACCTAAGGATATCAATTACAGTAAGTCATTTCTTTTTGTTGGGTTTTTTTTTTTTTTCATTGACGCAACACATGTTTGAGTACCTACAACTGCCAAGTACTGGAGATAAAGGGTAAATAGGAGGCTCCTTCCTCTCCTGGAGCATACAGTCTATCAGAAGGACAGCAGTAAAGAAATGTTTCTAATAAAGTGATGAGTGTGTGACAGAAGTGGATGGTGCTTTACAAGAGCACATGCTAGGTGTCTAGCCCATCCAGAGAACAAATGAAGACTAAAAAGTTAGTGTTTAAGATGAAGGGAGAGTAAAACAGCTGAGGCAGAGGGAGCCTTGCAGACACTAAAGTGGGAAGGACTTCACAGCTTCCAGAACCGAGAAGTCTACAATGCCTGGAGCACTGAGTAAGGAAAGAGTCACGGAGAAGAAACCGAAGAGCTGATAGTCAAGATCAGGGAGGGCACTGGGAGTTGGCACTGTCAAAGGGAAACAGTAAAATATTTTAATTGAGAAGCATGACTGGAAGAACATTTTAGAATGGTCATTCTACTTCTGGAGTGAAGGACAGACTGCACCAGCTAACTGGATGCAGACAGACCGCTTCTAAGGCTGCAGAAGTAATGGACAAAAACAGTGGGGAAATTCTGGAGCACAGAAAGGGCCATAAAGATCGACAGAAACCCAGCTTGTACAGCATGGAAGCAAAGGAGAGCAGTTTTGGGAGAAAGTATTCAACTGATTAGAATGCAGAGCTGAATTAGATAAAATCAGAAGAAAAACCCATAACCACATGGAGGTCAATGGTTGTTGGTAATGGGCGCCCGGAAGAGGCAGGTGAGCAGAGAATGGGTAGAAAATAGAACCCAGAGAGCAATGAAGAGTCTGACTGCTATGGGAAGGAAAAGGATGGTGGTTCAGGGAAAAGTAACAGAACCTTTTTAAAATAAGTGTTAAAATATTATTGCATATAATTAGCAATCATTTCAGTGGAAATACAACTTTATATTCATAAGCTTGGTAATAAGTGAAATTTACAAGATAAGAACTTTTCATACAACTTGTGGGTTAGAAAGGATAACTATGTTATTCTCTTAATGTTACTGGTGGCAGAGCTGAGTCACAGAAAAATTTCTCTAGGAAAATTTACAAGGAATTGAGGTTCATTAAAGAAATATCTTCATTGATATTTTTAAGTTAGAAAAGTACTAGGTAAGAAAAGTTTACTGTGTAACATGTTGACAACACCTAAAATTTAAGGCTACTAATTTATTAGCTTTAGGTACATGTTCAACAGAAGATACTTTATAATTACATCCTGAAGACGCCAAAGTCGGTCTTCTGGATTGGAGCATTGAGGGCTGCACTTAAACTGAGACCCAGGACCAGTCTGGTGTCCGCTGGATCAATGATTCCATCATCCCACAGCCTGATAAAAGAAAAAAACATGAATCATTAGGAATCTGCGATTTTTACACTCCACGCCCAGAAATGCCCAGGTTTTTCTTGAAGTGTGAATCTAATGATTACCGTCTGTGTACTATAATCTCACAACAGAAACCACGTGCAAGAGAGGGAAAGGGAGGGGAAAAAGTGACCTGACCTTCACCCCAGGCATCCACACAATATCGTATGGAGATTATGGCTTCAGGAACTGCTTGGAATAAGAAACCTCAAAATAGTTCGTGATTTGAAAGTTGGGGACTTTTTTTTTTTTCCTTCCTTTTAAAGGATAGGTGCAGGCAGGAATGATGGTGAGCAGAGGCAGGCAGACAGGAAGAGACAGAGGAAAAAGCACTTCTATTTAGTTGCACATCCTAGTCATTCCCCACTCGGCCCTGGAGCACGAGCCCAGGTCTTGGGCTGTATGTGGACTGTATGTGGATGAAGGTGTCTGACCAAACTGCTACTCTACCAGGGTATGCCTGACTTAAAACTATTCTTACCGATTTCAGAAACAACTTTCCTATCGCTCCTCTGCCCACATAAACATACAAATTAAAATGATGTGTTCCTGCTATTAATGTGGAGTCACATAGACCAGATGGTAGTCTCAAGCTGACGTATTTACTGGAAAAAGTACATCCCCCAAACTCCCAAACTCTTAAGAAATCAGGGAAAATGTTGAATAGTCTTTGGCATACTTTATTAATAAAATAAACACCTTAATATGTAGTTCTTCAGTTTTCACTCCAATAAGAAATACAAGTAATAGCTTTAAACTGCTTTCAGAAGAAACTTTCAAGCAGAAACTTGAGTTTGCTTTTAACGGACAACTTCTAAAGAAAAAAAATTAGAATTATTGCTCTTAAAAAGCAATTAGAGGTGGCAGTTTTGCTTTCTTTAAACAAACTGCCTTCAGTATCAGGACATAGCATCAATTATTAAACCACACTGACATGGACAGACCATGAAGCAAATCTTTGCTCATAAAACATTCATAAAGGGGACCCTGAAGTATCAAGAGATAATAAAAAATAAAAAAGCCACTCATGTAATTTGTAACTAAGTCAATTGACTACGCTGCATTCTGAAGCTCGAGCAGAGGACCACAGGGAGCACGAAGATGCTGATTTGGTCTGCTCTTCACAACAGCCATGGAAAGACTGCCCCAGGTAAGAGGCCCTCATCAAATCCTGACCGAAGCTTGATTATAAACACAACTGAGCAGAAGGAAGTGGCATGCTCTGCATGTTACACTAAGAATTAAAAAACACAGGCATTTACAGTAGCAGAAAATGACAGTTCTCTAAGAAGACAGATCTAGCCTTGTAGAAGCCTAAACACAACACAGAATTTTATTTTAAGTGGGGATTTATAAACCCAAGGAAGGTGCCTTGAATTGACTTAAAAATACTTCAACTTGGAAAGAAAATTGCTGTCTCCATGCCAGCAAGTGTTTTAATAGAAAGGTTAGGCATCTACAAATTAATAGAAAAACCTTGCTCTCTTACAACATTTTTTTTCCAGAAATAAGTCTATCTGGGCCATATGCTCTCCTGCCTTGAAAATAATCCATTAAAAGAATAATTGTAATAATAATGTAAATATAAAAATAATAAAGGATTCAGCCTTTCTCAGGAGATTACTTATTTCAGCCAGGGCTGAAAAACAAACTCATGACTCACAGAAAAGATACCATTTTTCAAAGTTTGCTATTTCAACTGTCCTTGGAAATTTCAGTCAAAATCTGAGGTTAAAAAAAAAACTATAGATAAGCTAACAATATATATTTCTCTTAAATCTTTTATATTCCTCTTTGCTTCTACTGACTACCATGTAAGTCTTTTTAAAGTGATGTTAAAAAAAAAAGTTTCTCAACTCAAAGACTATAAAATACTTGTTCTTAATTAAATGAATCAATAAACCTGTACATTTGTTTGTAAAAAAAATACACTTTTAACAGGAAGATAAAAAGTATTTTTTACAAATCTCAGATGGTATTGTTGATTTCTGGACTTAATCATGTTCTTGAAAATAAGTATATTCGGTCTTTGCAGCCCCAGCACTAATACCGGTGCCTGCCAAAATACGATGCATTCAAACGACTAAAATGATAGAAATGGATTCTAACTTTTGCTTTTTTCCAGTTTGCCTTCACCAGAAAATGGCATAAATCACAGCATAATCTAATTTATCCCCCTTCTGCCGAAGGCATAAAAGGAAGACATGATGCTTTGATTATTATTCAGACTGTAGAACATTAAAGTTCCTGGGAAAAAAGGTCTGAAGGCACACGCCAACAAGTCTCCAGCAGGAGCCGGCATGACCATTTATTACCTCATTACGTGCTATAAGAAACAAACAGAACCAAGAGCTGCCACGGTGTGAGGTAATTACTTGACACTAACACATGGACCCAGCTGTGGCTCATCACCTTCTGAAGGCACAGGAGCACTTGTGAGCAAGTGCCAATAAATCTCATGCTGAAAATCGGATAAAGACAAAACAATAAAAAAAAAAAGATGAGAGGGGTATAACAGGAATCCATGAATGTAGGAAGAAATTGGAATGAGTTCCTGAAAGTGACACTGTCGTGATTATACCTCTTAACTCCCCAGCCCAAGTGAGGCTCATGCCCCACCACCAGTGCCCCTCCAAGACCCAAGCAGGGGTGGGATAAGGGCAGAGGGGTGGAAGGTGGCAGATCAGGCCAAGGGTGGGAGATCCACAAGCTAGCCTGGGAGAAGGGGCATTTCAGCAGCAAGCATATCCATTATAGAGACAACAGTACAAAATCAAGTGTGTCCAAACATTACATTTTGGTTGCCATGAAGGCTGGACCATCAACTGCTTAGATATCTGTAAAGCTGCTCCTCTGACTGCCCAATGGCTAGCAGAAAGTGATGGAAGTACTTCTCTGGCTCCCACCTTGCACTGGAATAGAAAGGGTTTCCTTCCTCTTCAAACCTCTTAATGATGGGCTCCTTTAACGCTGTTTCATCAGCACTGGTGAACTGAAAGAAAGGGAGCCATGAGTCAGTCAGCTGCAAGGGGAGCAACAGAGCCACTCAAGAGAACCTCAAGAAAAATGGGCAACAGACTTTATGAAAAACAGTGTGACAACCAACATCTGCACAGTGATTGGAAGTCATGCTTTAAAACACATGATGGTACTTGAGACATCAGTAGTCAGCTCAGTGCACCATTACATCTCATTATCAGAGACAATATCCTCAGACCATTTAATGTGAGGTCCAAGTCAAGAAGCTCCAGTATCACTGCATTCCACCAGGTTACAACATGAAAGTGAATTATATACAAAAACAAAAGGGTTGCATTACACTTAGTAGCATCTATTTAAGAAAGTGGAAGAGGATTTTCATTCTAAATAGCCAAAATTTAAAAACATCAATCACATCTTGAATAACTTCTTCAGTCAGATAGGTGAGAGTTTTGTCCCTAATTAGAGATGTAATGGTTGCCTATCAATACTGCCAGGAACAAGTGAGAATTAATTCAGATGTGAAAATATGTATGTAAACTAATTCTGAAACCCTGAAAAGCATTCTCAGCTTTAAAAATATTCCCCACACAAACTTACTTCAAATAAATCCAACCTCTTTTCATGTATTTTAATAGTTTATTATCATTTAAAGGTCAAAAGAACTTGAGAAACACTAAAATAGTGAACTTTCACATATCATATTAGATGAATTCATATATCTATATATCAAATTAATCAAAGAACAGCTATTTAATAAGATGTTGGGTTAGTTTAGTAGATGTCATCAAATGTCAGGTAGAAATTCATCTCCCTCCTTTCTATTCCTTCCCCACAAAGTAAAGCCTTCCTTTTGCTATTACTCAGTACTAAGTGAATACGAAAACTCATTTTAAGTCTGCAGAGGTCCTGCTGCTTTGAAAAGACAACTGGGGATGTGATTCCTAAGAGGTGCATTCAGGGAGGCTCTGGCTTTATATCATGCCCACCCCACAAACCAGGCATTTGACCAGATGATCCCTGAATGGAGCCTGAGAGCCTGGGAAGGCAGAGCCGCCTCCACTGTGTACCTTGTTTGATGGCACAGTGTACCCAAGCAATTTCAGGAACATGCGACAGTCATTTGAAGGCTTGGTGCTTAAGTAAACTTACGTAAAGTAGCTAAATTATAGTAGAAAGTAATGCAAAATTTCAGAAGACTCAACAGAGACACAATCGAAAGAATTCAATTTAGAAGCAGTGACTTGCTGATTTGTCTTTCATTTAGCTTCCAGTGCTCTTTCCAATTTTCTTCCTTAATACTTTTGCAGTATGATGCTAGTTAAGTCTTATTAGATAACTGAACCCACCTACTCAAGGCATCCTTAACAATCTAAAAATAAAATAGGAAACATAAAAATCTGTTGCTTTGGGTCAAAGAAGCAAACCAGATTTATTTAAATCTCACTAACTGTACATAAATAAGAATTAAGTATTTTTATGTCTCCTGCACTTGCAGGCAGAACTTCTGAAGTGTTTTCTTAGAAATTCTTAAAGTTTTTTAAATGATCACAAAGAAACTCCCTCAAATGAAATGGCTTTTTAAAAGAGACAGAAAATGTGTAAGTTTCAATTGCTGAGACAACTTCCAATATCTTCTAAATAGAGCCAGGCCCTGTGCCATGATGGGTCCTAACTTGTGACCACGGTGTGATTCTGAGGCACACAGCTCTTGGCTCCGGGATGCTCCCTGATGAAAGCTGAACCAGAACCTGAGGAAGAAACCCCAGTTACCTGTTTCCCTTCCCGAGCTCTTTGGTCTTTTGCTACTGTTGCCAAAACATTGGCCGCCTGTTCTCCTCCCATCACTGAGATCCGAGCATTTGGCCACAGGTAAAGAAATCTTGGGCTGGGGGAAGAGAATGATATGATCAGATTAATTCAATATACAACACAGACATTTTTTAAGGTCTATTTTTATCTTTTAAACTAGTAGTTTTGAATTCTAGCTGCATTATTAACATCATCTGGGGATTAAAAACTATGCCAATGTCTGGAACCCACCCCACCCAGTGGTGGGGCCAGAGGATCGTAGGGTTTTTAAGTTATTTAAATGACTGAAATATCTCTTTTGATAAATTATATTTCTCTACTTCATCTAAATTTACTAAGTATAAACATACATAATATCCTCTGGTTTTCTGTGTTCATGACCCTGGTCACCACTCCAGATATGGTGTGTGTGCCTTCTCTTTCATTTTTAGTCTTGCCATGGGATTACCAAGTGTGCTAACCTTTCCAAACAAACCAACGCTGGGTTTCCCTGTCTCATGATTGCTCTTCACTAGGTCATGCTTTCTACCTTTCTTATGTCTCACATGCTGCTCTGCTTTGAAGTTCTTGAGTCGGCTACTTGGATCATTTGTCTTCAGCCTTAGTTCTTTTCTAGTATGTCTATTTAAGCTTACACATCTTCCTCAAATAAGACTTTAGCTATGTCACACAAGTTATGTTTTAATCGGTGGTATTTTCATTATCAGTCACTTCAAAATATTCCCTGAATTTCATTATAGATTTCCTTCAAGTAGTAGGAGTAAGATTAGGATTCGATTTAATTTTACCCCTCTAGTGATTCAAATTATGATAGAACTGATCGAGATTTGTGCATGCCATTTTATGTGCCAATAAACCTGAAACTTTATTTATAAAAATAAGTAATAAACCACTAATAAAAATTATAAACTTAGATTTTACTTAGATACTTAAATATTTATTATATATTTGATTATTTACATATCATTATAAACATCCATCATTATTCTTGATACATTATTCTCTCACAAAATAATCATGACAACCACCTACCTAAATGCTCTGCCACACATCCCATAGTTTCCAGCTCCATAGGACCCACCAATGATGACAGTGACCTTAGGCACGTTGGCACAGGCCACGGCGACCACCATCTTGGCGCCATCCTTGGCAATCCCTTCAGTCTCATACTCTCTCCCAACCATAAATCCTAAAAGAAAGAGCAGAAACAGAGTCTTTGGGTAATGGAATTAACATGCAGAAGCCAGTCCCACCAAGTTGGAAGAACAACTTCTCTTAGACTAATTTTACTATGAATCTCTCACCCTAATATGTGAAATATGTCCCCCCCAAAATAAAACAATAAAAAGCTAAAGTAAAAATTTTTCTAATCACTTTTGAAATTTTCTTTAGACAGTTCATCTAGATGCATACAGAGGTCTTCAAACAAAGTAAAGATGCGATTTATCTTCAAGAAATTATTTCAGTAGTTTAATGATGAAAGAACGTGAACAAGGCAAGCGAGGGAAAAGTAATGGGAGGACTTCGAGATTCACTGAGCTGGTTTTAAAACATAGGCTGTTCCTTCAGAAATGCTGCTTTAAAACTTTGATGAAATTAAGATTAATGTTTCATAGAGATACTGAGTCTCTGCCAGTAATTCAAAAGCAAAATGACACATCTTCTCATTATAATTACAGAATCATTCTACTCCTTCAAGCTCCCAGCTCAGCTGAAACTGAAATGCAGCAGCACTGGGCCCTGCACATTTGGGGCTCCTCCCTTTTCACCTTTTAAACCCCAGATCAGCCTTCATGGTCTTCCTCCCCTCATAGATTCACTTGCCCACTTGACTGTCACGCTGCTCACTTGGCAAATCTTCAGCATTGGGCCACGCAATGCAGTTCAACCAGTTTTTGCACAACTGTACTGCACAACTGTACCACAGATACAACAGTACCGACAGGAAGGCCCTTGCCAGGCACCAGCTACCACTCTGAGCTAGACCCTCAGAATAGTTGCCCTCTAACATTTACAAAACAGTTATCTCAAATATAGACACTCTTCAAGCTCTCACCCCTTCCCACCACCACCACCAATTCTACTGTCCCTTTAGTTCTCATGGATGACTGTGCCCTCAAAAATAAGACTGAGGCCATTTCTTGGCTCTCTTTAACAGTCTCATAAAAAAACAAACAATAGAATCATGTTCCCGTTCTTCCTTTATGTTCATCTCAGTGGAAGAAATTAGTTACCAAAAGACTGTCCCTGAGCCCTCTTCTCAGGATATTCATATTTATATTTACATGGCTTTAAAAGCCAACTCCATGTTCTGATGATGTCCGCATATGTGCCTCCAGCTAACACACATATTCTGACCTCAAGATTTCTTAAACTGCCCACTCTATAGCTCCAAATTGTTATCACACAGTTATCTCAAATGCAATTTTGTAAAACCAAACTCAGCCTTCTGCTCTCTGGCCTGAACCCAGTCAAAGGAGCAAAACAAAACGAAAATGTAGAAATCTTCCAAGCACAAGGTTTAACTTTCTGGTGTTAATGAGTCGTTATTAGAAACCAGACTCTCTAAACCAGTGAAGTTTCACAATCCCTTTTATCTGTTTTACAAGATTTGCCACCTAGGACCTTGCAGGGCATTGTCTGGAATAACTCTTCTCAAAACTCACCTAACCAAATAAATTTAAGGCAGTACCAAATGAAGATGTTTTAGCATCATTACTATTAAAGTTAATTGTGAAGAGCCAAACTCGTCATGATCCCAACAATTAAGAGACCCTCCTTCCTTTGAACCAGAGATAACTATAGATCACTTGGAAGGATGGAGAAATATTTTTCAGCTAATGAACATATCTGACTGCCTACCACATGTCAGCCACCGAATAAAGAAGTATTAATAAGAGAACCACAGAATTCAAGAAAAAGAACTCTATAACCAAAAAAATCATTTCATTCACCATGTTAAGATCATCTGTTAAACATGAAATTCAATGAGGTGATATTGATCAAACTATTCTTTGGTGTCAAAACTCAATCTCCAACTTTGGATCTGGAAGTACATATACATTTTTAAAAGATGTTGGAATATGCTAGAGATGCAGGACCCACCCACAGGCTTAAAAAAAAGATGATTCTCCCAGAGGGAGAAACTGTCAGTGCTACCCTCCCTAGCACTACCTTGTGGGTGGAGATAAAACTGCAGCCTGATTGCAGATCCTGGGTCAACAAGGTGGTCGGTATGGTTTGGCACTGGGATGCTGGGGAAAGACTTTGCATACCCCACACAAATGCCAACCCCATGGGTTGATCTCTCAGGCCCCCCCCAACAGGGTCCACCTAAGGACATCAACAAATCCAAACAGTGGTGATGCCACAAAACTCAAAAAATCCCAGTCTTCAAACCAAGATCTAGACTTACTTGGTACAAACAACAGCCTGTACAAAGCCATCACTGCACAGAACTTATTCCACAGAAATATAAAAAGAATGCCAAAAAGAGCAAAGACAAAGAGAGATTATACATCAATATGATGGCTCCAATTAAAAACCCAGGTGAAAACCTGAACACAACAGATGTATGCAAACTACCTGAGGATGAATTTAGGGCAACAGTGATAAACATATTCATGAAAATCAAGAAAAAAATAGAGGAAGAAAAAGAGAACAATGAAAAACAAAGAGAAGAAATGAAGCAAGATATGAAAGAAATGAAGAATACTATAGCTGAACTAAAGAACTCAGTAGGACTATATCAAACTAAAAAGCTTCTTCACAGTGAAAGAAAATATCACCAAAACAAAAAAACAACCTACTAACTGGGCGAAGATATTTGCATTTCCTTTTTCTGACAAGGGCTTTATCTAAAATATACAAAGAACTTAAAAAACTCAGAAACAGAAAAATAGGCAATCCAATCAAAAAATGCAAAGAGGAACTGAAGAGACATTTTCCTGAAGAGGATATACAGATGGCTAACAGGCATATGAAAAGATGTTCCTATTTGCTGTCAATCAGGGAAATGTAAATCAAAACAATGAGATGACACCTTACACCTGAGAGACAGGCTATCATTCAAAAATCTGGAAACAACAAATGTTTGTGAGGATGTGGAGAAAAGGGAACACTTTTTAAACTGTTGGTAGGAGTACACACTGGTATAACCCCATTGGAAAACAGTGTGCCAATTCCTCAAAAACTTGAATATGGAAATCCCATATGATCCCATCATCCTACTGCTGGATGTTTACCCAAAAGATACAAAAATACTTATTTGCAAAGATTTATGCATTCCCATGTTTATTGCAGCCCTATTCACAATAGTTAAGAACTGGAAACTACCTAAGTGACCAACATCAGATGAATGGATAAAGAGGATATGGTACATATACACAATGGGATACTACACAGCCCTTAGAAGATGAAATCCTGTCACTTAAATCAACATGGATGGATCTAGAGGGAATTATGCTAAGTGAAATAAGTCTAAAGAAGAAAGCTATATATCAGATGATCTCACTCATAGATGGAATGTGAATAGACAAAAGCAAGGAACAGATTAACTAAAACCAACCCTTGGATACTTGCAATAAAATGAGGTTACCAATAGGGAATAGGACGGGGCGGGGTACAGTGGGTGTGCATGTGATGGGGACGAGTGGTGGCAGGGTAAACTGGACTAGGGTGAAGAACACGTGGTGATGTGGTGGAGGGCAGGGTGTGTTGACATATATCTAAGGAGTGGGAATACTGCACTTACTGGGAACCTACACATATGCATTTATTTTAATGTGTAAAATCAAAGTTACCACAATAAAAAAATTTTTATTAAAAAACCAATAAAATAAATACAGAAAGATGTTGGGTACGCCCTGGAAGGTCAGACGCTAAGCAGAAGCTGGGGCGTGGGCCCTGCGGAGCCCGAGGATCTGAGTTCACAAGGTGGCGTCAAGGGGAAACCAAAAGTAATTAAACAAATAAATGTTTCCTTCTCCTCTCTTTCCTTCCTTACATGCTTCTTCCTTCTCTTCCTTCCTTCCTCTCTTAGAAAAAAATTAAATAGGGCATGCCCTGGTGGAGTAGCAATTAAGTCAATCGCCTCTAAAGGAACGCAGGCCACATACCCCTGGGTCCAGGTTGGGTCCAGGGGACACAACCAGTGTGAAGAACTAAATAAAAATTAAAAATAAAGATGCTTCTTCCTCCGATCTCTTCCTGCTTGTCTATTTGCCTTCATTCCTGCCTGTATCTTTCCTTTACAAAAAAAATATTAAAATGAAAAGATATTGCTTCAGACAGAATTAATTGCATAATAAATGGCAAAGAAGAAAAAAATATATATATATAAAAAAGATGAGAAAAATGAAAGACTATGGCATATGTGTGACATCCTATATGAGGAACAAAGTCCTGGCAAAGAGACAGTGAGTCAGACAACAGCCCCTGTCAGTGATCAGAGAAAGAGACCAGCAGAGATGAGCTCTGCAGCTTTTGGGTGTGTGTGAGTGTGTGGGTGCGCAAGTGGAGGAGTAAAGGGGGCCATTTGAATGTATACAATGCACACAACTCAGAAACCGTTTCTCTTAAATAATGTGGATTAACTATCCCAAATGTTTAAGATTTACAAAGCACTAAACTTTAAGAGATACTAGAAAAGGCACAACCACTAGAACTTCCTGCTATGATGGAAGCGTGCTAAACCTGCACTGCTCATTATGTGAATCAGACTAGAGAGTGTAGTTAAATAATAGATGTAACCAAAGTGATTAGTTATTTTCTTACCAGTAATGTTTTGAAGGAACAGCAGAGGAATATTTCTTTGGCAGCATATCTGGATAAAGTGAGCTCCCTAAAAGCAAATAAGACAAAATCGTTTTAAGGGGGCCAGGTAACACAACTGTAATCATCATGTATCCTACAAACACCACACCAGGGACAAAGACAGAACACTTTGCTTGACTAGCTTGACCCTGCAGTAACAGTAACAATACTTGGGTGCTGCCATTATCAACAGGCCACCTGGCTGTGGCTTGCACTGCAGTTACCTGTGTAACTCCTGGCACACAGCTGCTGTGTCCAAGATGGTCAGTCACTAACAATACTTAAGAGAGAGGAAAGAACTGCTTGTCAATGAGAATTCCTAAGCCTCCCGATTAGAGAAATCTCCAGTTTTCCAATTAAAAAAAGAAAATATAACATCTTCTGGAATATGTATGAGGATACTTCTATTTTGAGGATCACCTGATACTCTTTTAGGTACGAAGATTAGAATAAAATATGACTTTCTTACCAACACGCCCCAAATAAAAAGGTGTTTTTAGATGAGTGCTAGAGACCACTTTGAGTTTAGGAAACTATTTAATGACATAAAATGTAACTATTCTTTTTCCCATTCTGAAGATATATGATTAAGATAACGTAAACCATTTCGTTTATTTTTTTTCAATTTGCAGATCCCTTTAACTTTGTTTTCAATGCCTTGGCAGGTACAAAATTGCAAAGTAATTGCTCAACCTCAAATACAAGAATGAGGAAATCACACAGTCCTTTGGGCTACTTCAACAAATGAAATGCCAGACTAAGGCCAAACAAAACTCTTTCCTGGCTTATTTGTGCCAAGCCAACAAATAAAATGAGGTAGAGCTTTGACCTCAGTCTCACATTTCCTCTACTGAAATAGTACATATTCATTAAAAGTCATTACTTCAAGAATGTTCAGTATTCTAAAAAACATTCATAATATACCCTACTAAGTGAAAACAAGCAACACCTCTATGCATATTGCAATGCAAATTTTGTTGTTAAAAAAAAGAACAGGAAAAACAAAGGAGCTATAATATAACGTTTCTGGAGGTTATTTCTAGTATGATGTGGGTGATTTATTTTCTCTATTTTTATCTTCTTATTTTGGCCTCACAATCACAACGGGGGAACAACAGTGACCAGTAGAACTACTGGCAAAACATTCCACTGACGATGAATTCCGGCTCATGAGGGTGTGAGAGTTTCCCTGCACGTCACCTGCGTCAGTCAGACTTTTACCTGGTCACGTAGTCATCATTCGAAGAGGAGAAACAAGGATGAACTTTTTTTCAAGAAGACATTTTAACAAATAAGCACATGAATTACCTTTATCGAAGGCTAGGTAAGTCTGAGACTGATGAAATTGAATGCTAAGCCGAAAGATACTCAAGAATTCCCTCTTTCGGTGCACTGCTGCGGCTCAGGCGGCTGAGGGGCTAGGGCGCAAACCATGTGAAGCCCAAGGACCAGGGTTCGTGATTTGGGGGGGCAGGCAGTGGGGGCCATGGGGATTTCAATCTCTTTTAAAGTCAGAGCTCCAGTTACAAGACCCACTGTCTTCCCATTTCCAAAAAAGAAAACAGAATGAAGTCAAATGGGTGATGGGATAGAACAGATCAACAGATGTTTCAGAAATACCTGAACAGTCTTTGAATCCCTAACATGCCTGGAGCACTAGAGACGAGACCACTCTCAAGGACTACGTATATGTCATTCGTGTTATTATTCAAGCATCTTATAAGAACTTTCTTTAAGCGAACATTTGACTTTTCAGTCGTGTTCCAGAGTTCATCATGCAAATCCCCACAACGATGATGTCGAACACGACCATGCACACACATGCATATTTATACACACGTGCATTCACACATATGTTCACGCAGACGTGTCCGTGCGCACATATGCGTTCATGTGTGCATGTGCTTCTTCGTGCACACGTGTGTCCATACGCACCTAGTTGTTCACACACATGCATGTCTGTGAACACACACGCATGTCTGTGTACGCGTGCGTGTTCATGCACATACAGTAGTTTGCTAAGGCAGCTGGTTAAATATTTTGAAGTTTTTATGCAACAAGTTTTCATTCGTTACATGACCTTCAAAGTTAACTATGTTTAATCTTGAAACATTTTCACTGTACTTGCCTTTTTTGCAGATTCAGAAAAAAGAACTCCATTATTCCCAACGATACCTACTGGGTATCCAAATATTCTAGCAAATCCTCAAGAGAAAAAAAGAAAGATTTATTTCAGAAGACTTTTAATTCACAAGAAAAAGATATACCTACTCTCTATTTTCTAATACAAGTTTAAAATGTAAGATTTTTGTCTATGGCACAGAACAGCTCATGTCGCAATTTTTCTATCTGAGTGCTTTGCTTTCTTCAAAGATTGTGTTACATGTAAAGCTGCTCACAGGTACAACTTGGTACAACTTGTCGGTTTGGTTCAACGATGGGGTTAGTGTGTAATCCATTCATTCATTTAACATATATTTGAGTACCTACTATGTACCCGACACTAAAGGTCTCCTGAAATAGAACAAATCAAAGGGTAGAACCCTTCAAAGGTCAACATTCACAGCTACTGGCCAGTTTCTAGTAACAGCCTGACTGAAAATGCCGGTGGTGATAAGTCCTTGAAATAAAAGCAATAAACTCAACAAAGACAACATTTTTTAAAGTAGGAACACAGTTAAGTCCAGTGGTAGCTAAGTTGAAGAAAAGAAATCCAGCTAAGTTTAGAAGAAGACTGAATAACTCCATTTTCATTTACTCTGTATCTTTTTCATTCTGCTTCCCACAAACTTTGTTTATCAGCATTTTTACAATAACTCTAAACACTCCACAAACACACACACACACGCACACACACACACACACACACACACACACGAGAAATAAAGGAGAAGAAAAAAGGAAAACACAAATCTGGTAGACACTGTAGTTGATTTTGGAAGCTAATTCTTTTGTAAACCTGAAGAACTTGACTAGAGAGACCATCCCAGAGTGATTTTCAACAAGCCTACTGATGACTACAAATATTTAGGTGTCAAATACTTGGAACCCAAAAGTTAACAAACTATGTTTGTTAAATAAAGTGGGTCACCAAAAAAAAAAAGAAAGCATGCTCCCAAGTTTCTAGAACTAGGTTCTTCAAGACCAAGCAAAACAGACTGCCACGAAGACATGGAACACATGGTGCCTGACAAAACAAGTGCTCAAATATTACTAGAGAAAAGTTAATGGATACAGGAGAATGCCAAGCTCAGAACACTGAATTTTTAAAGATGTTTTTATTCTAGTCTTATCTTGGTTTTTTAAATTATTCTATTTACTTATTGTGATCAATGAAGCACTGATTCGTTATCTGAGTTTCTCTCAGTCTTTCGGTCCTAAAATCCCAGCTAAAACTACTATGCTGCACATCTGAAACGGCACTGCCCTTATATAGGCAATGCAGAGAGAAGTGGACTTCCAAAAGGTCTAGCAATCCACTGAGTCTTGTCCCAACCCACAAAGAGTCAGGAATCTAACGCATCTCTCAGCAGTCGGGGGCTACCCCGCAGGTGTACTGCCCTGTTAAGTACTGACTTCTGGTTCATACTTAGAAAGCACAGGGTGCACTATACAGGGACACCCAGAGAAAGTGCACCTTCACCAGCTTCTGACAGGCCAGACAAGAAAATGAATGTCCAAGAAACTACTAGGGTCTACATATGGCAAGAGCAGAATCAGAAGCAAATCCTTAACCTGATTCTCAGAAAAATGATCTTTTCTCTCCTCACTCCGTTGCTTATTATGCCCCCACCCTCTCATGCCTTCTCCATCTCCCTCACTCCCCACTCATCCTCTCATCACTCCCTCTCTGTCACTCCCACTTCTATTCCTCCCTCAACCTTCATTTCTCCCTATCCCTCACTCCTCTTCCCCTCTCATCCCCCTCTTCTCCCTCTCACTCTCCTTCCCTCTGCCCAACCTTATATGAATCCCAGGGCCATCAAGAAGAAATGGAAGAAACAGACATCCCCTGATATTCTAGGGGACAAAAGTACCACCAGTCTTTTAGCAAGTATTGGGAAAAGACATAAAAATAGATGACAAAGACAGCCCATCCATCTTTGAAGCAGAAACAGATTTGGAATGTTCATTGCTTTAAACTGCTGTGCAATGAACATTCTATCCTGAACTATTTGGTGACAAATCCTGTCTATAGATCAAACACAAAGCTCTTAATCACTTAAACACCTAAACACAAAAACATAAATTCTACTCCTAGTGTGAATCCTTCTCTTGCTCATAAATCAGACCAGGAGACAGTGTTATAACTTATCCTTAAGCCTCAATGTAGATTAGCAACTGGACTTTTGCAGCTAGTTGTCTTCTGCTCTGATATGCTGCTTTCAGATTACCTACTGCATTTTCAAGGCTTTAGAAGACCAAATAAAATTTGCAAAATTTGCTATGCCATTTGCCCAAGAGTGTAGCATCTAAGTTTCAAATGCTTTTCTTCAAAGGCCTACAAATTTAATACATTAAACAAATTAACTATTATAAACAACCTTATTTTGTTTTTTTCAGATTTGGTTTTCTATCCTATATTCTCAATTTAGTATTTGTATAATTCAGCATTAGACCTAACAGAGGTTGTTAAATAGAGGTTTAACTCACTCTACATCCTTCTGGGAAGTTAAACATCATCTAAAACTGGAACAGTGCTCCAGTTTTCTAATTAATTAGTGTTAATCCTGAGAAACAAAAAGAACTGCAAATATATCTGCTATTTTACCACAATAAGAACCTTCTTATACAACTAATGCCACAAAGTCACAGGTAAGGGCCTAACTCACATCATCTAGTCATCAATTCAAACTCTCTGGAATCCTAAAGTCATTCAGCTACGAATGATCTTTCATAACAGTTCTTTCTGAATACTGACTCACACATCTGCACTGCTCTAAATAACAAAACTCATGTGAAATGTAGCAAAGCCTTGACACAAGAGATCGTTTACTAACAAAAAAACAGAAATATTCATATTTTCAATTCTTCACCTTTATACCTGTAACTAATGTGTCTCCATATAAGGCTTTGAACTCATTGAATCTGCTCCCATCCACGATTCTAGCAATGACCTGAGAAGAAAAATAGCAATGTCCCTGAGAAATTACAGTACAAAAGAATTTTTGCATTCAAGTTATTTATAAGGAAAGCAAATTCATAGTGAAACTGTCACTTTCACAAAACTTCACCCTACACAGAAAATCTTCTCACTAGAATTTCACTTTACATACATGGCTAATACCCTGTGGTCATTCTGGGCCCTGATTTTACACTTTGCTATAAAAGCAACGGCACCAGTTTGCACCTAGAGAAGCAGAAGAGACTTGCAAGCTAGTTGCTAGACTCAGCTTCAGAGGCTGTTCAAGTGCATCGGCCAAGGTTCAGGGATCAACCAGAAAGCAGGATGAAGCAGAAGACAGAGGCTCCAACGCACAGTATCAGCTAGGAGCTATGATGTGTGCCCTGCAGTAATTCATTTAGCTACTCTCAGTCTCAGTTCTCACTTCTGCAAAGAAGTTGTGAAGATGTGATGAACTAAAAATAAAGGAAACTAAGAAAATAATGCTGAGCTGAAACTCCAGCTTTGCCTCTCAGTTCTACCATGGAGAAAGTAAGTCCTCAATTCCACTAAACCCCATTTTCCTCATCTGCTTTATAAGAAAAAAAAACTATACTTAAAAAGTGCTAACTAGCCGTGCCCAGGTGGAGGAGTGGTTAGGTCAATCGCCTCTGAAAGATCAAGACACATACCCCTGGGTTTGAGTCCCAGGTCTAGGGGTAACTACCAGTATGAACAACTAAAATAAAAATTAAAAAATTAAATGCTTCTTCCTTCTCTCTCTTCCTGCCTGCCTACTTGCCTTCATTCCTGCCTGAACCTTTCCTCATAAAAGAAATTTTAAAGTGCTAACTAAAGTCTATCACGTTGTCAAGTACTATTACAGAAATTAGAACCTACTCATGAAAAATATTTCATCAAAAATTTTAAAGAATGGGGAAATGTTTACAATTTAAACTGGGGGAGAAAGCAGGATGAAATGTATGTATATATATTTGTGTGTATGTTTGTGTGTCTATGTATATATGTATATGCTATCTCAACCAATAAAAATTCACATATACACATTAAGCCAAAACACTAAGACATTAGCTGCTTTCTCTGATGTTGGAATTACATGCAGTTTTATAGTTTTCTATATTTTTCTACATTTTTCACAATTAGTGCGTATCAAGATAATTCCCTAATTTAAAATTATTCTGCCAGATATGGATAATGAACAAAATAAAAGACTATAAAAGCAAACACTAAATATTATCCCTCTAGACTTCAAAAGACTATCAAAAATTTTTAACCAGAACATCTTCAATTGTAATCAAAAGTCCAATCTTTGCTGTTGTCATATTATTCTAAAAGGGTGCTTTTTCTTTCTACAATTTACTGGTGTTTCATCCATGCACTGTAAAGAAAAAGCTGAAAATTATATAATTGCCCTACAAATAATTCCTAATGTCCATAGGAATATGGAGTACTATTTATAAATAACTAAGCTATGTAACTATACAATGAAAAATTTTCATTATTGAAGAAGTTCCACCCACCAGCCCCTATCTCTTTACTATGTACCAGGGATTAACTAAACTTCGGAAAGGTATCACTTCCTTATGTCACTTCCTTTACTGAGATCCTCAATCGTCCCTAGGCCTGGACATATTTAAATTGACTTCAGCTTTCAAAATGAATCACATACAGCATGGCAGCTGACAGTCCCATTTACATACCTCTCGGACATCAAAATTCCTCTTAAGGTTAGCACCAACGATTCCATACAGTTCATCAGCAGGAAATAAAGGATCTTCAGAAGGTTCAATGGTAACCTGCAGAAATACAGAAAAATCACATTAACCAGTTTAAAGACATTATTTCAAGGCAACAGAGCCAAGATGCTTTTTAGTAAAAGATCCTACTCACATCCAATTTCTTCTGATAATTTAGATTCCTCACAATCTTCCTAGTTAAGTGAAGGGCATGGCTATCATCCAAAGCGCAGTAGTCAGTGACCCCAGACTTTCTACAGAGAAAAACACACTAAAATAATTAGAACAGGGAAGATGAAAAGAGTTAAATATCTTAACCCCCAAATATCTTTGCTCATCTAAGGATGACACATTGTTACTTACAAAACACGTTAGTTAATGTCATCTAATTTGATTCTCATAGTGCCCTTGGCAAAATAGCTACCTAAGAATCCATACTTTCTATTTCTTAGTCTTCTTCTTCTACTAGAGCCCAGGACCTTGAAAAGGAGAATTTCTCTTTAATCCTAGTCCCACGCACTTCACATAAAATGGTTTCTGACAAAGTTCAACCTCAGACAACACACTTTCATCATGTAGTCCATAGCAATGAAGAGTTCACATCTAACTGAACCCCTCACGAAGATGTAAATTGTGATCTCTAGTTTCTGAGAGGTCGCTGATGCCCCTTCTTACAAAGTTGCACTCAAGAGTAAGCTGTCACAGGCAGCAGACAAGCTTGAAGTCACTGCTGCTCAGATCATGGGTAAAAGTGGGTACTGATAAAATGGTTCTTTGATAAGGGTCAAGAAAATTCTTGTTCAATGTCAAATTCAGCATGAATGAAGCATGGGCTTATTCTGGTTATTAACTTTGCTCTGATCAGATGGCTGGTAACTTTTCAAATAAAGTTTAGGGCATTTTTTTTTTTTAAAGGAAAGGTACAGCCAAGAATGAAGGTGAGCAGGCAGGTAGACAGGAAGAGAGAGGAGGAAGAAGCATTATATTTTATTTTTATTTAGTTGTTTCATGTTGGTTGTTCAGTCCAGCTCCTGATCACAAACCTGGACCCCTGGGATATATGTCACCTATGCCCAGTGAATTTAACCATTAAGCCATCAGGGCACTCCTAAAGAAGTCTTTTAAAGAAATGTAAAGACAGGCAAAAGATTCTGCCTGAGTTAGGACTAAAATGCTGCGATCTAAATTTTGATATCTTCTCTAGGGAAAAAGTCAAGCCCTTAAGTGATAGTTCAGTTCTTAGAACTGAACTCTCAATTAGAGGTGATTTCATATCACCCTACCTCAGGATGTTTCTAAAAAAGAGCAGAAACCTTGTTTACTCTCATTACAGGCCTCCAGTGCTTTGCAAATGGCAGATCCTTCAGTTTATTTAATTTACAACTACATGTTAGAACTGATCACCTTTCAATGCTTCACACACAATACCTGTTACAATGCTGAATTCTAGTTACACTATAGTAATTAATTCAGTAAGTGAACAGAAGTAGAAGAAACTGCGTCTGAATCAGTAAATATCTAAAATAAAATGCTTTCTTTAAAAAATTGCCTATTATCTATCAAAATAGCAGGAACGGGAACCTTTGATGAGACACTATACCAAGTTAAGTCTTTGTGCAAAACTCCTAAGGGTAACTAATTGGAGAGGTTTAAATACATATTCCAACAGGCTGTTATTAATAATCACTAGTACAAAAAGTGTATAGAACATAGTGTGCTGTGAAGCAAAAACTATTCACATCTTTATTCTATACACGAAGACGTGAGGCGCAGGGTGGTTAAGTAGCCTGGCAATGAGGGTATTAAGCAACACAAATGGGAGATGTAATCTAGGACCAATACCCCTAACTTGATAAACTACCCACAGCTTTTATGGGCACCAATTACTTCATTTTTTAATCTAAAAAATTCTTTTTAGTCAATGCTCCTTAAATACTGTCTTCATCTTCCCCCAGGTTAAGAATCTTTATTAGAAAAAAGAGGTAACCCAGTACCTGATTCACCCTATTCTACCTGCATCCTCATTCTCTTCGAGTTGAAACACCCACTCCACTGTCTCCCTGTAACCATCTGAACCCAAACTACTCTTCTGCTTAATGCATCTCTCTCTCCCCCGCCCCCCCCTCCCTCTCTCTCTCTCCTCTCTCTTTCCTTCATCATTCCTTTAAGGCCTTAGTTGTAAAACAAGAAGCATGTTACCATATTTATTTTGAATTGATTTTAAGTTCATTCATTTATTTCTCTTATCTGCCTAATTAAAATTTTAAGGGCAGAGACTAGGTCTAAAATTCTTCTTTATTACAACTATACTATTCCTAGTACAATCTATCCATAATAAGTGCTCACTGAAAAAGGAATGATTGAAAAACAGAAGCAAAGGTAGATATTTAACCAGGTCTTCAAAAGACATGGCAGTGCTCGTTGCTAGTCAAAATATTATACCCAGCTTCCTTCTCCCATCCCACGTTTGTGGTTTGGCAGAATGAGGGAGATTTGCTGCACCTCAAGCTTAGATTCATTGCCATTCATGTCTGGGTTCTTTAGAGTATGGTCCTGGACCCTCTTCTTATCAGAATTCATGCAGAGAGTTCACTCACCTAGTCGCATGGCTTTAAATTCTACCTCTAACAAAAGAAGATAAACACCAGATGACCTCACTCATAGGTGGAAGTGAAGAGACAAAACTAAGAACAGATGACACAAAACCAGCCCTTGGACACTTGCAATAGAATGGAGGTTACCAACAGGGAATGGGATGGGGGGATCAAGGAGGATAAGTAGTGGCAGAGCCCACTGGACAATGGTGACCATTTGATGATTTGGTGGCGGGCAAGGTGTGTTGACACATATCTGAGGAATGCGGAAAATGCACATATGGGGAACTACACATATGAGTTTATTTTAACATGCAAAATAAAAGTTACTGCAATAAAAAAAAAAATTCTTATCTCTATACTGAAGAATTCCAATAAAGATCTGCAGCACTGAGCTGGGCTTCAGACTCTTAGACTTAACCGCCTACTCAGTGGATGTCTCAAGCACCTCTAATTTGTCAAGTCCAAAACAAATGCTTGATCTCTCTGCCCCACCCCCATAGGGCCCCCTCCTGCCACCTGCCCCATCTCAGGAAATGAAATCATTTCAGGTCACCTTTGACATCTCACTTTCCTGAATCACTTATATGAAATCCATCAACGAGTCCCTAATTCCTCCTCTAAAGGTGCTCAAATCTCTTTACTCTCCTCTACTTCACTCCCATATAACCAACCAAGCCACAGTATCTCTCAGGCTGTTGGTACAACCACCCAGGCCCCAGTGTCCTATTTAGTCTCTTGCCAACACTCAAAGCATTCTCTATGTAGTAGCCAGAGAAATTTTTAACTAAGCATTCTATTTAGCAGCCAGAGGAATTTTTAAATAAAATAGTTAATAGTACATTTCTGCTTAAAACTCTTCAATGGTTTCCTAATTCCTCTTTAAAAAAAATAGTTTAAAACCTTTACGAAGTATGCTAATAAACAATAATGGCAGTTAATATTTATAAGCACTTATTAAAAGCAAGCATTATTTTAAGCAATTGACATGTATCATCCCATTTAATAATCTTAATCAAACTTGAGGAGGAAGATGGTCTTCTTACCCCTGATCATTAAACTGCATGATGTAATGGAGTCAGTTCTCATCTGACTCACTAGAGTCAATTATGTGTCTCTTTCTGATTCCATACTTAGAGGAGTCATGTTGATAATTTGTAGCACAAAAATTGGCAGACACCAGGAAATAGGGCTTTTTTTCCTCCCCCAGAGAACCAGCTGTTAAATATTGACCTGCTGTTGAGTTTAGTTGAGCTCCCCATGACACTGCTTCCTTGGCACCCATTTTGTTTGGCCAGGTGGCCTGCAAAGACCTCAAGCTGACAGCAGCTATGCAGCACATGCCAGAGAGCTGTCTCAGAATCACAGCCAAGTGCCTGATTTATCTTTCCCAACAGCCCTATGAGCAACAGTCTCCCCTTTCTCCCAGGGCCTATATGCTTTTTGTAGCCCTTGGATAAGACACTATGAAGCTTACCTAAGCCCCAACCTTTTGGTTTGAATCCAACTGATCCCAGACTGAATCCCTGGCCTGGAGGACAAAGCACTCTACCACAGACCCTCATAAAGCCATAGGCCCCTGATCTGATCTATCTCTCTGTCTGCATTTCACCTTGGCCTCCCCATGTGACTCCTCCATATACTTCCTCCAGGACCCATGAGTGATCAACCTCTCCATTTCTCTTGAGATGTGCTGTTGAGTTACACCCTGTGCTGTACTTAACAAATGCGAATTTAACAAAGTCGTGACTCCAGCACAACACTAGTTCACTCCCCCTTCTCTGTGCTCTTCCTGCACTTCTCCCTTCTGGGATTTACCACATTGACACATTTCTGTAATTTGGGGGGTAGTTATTTATTACTAAACTGCAAGCTCCTTGAGGTCAAGGACAACATCTACCTAATTATCCTGAATACTTAGAAGCAGTGTGAGATGTAAGTACTTGATGGATGTTTGTTAACGAAGAACCCTGTCTCCCCAGTCCTGGGCTGTAACAAAAAAGCTCATGCTCCAGCTTGGAAACAGCTCTACAGTTCAAAGAACTGAACTTTAAAAAAACAGCAGATGGAGAACAAATAATTGGTTTGATCTGGCAAGTTGAAAAGTGAGAAAAAATCATTTACAAAAAATTTTTAAGCAAAACAAATCAATCCTGGAAAGAAATAAAGGCTTCTGTTTCACCTGCAGTGCACATCAGCACCGCCAAGGTCCTCTGCTGACACCTCTTCTCCAGTGGCTGCTTTAACCTACAAGGAGGAGGATAAAAGTCCATGGTAGACTGACATCACAGATATACAAATGCATCCCGAACAGGCGCATTGCCCAACTCACCATACTTACCTCTCTTCCTTCCACAGAGCGGAAGAGCAATGTGTGTTCATGTGTGTTCTCATTCCACCCAACTAGCAAACCTACACAATATCTCTAGTCTACAAATGAAAACTCAAAGCTCAGGCCACTAAGGAACCTGCCCACACTACCCCTGAGCAAGTGACGGAAACTGGTTTGAAGCCAGGCATTCCTGGCCTGAAAGCCCGTTCCCGTTCCCCGATGCCGGGCGTCCTCCACAGGCACGTGCAGTCTCAGCATCCACACATATTGCTCCCATTGCCTGGACTCCCTCCCACCCTCACCTGATGGAGCCCAACTTACATTTCAGTCCCAGCTCAAGTCACTGCTCTATGGGGCTCTCCCTCACAAACGGAGGCCTTTCTATCATGAAAACACCCACAATTTTAACAGAGCAGCACTTGGTCATTGTGGTGAGGATATTTACACTGACACCTCCCACGTGACACCTGTCAGCCTGTATTTCAATACTTTATATGTCTCTGTTGTCTCAATACTGCGAATTCCTTCATAGGAAGAACCGTGATGTATTCACTTTTGAGTCAATGGCTGAGGTGTAGACCATGTAAAGCCCAAAACCGCCAAATAAATAAAAATGCTTCCTTCTCTTTTCTGTTACTTAAAAAGTGATCCTTTCTCCTCTCCCTTTCTTCCTCTCTTTAAAAAAAAAAAAATAATAATCCCAGTTACTATTACAAATATACTCTAAAGGTCTACTTTAGAAAAAGTTATTTTACTTTAAATCTCTTAAATTTCCAAGATTACCTTTATCAAAGGTTCAGTAGAAGATAGCAAAAAGGAAAAGAACCTCAAGTAATAAATTAAGATTAATTATAGCCTGAGAAATTCTAACAGAAAAAAAGAAAGAAAAACCATTTAGTGCTAAATGTCGACCAGATCCCTCAAGAATTGTTTATTGACTCCTACTTTGGGCTGATTAATTTTTTTCTTTTTTTCTTTTTTTTTTTTCAAATATACAGCATAGAGAAGACTTATTATTCACTCAATTAAAGCACTGCCTTAATTTAAAAAAAAACGTTATTCCACTGGGAGAAGTAAATAAATTTTTCACCTATTCCATTCCCCAGAACTCAATTCTTGGTTCTCTTTTCCCCCCAAATTCAGCATTTTGTCCAGATAATAATTAATTACAAGAGGTGTGAGGATATATAAAGTTGTCAAAAAAAAAAAAGAAATACTATATTTGTTTCCAAGGATCTGACTATATCAACTGAAAAAATAAGGATTTGTCATTAGTTAATATTTATCCGCCACCCACAGCATGTTTGATACAGTGAGAGGTGTCAAAATGATACAAGTCAAAGAGAAAATTAAAACAGCTCACTACTAAATAACAAGTTCAGAAGATAAACAATAGGCAGAAGAACAAAAGCTCCTCAAAAAGCTGCCTTATTACTGAGCATATTTTCAACCAGTTTAAGTTAACAAAAGGTAGAACAACTCAGTCCCATTATGTATGAAAACTACAAAGCCTTTTCTCAACTTTCAGTAAAACAAGCAGCAAAACTTGGAATTCTCCAGCAGATAAGCCTCCTGGCTGCTGCTTTTTCTTCCTGGTTCCATGGTTTTTCAACTGTAGATGTCCAACCAACGCTCAGTCCTCTAATTCAACTGCAGACTTGTCTGGCTGCTAAGATGCTTCCATCTAAGACAGATTAAACATGAATCCATTTGTCTAGACATTGTGGCTGCTGACCTCTGGACAAAATATTCCCTCAAAAACATTTCGCATTATTCAGTATTATGTCACCTATATTCCCAAAAAGATGTCTTCACATTTCAGTCATATCTTTAATAATTTTTTAATAAAAAATAAACAGGAAGTTCCCATGAAAATTTACACCCTTTGCTATACAAAGGCAAATTTTGGGTGAACTATTTTTTCATTAAACAATGACAGCTCTCACATAAAGATAGAGAAATGTTAAAGAGTAAAAAACACAGCAGGTTTTTTTAATAATGCCTTGAGACTTTTGTCATATGTGAAAAGGCAATTCTTCGAGCTTACATGATTCTCAATGAAAATTATTAAAACTGGCATGCCCTGGTGGAGGAGGTCAATCATCTGAAAAAAGAGTAAGACTCATATCACTGGGTTCATGTCCCGGGTTCCGGGGTAGACAACCAGTGTGAACAACTAGCTTTAAAAATGTTTTTTAAATTAACACAGTTATTTATAAAATACACTTATTTTATGTCAAAGCACATGTTCCTTTTTAAGAGAGGAAGAAAAGAAGAAGGAGAAGCAAGTTTATTTAGTTGGTTGTTTATTTTGGTTTTCCAACCTCACCCCACCCCCACCCGTCACCAAATCAAGGTCAAGAAGCTGGGTCTTCATGCTTTACGTGGTCCACACACCCAGCATCTCAGTCACCTGAGTCACAAGGGCAAGGCTAGCACAGGATCTTTTTCTTTTTAATAAATCCATGTTAATATTTTAAAAGCAAAGATGATTCTTTGACAGACATTTGAAACAATAAACTTACTTTTTTAAATACAATTCACATACCATAAAATTCTAAACTTTAAAACATATAATTCAGTGGTCTTCAGCATATTCACAATGCTGTACAATCACTGCTATTTCCAGAACATTTCATCACTCCCCAAAGAAACCCTGTCCTCATTAGCAGTCACTCCCCATTCCACCCTCCTCGCCCTTGGCAAACACTAATGTACCTTCTATATTTCTGAATTTGCCTATCTGAAGTATTTCATAGAGATGGAATTACACAATCTTTGTTCTTTTGTGTTTGGCATCATATTTTCAAGGTGCTTTCATCTTGTATCATGTGTCAGAACGTCATTCCTTTAGTATGACTGAAAAATATTCCACGGTTTGTGTGTGTGCATGTACATATATACATATATATAATAACTTTATAATATCTTTGACTTTTTTTAGCCTATTTAATATTCTTAGATTTTACTTACATAATGGGACATTACCTGTGCCTTTGCCTCCTCTATCACTGTGAAGTCTAAGATCATGTTGCCACACAACACGGCAGAGTGATGACTACATTACTGACAACTGATGCCATGGAGTTGACCAAATTGGGGGTGAGGCACAGCCTTGATGACATAATCCAGTTCCCTGCCTGCACGACAGACAGACCATGTGCAGAGTTCCATTCTCAGAAGGGCCCATGCTTAGAGTTTAATGGCCGGTGGTCACCCTCTTGAAATTCTCATTAATTTTATCTTTAAATTTGCATTCTGTGAGTGAATCTGATGAGACATTGGCACATGTGTGTCGTAGTTTAGAATCTCAGTCTTGGAGGTAGGGGTACACCCCGACATCTCAGGATGGAGCACAACCGCACTGTCACTGTCCTGGGTGGCCAGTGCCGAAGTGTGTTCTCTACCAGGTGACTCAGCGAGCTAAGGGGAGAGAGGGGCTAGCCTCTCACACATGCCCTGTCCAGGTAACAAGCACATCCCAGGATGGAGGCTCTCACCCTTAAGGGGTATTTCACTCTGACTCCTAGGAGCTGGAATTGGCAGATCCACTGGGAACAGATACATCTGGGAGAGAAACAGTCCATGTTTGAGGAACCATGTCATTAAATAATAAAAAACACTATGTGAGAATACCCTGGTGGCTCAGGAGTGAAGCCTGGGCCTGGGGCAGAGTCCACATACAGTCCAAGGATCCAGGTTCATGGCCCAAGACTGGGGGGAACAACTGAAATGAGCAACTAAAGAAATAACATGCCTCTCTCTCCCTTCCTGTTTGCTGTCTGCCTGCCTTCAGCCCACCTGCCTTCCTTTCTCTTAAAAAAAAAAAAAAAAAAAGGCAATGAAACATTATAACAGGTAGAAAGACCACAGAAGAAAGGGAAATGTTTTATATTTTAATACTTTTAAGAGCACTTTTGAAAAACTTAACCTTTTTGGAAAGTTAATGCATTTATAAGATTACAAGATTCAGAAAGTCAAAGATCCCTCTCCAAACATGTTGCTCCTTCTTCTCTTCACTTAAGCTATGTTTATTGTATCTTTTTCAGAGTTCTATATGCATACACAAGCTTACAAATGTATAATTCCCCCAATTTTACACAATAGTTAACATACTGTATACCTAATGCCTTGTTATTTTTACTTATCAATTTATCAACTTATTATTGACCCTGATTCAAACAATAGTAGATGAGGTAGAAGTAAAAATAAAGATTTATTTCTTCAGCCACAACCATTCAATGGAAAATGGACAGTGCATCCAACAAGAGGTGCTTGGACAATTGCATATCCAAATACAAAAACGCTGGGGCCATACCCTTGGTGGAGTTATGAGTAGGTCTGTACCTCTAGCTGAGAACGCAGTCCACGTGCTTCCTAAGGACTTGGGTTCATGTCCCAGGCCAGAGGGGAACAACCAAGATGAACAACTAAATAAAAATAAATAAATAAGTGCTTCCTCCTCTCTATTCATATCTGTCTAACTACTTGCTTCATTCCTGCCTGCACCCTTCCTAAAAAAAAAAAAAAAAAAAAAAAAAAAGCTAAAATTACCAAACTCAGAGCAAAAAGCAAAGATATGATATCAAAAGCACAAGCAGCAAAAGAAAAATATGTAATTTGACTTCATCAAAATTAAGAATCTTTGAGCTTCAAAAGACAATACCAGCAGGAAAGTAAAATGATAACTCAAAGAAAAAATTTTCCAAATCATTTATGTACTAACAAACTGGTATCCATAGCATATAAAGCATTCTTATGATGCAATAAAACCAAATAGCCCAATTTTAAAATAGGCAAAGAATCAGAATAGACTATTTCTCCAAAGAATATACGCAAACGGCCAATAAGTACAAGAAAAAATGCTCCACATCATTAGCCATCAGGGAAATGCAAATCAAAAGTTCACACCCACTAGGATGATCATCAACAGACACAAAATAACAAGTCTTTCTGAGGAAGTGGAGAAACCAGAACCCTCACAAACTGCTAGAAGGAATGCAAAATATATTCTGACAAGTTGTCCATTCCTCTAAATGCTGCAGACAGAATACCTTATGTGACAGACAGGTATACACATCCAACAGGAACAAAAATGTACCCTTACAAAATCTTGTACCTGAATGTTCATAGCAGCATCATTCATAATAACCAAAGGGAAATAATTCAAATTTCTTGCTACAAGAAATTTGAATTAACAAAATGCAACCCAGTCAAACAGCGAAATATTATTCAGTCATAAAAAGAACGAAGTTTTTACTTAAAAAATTAAACAAGAATTATCACACAATCTAGCAATTCCATGTCTGAGTATGGACTCAAAATAAATGAAAGCAGGTACTCAAACAGTTTGTATACGTGTGTCCGCAGCATGTTATTCACAATAATCCCAGCATGGAAACCCAAGAGTCCATTGATGGATGAATGAATAAACAAAATATGATATATAAATACAATGGAATATCATTCAGTCTTAAAAAAGGAAGGAAATTCTGACACATACTGTGAATGAATCTTTAGGACATTACACTAAGTGAAACATGCAAGTTGCAAAAGGACAGGCATTCCACTTATATAAGGTATCTTGAGCAGTCAAATTCATAGACACATGAAACAGTGGCTGCCAGAGGCAGTGGAGGTATAAGATAATAAGGAGTTAATGTTATATGGGTACAACAGAATTTCAATTGGGGAATATGAGCAAATTCTCGAGTTAGATATTGGTGATGGTTGAACAATACTGTTAATGTATTTAATGTCATAGAACTGTACACTTAAAAATGGCTAAAATGATAAATTATGTTATGCATACTTCACCAAAATATTCTTTAAAAACAAAAAAAAATGGCTAGAATGGTAAATTTTATGTTAAGCATGTTTTACTTCAATCAGTCAAAACTATGTTCTTACCAGGGGGGGTCCCGCCAAGAAAATGGTACCCTGCTTCCGTACAATGATGTTTTCATCAGACATGGCAGGCACGTAAGCACCTCCTGCCGTACAGGAGCCCATGACCACAGCTATCTGGAATCCAAACACACAAGACACGCGTAAAGAACAGCTTAAATTGTGAGCTACGCAGTTTTGAGGATCGACCAAACAAAAGTTGTGGTACCAAAGATATTCTTATCACCTGGTCCCTGGACTTCACCTTTAAAATGGAGCCCTCTAAATATCTGGGAGTTTCCTGGCTTCTTTTATTAAAACACGAGGAACTTATGGCACACTTCACAACGTTTACAAACAGTCCTTCTGTCAGAGGAGATACTAGCCAGACAGACCATTAGTCTGAGCAACTAATGGAGAGAAGGAACTCACATTCTACCCATAATTTAGCAAAACTTTAAATCTAATAAGTCCTCGAAACAACTGCCCCTTACCTCACAGTAATACTTAATTCTCCAAATGAGTGTCATCAATACTTTGTTTTACCCCGCATATGATACTTTCTAAATATAGATCTGTCAACACTACAGTTAAAAATCTTGCTCAAAACAAAGTTAATTGAAAACTATTTTCTCTACTTTTGTGTTTGAAATTTCCATAGAGAAGTTTGAAAAAATATTCTTGTTTACAGAGTAGTATGATTCAAGGAATAACAAATATGAATTTGGCTAATTAAACTTGGATAAGAATAAATATTATCACAAAGAAAAATGAGAGAAGAATATAATGGATTTTTTTCATTATCATAGGAAAGCAGTTTTGGGTACTAAATCCAACATCTTATCAGTTTTCTTATAGTCATACAAATATTTGCTTTAAAGTAAAACACACTAAAACTAATCCAAAAATGAAATGTAACATGAGTTAACATTTTTCCATTAAATGGAGGTCACCTAACAAGTGTTTTTCTCTAATAACTTCACGTTATTAAAAATGACTGTACCATCATCTGTCAACAGATGGAAGTGCTCAGCACTTAACTGACTTTGCTCATCGGTCAAGCAGCAGTTGAAGAGATCTACAACGAGAACAGCTCCCACCCATGAATACAAGGCAACAGTCACCGGAACAGTGTTCATCACAGCAAAAATACGCAAAGAGCCAACATGTCGAGCAATACAATATTTTAAAAGAATAAGGAAATTGTAGAAAAGTATGTTCTTTAAAAATCAGAGGCATAAAATAACAAACGAAATGTTGACCATTCATATCCAAGCGGGAGGCACATGAGTGTTCCATCCTATTATTCTCTGCACTTTTTCATGTTCGGGATAGGGCATGGTCTTTTCTGTTTTGTTTTTTAAGTTTCATGAGGAAACAAAGGACACTATTTCACCTTATCAGCTTGTTCTCTGTACGAGAACACCAGAATCCACACTATTTCACTAAAAAAAAAAAATTTTAAAGCCAAGGAACTTAGAGAAGAGTCACAATGATGTAAGTATCTAAAAGGGGACAATTTTCAAAAACAAGCACTAAACAAGCATAGCAGGGCTCTAGGAAAACAACTAGCAAGCAAAAGGAAAGACGAGAAGAGCAAATGTCAGGTACTCAGAGACAGGGGAAAAACCAGAGGGTGGAAGAGACCAAGAAAAATCACTGTCAAAATGTAGTAAGACAAAAGTGAAGGCATTAAACTAAATGCCACCAAGCCACCCCAGGGGAAAGAAGAGGTCTACTAATCTAGTAGAAGGTTTCACAAGTGAACAGCAGACAGATTACTAGCCCATCCATGTTAGGGAATTTCTCCATATTTCTAAGGGCACTTCACTTGTGTTTTGTCCACAGTACTCTGAAACCCAGGAGATCAGCAATCCACTCCTCTGAGACCTGTTAGTGCACTTTAAGTATACAAGCCCTGGGCTCAGAAAAGGATGGAAAGTTATTGTGTGTGGTTTCCAAGATAGCCCCAAATAATCCCTGACTCTTGGTATTCAAATACTGTATAATCCCATCTTCTTGAGTGTGTGGTCAATCTGGTGATATGCTTCTCGTGGACAGAACGTGGCAACTGATGGGTGTCATGTCTGTGCTCAGATTAGGAGAGACTGTGCCTTCCATCTGGCTGCCTCCCTTCTCTTGTTGGTCTTCATTCTTGCCCACCTGCTTCCTCGCTCTGATGCAGCCAGCGGACATGAGCCAAATAATGCAGAGGTCAAAAATCATCCATCTAAAGTGATTGCAACTGAAACACATTGGACAGTCTTTGTTTAGAAGTGTTTTGTCAGTGCATCCTTGTGAAGCAGCAATTAGGCCAATCACTTCCGAAGGAGCACAGGATCAAATACCCAGGATCAATGGGGAAACAACCATTGTGAACAACTAAATAAAAATAAATAAAATGCTTCTTCCTCCTCTCCCTTCCTGCTGCCTGCTTGCCTTCATTCCTGCTTGTACCTTCCCTTAAAAAAAACAAACAAAAAATAAACTGTTTTGTTGTTCCTTCAATGTATCTATCTATAAACTGTTCATCTATTCCAGAAATGGGAGAAAGATTATAAATAAAATTCTGTAACATCCCACAGTGTAATAAAAAAACAAAAGAAAGTTCTGAACCTTGAAATCATCATCTTAAGTGAAAGAAATCAGATAGAAAAGATCACTTATTACATAATTCCATTTATATAAAATGTTCAGAACAGGCAAATCCATAGAGATGGAAAGGAGATTAGAGGTTGTTGCGGGGCTGAGGAGGTTAGGTAGAAATAGGAAACAACTGCTAACGGATGTGGCATTTCCTTTACTGGGTGATGAAAATGTTCTAAAGTGATCTTCTCTTTTGGAAATGTACTTTAAATTATTCTCCAGCATTCCTTCCTCATTCCTTACCTTCTCCCTTCTTCAACACCATGAATATCTTAGTGGGGCATTCACACTAAGTGGGTCAACTATTTGTATGTTAATTATATTTTAATAAAGCTGCTATTAAAAGAGTACTTTAAAAGGCAAAAGCAAGAGTAACTAAGACACAAGAATCAAAATTCTCAAATCTTTAGTCAATAAGAAAGAGGTTGTTCTAATCGCAAGTAGCTAACAGGCACAAAACTTAATATTGTTCAAACAAACTCTGATCATAGAAATAAAAATTCACTGAAAGAACACAATAAGTCACCTTTTTCACACAATCTCTCCTCATCATTTAATTCTAAGTCATTCACTCACAAATAAAGTGAATGTTACCAAGAAGAGATCTGCCACTGTGTCTGCCACTCCTCACGAAACACGAGGGCCCCAGGGCTACACCAGTACCTATGACCTTCCATGTTTCAGAGCATTTGTCTGTGATGCCAAGAGGATCTCACATTGGGCCACACTGGACAAAGCTCACTAAGTCAATAATGTGGAACTCCAAAAAGTTTTGCTCTTTTTTCTGCTAAAAGAATATTAAAAGGACACCAGATACATGACCATACCCAGAGGCTCATTCAAGATACCTATTCAGAGGCATAGGTCTGGCTTGCACTGGAACTGAACATAGGCACTGCATTCCAAAGACATCACAGTGACCCTCATCTGTGTCAAGCCAGAGAGTTCCCAAGAAGTCCCCTAAGAGCCTGCAGTTCCCTTTCCCCTAGTCACCAGTGAGGTGGGCCTGCTCTGTGACAGGTACAAGCCTAGAGGTTCCACTTGCAGGGTGAAGAGGCCCTTGGTGATTCAAAGACTTGAATCTTAAGAGCAACAAAACAGCAAGAAGGCTAAGAATGACACATAACTGACAGAAATAACACTTGTCATCATGGCCACCAAGCAAAACAAGCAAAAATTTTGAGTGAAAGTAAAGATACTATAGAACAGCAGTAACAGTTTAGACAAAATTTCATTACCCTTCAGGTCTTACCTGGACAAACAAGAGACTGATTCTCATTACACCAAAACCAAATTACATATTGTAGGTCAGCAGCCTGCACTGTGCAAAGGGTCTCTGAAAGAGAGTCAAGAGGTTTTATACCTTATTCTGAAAAGCCACACAAACTCTAGACCTCCATCCTTCCACTGAAATATTGCAGAAGACCATCCAGGTCAAAGGTACACTGTGATAAAACGTAATATTACTTGGAGAGAGAAAAAAGTTTCAATTGCGTGATGGAAAAGCCATTAAGAACACAGCTGATCCTTGAACAATGTGTGGGCCAGTAGTGTGTGTGACTCCTAATTCTTGTGCACTTAGAATCCATGAGTAACTTTCAATTTCCCAAATTTAATTACTAACAGCCTACTATTGATGGGAAGTCTTACCAATAATATACAGTTGATTAACACATATTTTGTATGTTATATGTATTACATTTGTATCCTTGCAATAAAGAGAAAAACATTGTTAAGAAATTCACAAGGAAAACAAAATACATTTACAGTGCTATGCTGTACTTCTCAACACCGTAAGTTTATTTATAAGATGAATGTCTGTCAGTACCCACATCAGTACTGTCTCATATGATGCAAAACAGTGCAGAGATTATAAATTCACTTATAAATAGACTGCATAGTTCAAACTCATGTTGTTCAAGAGTTAAACATATAATAATATTTTTATTAATAGAGTCTATTTCTAAACCTGTCCTCTTCTTTTTAAATTCAGAGTGACTGTGGAAAGCATAACCTGCCTGGATTACATTTTTCTTCTTCCTCTTTCTGAAAAGCTGCCATAAAAAAAATGCACATATCAAATTCAATAGCTGTCCAGCATTTGAGAACATTATCTATTATACCAACTGATGCCACTGCTGGAGCATACTGATGCTTATCTGTGCTAACTAGGTAGATTGAAACGTACACAGAAAACAAGTCCATCTTACCCGGAACATCCTGTTTCTTTCTCCCTCTTTTTATCCAAGATCCTCATGGTAATCAGAGATTCGATCTCCCTTACACCCTACTTGGCTTCATAAACAGGCTATAATTCATTTTTAAAATGACATACAGTCCCTGCCCTTACAAAGCCCTCAAAGCAATTACCAAAATCTGAAGCAAAAAGAAGATAAACTTCAAATATAATCAGCTCAGCCAAGGGGGAAGAGGGAGGAGGTAAGGAAAGAAAAGGGATACCGGAGACTTACTTTTAAGTACATCTTAAAAAGGAAGAACAGGAGGAAACAAAAAGACAAAATGAAAAGTCTGAGGAGCTGTAGTAACACAGCTAGATGGATAATGCCTACCTCAGAAGAAATAAAGTCAGTAAAAACAAAGCCCTTTGTTGCTACTGTGGCAAGAAAGAGTAAATCGAGGAAGAGAACTGATGCATGAGAGCGAAGCTCAATCTAAATTAGACTGCTGCTAGATTATAAACATTAAAGGCCATGTGAGGCATCAAATAAACTCAAAGGTATAACTTTGGAGGAGAATTAAAAGCTCCACACTTAAAAGTCAAGAACATGGAAACCGTGATCAGGCAGACATACAAAGTGCATTCCCATATCATCATAGCATTGGGCAGGAATTTGGAAAAGACCCAGAAAAGGCCTCCTTAAAACAGGAGAATCAAAGACCACTGGATGCCAACACAACAAGTGTTCAAACTTCAAAAACATGCAAGGCTTCCTAAAACCTTCCAGAAAGGAAGGACAGTTTAAGGATAGTTTAACTGTCATTCTCCCTGAGAGCTAAGACAAAAGATTTAAATGGAAGGTCTGCAGGAATCTGACCACATTAGCATAGCTGCAAAAACAAAGGAAATCACGCAGATAAGATAACTGAGATGCAGACATTTAGAACCATGTGGGTAAGTGAATTTACAATGGACAAGGTTAATAACATTAAATATAGAGTAACCAGATGCGCCCTGGTGGGGTAGTGGTTGAGTCAACAGTCTCTGAAGGAGCACAGACAACATACCCCTGGGTTCAAGTCCCGAGCCTGGAGGGAACAACTGGTGCGAACAACTACATAAAATTAAGTACTTCTTCCTCTTCTCTCTTCCTGCCTGCCTGCCTTGATTCCTACATGTACTTTTCCTTAAAGAAAATGAATTAACTAAACAAGTTTTTTAAAAATAAAAAATAACCTTGGAGAGAGCAGGAGTGGAATGAGTAAAGAGGTCTCCTTGTGGTGTACCCTGGTGGCTCAGAGGTTAGCCCTGTGCCTGGGGCACAGTCCACATAGAGCCCAAGGACCTGGGTTCATTGCCCTGGAATGGGGGAACGAATGAAATGAACAACTAAATAAATAATGCTGCTTCTTCCTCTAGCTTTTGTCTTGTCTGCTGCCTGCCTGTCTTTCTCCTTAAAAAAATAATAAAAGAGGTCTTCCTGATATCAAAATGCACACAAAACATAACTGGAGCGATAATAAATAATTGCTTTATATAATGAAGAATAAAAAATTTTTTTTACCAGTTCATCTAAGCCAAAGTCTTAAATAAACAAAACATACAATTAAAGTAGGGAAAATAGAACTATTCAGGATGTTAGACAGAAAATTTTTAAGGACATTCATCCTCTTAATAAAGTTAAGTGAGTGTTTTCTCAGGAAGTATGATGACATAAACATTATTCTGATACTATCTCTAATCTGAAGTAACTCGGAGAGCTGGAAGGGATATCAGCTACTTATTAAATACTTCATTAAGAGAAATGAAATAAATGTCATTGGAAGGTAGAGTTGGAGAACTACCGGAGCTGAGAGGAAGAAAAGACTACCCACAATAGGGAAGGTATTCTGAGCAGCTTTCTGAAAAAGATGGCATCAGAGAATCACCTTAGAAAATAGGTAGAGACTAAACCCAAAGGACTGGAGAAAGGTGCCAGCATAAACCTGAGCACGATCATGACAGACCATGACACATATGAACAAGAATGAGGGTCCAGCTCAGGTTACAGTATGTGAGCAATAGGACACAGACAGGTTGGAAACAGATCATACAAGGTCTTAAGAGCCAGGCTAAAATGCCTAAAGCTTGTTTGTTTTTAAAGGAAGGGTACAAGCAGGAAGGAAGGCAAGCAGAGGCAGGCAGAAAGAGAGAGAAGGAAAGAGCATTTTATTTAGTTGTACATCTTGGTTGTTTGCCTGGCCCTGAGATGCAAACTGGGATCCTTAGGATGTATGTGGACTGAGACAGCTGAAGGTAGGTGACCAAACCACTACTCCACCATGGCTTGCCCTGAAGTTTGCTTTGTAGAAATTATGGTTTGGAACCAGGGAACTAGATTAAGAATAAGCTAGCAGTAATGGGTATCATGGATAGAAATGGAGCAACCAGGTAGATAAGGCTAGCAGAACTGGTAATGAAAGTGTGAACTACTTCTACATCACGCTGGTGATGGAAAAGACCAGTCCAGAGGTACGAATCGACAAGACTGCCTTCATCGACGGTTTGTTACATACAGATTATCACAGGAGCATCAGAGCTGCTGCTAGGCAACACGTGTGCATGTCACGCGCGCACACTCTCTAAAATGCTTACAGCGGGGAGAAGAGAAGAGTAACGATACATCAAAGTTCAGTCCTAGGAAAAGAGCAAGAAGGAAGTGCCATCAACAGTGAACTAGAACATGGGTGAATGAATGAGTTAGTAGGGAAAGCGAATATGATCAATGTCTGGTACACACCTACAGAACCAGCAGGAAAGCCACAGACAACAGAACCCCAGAGGGCAAGCAGAGAGTGGAAGTGTGTCAGCACTAGAGAAAGCTCATGAAGATGACATGTTGTATCATGGGGTTGTATTAAAACCATTAAGCACAAATTTTGGGGTGGGGCTGGAAGGACTAAGTGGAGAAAGCTGGAGAATAAGGGAACACTAGTGGCATGAAGACCAAGGCAAACTTCAAGAAGGGAATAAACAACAATACCACGAGGCTGTCCAGAGTGAGAATCTGGTCTCTAGGAGGTTAGTGGACCCAGTGCAGACAGTAAGGTTTTAAGGAGAACACGCACTCAGGAACGAAGGCTCTAAGTCCATCCTTAGAAGTTCGCTAATCCAGGGAAAGAGCGCTGCTTCAAGGAATAGCAGAAACTAGAAAATGTTCTCTGCTTTCTGCATTATTTTTGGCGTTTTTCTTTTTCTTTGAAAAAAACCAAAAAGGACATCAACATGACTATTGGCTGTGAGGGGAAAAATGGGTGTGAAATAGTAACACAAAAGTGCAAAAGGGGATAAAAGGTGATATACAAAGGAGGTTGGGATCAAGATTAAAAATGCTAAGTTTAGCCGTGAAGAAGAAGAGGAAGAATTCTTCCTGGGGTAAAAGAAGAAACAGAACATAGCAGTGTTTTTAATAACAGGAACATGATCACATACAGTCTGACTTTTTCAGTAAAGCAGGTAAAAGGTTTGAGAGTTCATGTATCTGGGGAAAGATAGGAATAGGTGCACTATGGAACTTACTATACACTGACAATTATTATTAACTATAATATTATTAATTCTAAGAGGCTCATAAGAATATAAGAAAGCAAACCTCAACACTAAACTTCCTGTTGGAATAAAAAGGAAAAGAAAATGCTAAGAAAAGTGGCTCAGTTAAGGAAATACTGAGGTTGAAATTTTTATTTAGTGGCAATCATAACATAATATATCAGATTCCAAATTCTAATGCTACATACCTCAATTCTATATAATGTTATAAACTAAAGCTACTTCAATTAAAAGTTTAAAAAATAACTTGTAAGAAACAAAAAAAGATAAGCAAAAGAAAGGTATTCAATTGATGCTCTTTGGACATTTAAAAATTTTTTTCATAGGTAGGCACTGCTTATTAAAAAAAAAAAAGTACACTTTTTCAAGATCTAATTTTTAAATTGGTTCATGTTTTAGGTTCCATGGGACTAGAGATGCTCCCTGGTTTATTCACCAGCAGAGCCCATAAATATTTGCTAAACAGTATTCAGTTATTTTTTTATAGCTTCCACAAAAACTCCACGAACAGAAAGAACAAATAAGATTGCAAGGTGACAGGTCTCTATGTTGAATGGTGGCCCTCACAAAGATATAAATGTCCACAACCAAACCCCAGAACTTGTGAATGGGACTTTACTGGAAAAAGAATCTTTTCAGGTGTAATTAAATTAAAAAGGGACCATTCTGGATTTCCCTGGTGGGCCCTAAATTCAATGACAAGGGACCTTATAAGAGAGAGAAGAGGAGAAGACATGGACACACAAAGAACGTGGCCATGGAATATGGAGTCAGAGATGAGGTGCAGTCACAAGCCAAGGGGATTCCTGGAGCCACAAGAAGCTCAAAAGACAAGAAACAGAGTCTTCCTTCACCTTCTAAGGGAGCACAGCCCTGCTGACACTTGGATTTCAGACTTGAGCATCCAGAACTTAGAGAACACATTTCTGTTGCTATAAGATACTCAGTGTGGAGTAATTTGTTATACTAGCCCTAGGAAATGAATACAAGTTAGCACAGATAAATTAATTACAACGCCAGATGAAATAGGCTAATTTCCCCTATAAAACAAAAGATCACAATAAGAATTTCATACTAGATAATGGGAGGGCCATCTAAAAATGAACAAAGCTGACATTTCTATGTAGATAAATAAAGCATATAGGTAACATCACAATATATAACAAAAATTATATTCATTTCATACTTTATTTTTTAAGAATTTATATATGCTATATTGATAGAAATTATAAAAGCAGATAAAATAATTTCAAATGAAAAGCTAAAATGAATGTTAATAAAAATAATATAAACTTTAAAAGTCCAAATAATCACCACCAAAAAAAGGAGCAACTCAGTTTTATGAAGTATTTCAAACATGTGAAAAATTTAGAGAATAATAAAAGAAACATCCATTCATCTAATACCCAGTTTTAATCAATCTTGACATTTAGTCACATTTATTCCAGGTATTTTTTAAAGAAATAAAGTATTTCAGATATAGTTGAAGCGTCTATATACCTCCTACCTGATCCCTTTCTCTTCCCTCCCTCAAACCACAGTTCTAAAGTGGGAGTCTCATGCCTATGTACATGTTTAGACATAAATCATAAACAGTATTATTCGATGTATTTAACATACATAACAAAATTCTACTACTTTTTGAGACTTATGTTGATACATACAATGCTAGTTCACTTGAACAATTAAAAGTTATATTATTAATCCATTAATGATCATTTAGGTTGTTCTTTAACTTTTTCTATAACAATACTACAACAAATTTACTTGTACACGTTTTGCTAAGCATAGATCAGTTTCCCCAGAGTGTAGTCCTAAAAATGAAATAACTCAGTGTATGTGTTTTGGTTTTGTTTTTTTTTTAAGGAAAGGTGCAGGCTGGAATGAACGTGAGTAGACAGGAAGGCAGGAGAGAGAAGAGGAAGAAGCACTATATTTTTACTTATTTGTTCACATAGGTAGTTCCCTCCAGCCCTGGGTCTTGAACCAGGAACCTTGGGATGTATGTGGGACTACCCCTAGGGTGTACTGACCATTAAGCCATGAAGGCACACCCATCAGTGTTCTTTTTAAAATTTTTCTTAGGTGAATAACTTTTATTACAGTAAAGAGTATATATAAATAACACAAGAAGCTGACTGGAGATAACCATAAAATACTTTCTGTGGACAGCATACTCCGATGGCAAAGCAGTCTAGGTCACTGGGCATAATCCACTTACATGCCAAGGTCCCGGTTCAAGATCCAGTGCTAGGGTGGGGAAGCAACTAAGATGAACAACTAAATAAAAACAAAATACTGAAAAAAAAGAAAAGATACTTTCTGTAGAAAAACACTAATTTCTGTTTTAAATCATATCAGAGAACCTAGTTAGCAAAGACGTGGGGCAAAAGCAATACATTTCATTAGTGACAAATTACCTGGGCAATATTTTTCGAAGACATAATTGCCTGATTATAGAATATGCGGCCAAAGTGATCTCGATCTGGAAATACCTCTGCTTGTCTAGGTAAGTTTGCTCCTCCAGAATCAACTGCAGACAAGGAAAATGAGAGAAATAAGTACATCCTAAGAATAAAATATGCCACCCACAGACAGACTTCTACCTGATAGTATCAGTTCTTAATCACACTCAAAAACAATGTACCCTGTCTTTCCAAATTATTCTACAGACCCTTTGTCCAATGCCCCACTGCAGCCAAAAAGATTTAGTTTTTCCCCAAACCCTTCAGGCTCTCATACCACCGTACAAAACTTCTACTTGCTATGTTTAGGACATTTTCTCCCTTGAGGACCAGCTAAAGCCACAGCAACACCATAAATTCTTAACCAGTTCAGCTAAAATTATCTTTCCTTCTTTTAAAACAATGTAACATTCCATCTACAGAATTCATATGACAATTTATCACACATTTCCTCTGGTACTGTTTCTACTACATATGCTCATGGAAGAGAATGTCAGCTAAGTTCAAAACAGATTTATTACTTCATAGTTGTGTGATGACATGCCTGTCTCCTGCCCATTCTATGCCTTGGTTTCCTCATCTGTGACATGATAACATAGCTATTCCACAGAGTTGTTCCTGGGATGATATGTAAAGCACTTAGCTTATCACATACTATGTATGCACACAGTAAATGTTACAAGAAGTTAACTAGTCCTATACCTACTACTGTTAACAATCACATTTTTTATTGTTTAACATATAATACACTGCCTCCAATTCATTATGAGCTTGTCATAAAAATCACATAATGCTCTTCAGTGCATCTCCTGCAGTGTCTGGCTCAGCATCTGCAAGCAGTGGGGCCTCATTTGCCATTTCTATATGTGAAAAGTGGTTCATACCATGAGTAAAGAGGCAAATTCATTTTCATGGGGGAAAAAAAAATCTCTACAGTAGCACCTGTTCTAACACCCACATAAATAAATAATAAATGTTGGAGTTTTGAACCAATATCCTAGAAGTGCCAGTTTAAACTGTCTTGTGTTTATGTTCTATTTGAAATAACCTTAGATTTAAATGTATTCTAAATTTCAAACATAAATACACTTTCATTGAAAATTAAATTTCTTTATATTACATCTGTTCAAATTATATACAGACTTAGACCATTAGACAGTAACTGGCACTCAACAATCTATAAATATTAGCTAGTATTTTTTCAGTTTGAAACCCATTATGGTTAACAGAAAAGTATACATAAGGAAAAAAAAAAACACCACCCACATAGAGAAAAACTTAGCAAACACCAAAATATTATCAGATTATTCCTCAGTGATATTATTATGGGTAGCATAGCTCTTGTTTACTTTTTCTCCCAGAGTCTTTAGCAAAGAACATGCATTTCTTTGACAATTATGGGAGAAATCAACAGGCTTTTTAAGTACCCAATAATAATGTCACACACACACACACACACACACACACACATTTTCACAGCTTCCAGTCTTGCATTTTACCAACTAGTAACAGCTTAGTGTACAATTTCTGTGACTTGCCCAAGTAGATGCAGGGGAGCATGTTCTGCAGCGCAATTTCTTGTGCCCGTAGATGCTTTTTCACTGTCACTGGATAGTAGGTACCTCCTTTGACAGTGGCATCATTGGCAATAATCATACATTCGACTCTGAAAGGCAGAGATTTCATTGGGAAGAAAATATGAGAGAGTTCTTCAAAGTTAAAGTCCAATTACATCTTATTACAAAATATTTCAATATGGCCTTCAACTTCGAATACAGATCACCAATGACAGGTGTTGATAGACAATCTAATGATATAAAAAAAAATCACACATTCATTTATATAATATGAAATTATTTTGAACAAGCTTACAAACTCATATTTGATTTTTAAAGAGTCATCAGTCCCATGTTAGTGAAAAACTAAGAACCTAAGTCACATTTCACCATGTGAATGGAAAGGCGCCCTCTGCTGGCTCAGGCATTAAGTCTGCAGCTTCAGTGTAGCTGAGGGGGAGTCGAAGGACACAGATTTGCCGCGTACGGCAGGGGCGAAATGAACTAAAATGCTTCTTCCTCCTCTCTCTTCCTACCTTGCCTGCCTACTTGCCTTCATCCCTACCTGCTTCCTTACTAGACAGACAGACAGACAGACTGACTGACTGATAAGATAGTTAAGATAAATGCACACCCTGGTGTCTTAGTAGTTAAGTCAGAGGCACAATCTATATACATCCCAAGAACTGGAGTTTGCAACCTGGGTTGAGGTGTCGGGGAACCAAGATGAACAACTAAATAAATAAGTGCTTCTTCCTCCTCTCAGTTCCTGCCTACCTGTTCACCTTCATCCCTTGCTTGCAACTTTCTTTAAAAAATTTAAAAAATGGGTGGGGTGGTTAAATAAGATAATAATGTCCCCAAATGCATTAACTCCAAGCATTAAAGATGAGAAAAACTCTAATTTCCTTTAGGAAATTTGAAAAAAACAAAAGAAGTTTGTATTTTTTAAAGGAAAGGTGCAGGCAGGAGTGAGGGCAAATAGGCAGGCAGGCGGGAGAGGAGGAAGAAGCCTTAATTTCATATTCAGTTAGTGCACACACTGTTGTTTCCTCCAGGGCCCGGGACTAGGACCCAGAGGCACGTGACCTGTGACCTTCGGAGGTGACTGACCTAACCACTGTTCCACCAGGGTTCACCCCCAAAAAGTTTTCAATACGTTTATCTTACTTAAAGTAAGAACAGATGCAAACTTTAAATAGTATATTAAACAAAAAAGATGACGACTCATCAGCAATGACCTCTGTCACCAAAGTCATGGCCCACAAGTAACACACAAGGAGCAGGGTGGAAAGACTTACAGGGACACCGCTTAACATGGCCGGAAAATCTAAAGATCCTTGAAACTTGGGAAAACAACAATGCGTTCTTCACAAAATGCAATCTTCACATTCACAACATTTTTGTTTCTCACTCCATATTCTCTAGAATTCTAAAAAAGCAACTCACTGAGTCCCTGTTGAAACAGAGAAGCGAACGTGTGGCCTCAGGAAGTGCTGTGCGTCTCACACTGTGGGTCTGTGGCCAGCAGAGCTCACCTAAGCGGAACTCCTCTCCTTTCAGCATCAGTTTTAGTCACTAAATCAGCCTCATCCCACATAGCGTAATCTTAAGAGCGGAACGCAAATTTTCAGTGACTTTAACATTAAACAAACTAGACTTCAAAGGGAACTTAGGCTGTGGCATGTTGCTGGGTCGTATTCCCTACCTCCAGAGTGGTCACAATTCCCTGTCCTGGGCTGCTGCACTAGAAATGTATGAGAAGCCCTGGTACTGAAACGAGGCCCGGTTGAGAAGTCAGGCAAGGCTGGAATTCTACCTCCAGTACTTGCTAGACATGTGACTTCTGAATATAGAAACAGACACTTATCTAAGGAAACGTTACAGACATGAGAAATAAAATTAGGCCACAATACACATCTATTGACTTTTCCCACCCAAAACCTATTTTTTTAGCAACAGAACTAATAACCTTTTAATGCCTTTGGTTCTGAGTCATTCCAGGCTGAAATTACCAAAGAACGTGTAGTAAGGAATGGTCTTAACTGCTCATTCATGCATCCCACTGCCGTCTACTCTCTGTACCAAGAGTACCAGTTGCATTGTGTATCTCTTAAAGAGTGAATGTGCTTCTCTTCTTTTTCATGTTAGCTGAGTCATGATCCTAAAACAAGAGGGGTGAGGGGAAAGTCTTACACTCTGCCGTCTAGAATGGTCTGATAGGCTATTACTCATGTCAGTCAGTGGTGAAGACTTGAGGACTTCTAGCAAAGAAAAATTCTTAGGCTACCAATGGTAAATAGTTTAATTTTAACCATTTAGGAGGTTTCGCACTATCCCAAGTTTATGATTCTAGCCCCAGTTTTTTTCTACCAACTTCGGTCTTCTTTTCAGTTATGCTGTTTCCATCTTTTGCTATTTCATAACTTTTTATAAGCAGCTGAAACTATTTTTTAGAATTAGGTGGGGTGAAAATAAAGAAAAAGAAACACCTGATATATATTATATATATTATATAATATTTATATAATATATATATTAAATAATATATATAGTGGTACTGATAGTTTAATTAAAACAAGCCATATTTTTAAAAAGATTTGTATCAACCACCATAAAACTATTAGTCTATTTAAATAATGTCACTTCTAACAATTGAGAAATAATTGAAACAGGAAAATTTTGTATGTCCAAAGCTGTTTCTTTACTATACTGTATTTTCAGATTGGGAGAAATACAAGCGTCTAGCAATGGGTATATATATAGTCACAAACTGATAGTATCTGCACTATGATCCTAACCACATAAAACAGACATTCATACAAGAACTAATTATTGAAAACCTACTACTATATCCCAGGCAGTGGTCTAAGGTGTCACAGTTTGAACAAGAAGAAGTCCCTACCCCTCAGGAAGCTTACAGTTGGTGGAGGAAAAGACAGTGAAGAAACAAATCAACAAGTGAGTAAACAAGATCGCTGAGCACAAGTAGTGCAAAGGAAACAAACGGCATGTGTGACAGCACAGGGGGCAGGAGATTGCTCAGATGGGAAAGACGAGAATAGTCTGGGAAAGCCTCTGGGAAAGGGACAGATGAGCTGAGAGGTGAAGAAAAATAAGAAGTCAATCAGTTCTGGAGGGGTGGATGGGGTAAAAAGTCCTAGGCAAGAAAAAGTTGAGAGGTTTAAAAAAAAAGAGGAGGAAAAAAACAGTGGTAGGAAATAAAGTTAGCTAAGAGGGACCAAGAGCCAGATTAGGTAGGGCTTTGCAGTTATAATAACTAACACACAAGATAATTTTACTCTGAGAGCAATGGGAAGCATCTAAAAGGTTTTAAGCAGGACAATAAATAATCTGAGTTGCATTTTTTGCAGATCATTTCAGATGCTATGTAGAAAAGTGATCACAGGGAAACAGAAGGAAGCACGTAGACCAGTTAACCAGCTATTACAAATGACCAGGTAGGAGAAGAGGTGGCTGGGACTGAAATAGCAGCAGAAGTAGAGGGAACGTGTTCTTTTTTTGGTTTTCTCTCCCCACCACTCCCTGCACCCCAACCCTGGGTCTCTGGGATTTACATGGTCCACACCCCAGCTGCCTGAGTCGCCAGGGCATGTCAGAAGTGGAGGAACTTAAGATTTCTAGTAGAAGCAAGACCTCTACAGTAGCTATTGTTCCATTTTGTAATGAATAATATTTTACATAGGAGAAATTGATGTACTAAGAGGTCAAGCAATTTACTAGAAATCAAACAACTACAAATGCTGGAGCCAGGACCCTGCGGCTGACAACTACTGGGCCTCTACTTATTGTCCAAATGTAATTCAATTTCCTTGTAAGTTGTGACAAACGCTATAAACTGAGAACAAAGTACAAAGCAAGAAAATTAAAATAATAAACAAAAATAAAATGTTTGTATGTATTGTATAAGCAGAGGAAAAGTGGAAGCACATGATTCCAGGTGTTAACAGGCATTATGACTAGAGGAATAATTTAAGAGTAACTATTCACTTATTCATTCTGTGATATATGAATTTAGTGTAATTCTACATGGCTTTTTAAGAAAGGAAAAAAGGAGAGAGGAAGAAGCACTTTTAATGAAGGAAGGAAAGAAGTAAGGAAGCACCTTTACTTGTTTGTTTATTTTTGGTTGTTGTTCCAATCCTAGACTGCAAACCTGGGTCTTTGAGCTTACATGGTCTTTGCCCCAACTGCTGGCTTAGTGTCTGAGCCACCAAGGCAGGCCAGCACTTTTTTTTAATTCAATATTTATTAAGGTACCTTTGATTTAGAAAATAAAATAAGCCCATCTGTGCAGGTTCACCATTCATCAAAGGTATGATAATACACTCTGCCCACCACCAAACTACCAAAGTACTTTTTCATGAAAGTTTTCTGGTAGAGTAGCAGTTAAGTTCAGCACTCATCAGTACATCTCAGGAACCAGGGTTCATGTCCTGGGGCCCAGAGATAATCAAGATGAACAGCTAAATAAAAATAAACAGAATGCTTCTTCCTCCTCTCTCTTTATTTTAATCTGCCTACTTGCCATCATTCCTGCCTGCAGCTTTCCTTTAAAAAAAAAAAAAATTAATTATATTTTCTTTTTAGGTGTCCCCTAAGATTTAAAAAAAAAAAAAAAAAAAAAAATGGCTCCACAGTGGGTAAATGTTAAGCAAATCACAACTGTCAGAGAGTCACAGGGAAGGTTGGGGAAAAGAAAGGGTGTAAGGAAGAACTGACGTTGTACCGGCTACAGCTGCACCCCTAGCGAAGGCACAGCCATACAGCACCCCATATCCCAGCTCGAGTCAAATGTAATGGTATCAGGCTCAGAGTCCAAATGCCTAAGGTCATAGAAGGCATTGCAGTGGCTTGATCTTAGGCAAGTTATTTGACTCTATAAGCTGGTTTCCTAATCTGCAGACCGGTGGTGACTGTATTGGTACTCATTCTCACAGAGCTATGTGAAGATAAAGACAACGAATCAATGAGAAGTGTTTACTACAGGGCCTGGCAGGGCATCTTCATGGTAAATGTGAGATGATACAAAAACATACACAAATAAATGTAACATCTTGCAGACTAGCATCCCTAAGTGCAACATGGGTTCTCAAACAACGCTTTTGAGAACCTGGAGGGCTTGTTAAAACATCAATGCAGAGCACACCATGGTGGCCTCTGCTCTGAGAACAGGGTCCACATTAAAAAAAAAAAAATCAATGCAGGGGCCTCACTCACAAGCACTTCCTTTTTTTTTGTTTTTTTAAAAGATGAGGTAAGGAAGGGAGAGTAGGAAGACGCCTAAGAGGGAGGGAGGGAGGGGAGGAAAGAGGGGAGGAAGGAAGGAAGACCTTTATTTGTTCATTACTTAGCTATTCATTTATTTTTGGTTTTTCACCATGGCCCTGGGTCTCGAACCAGGGTCCTTGGGCTGTATGTGGTTCGCACACCAGTGTCTCAGCTTCCTCAGTCACAAGGGCGCCCCCGTTCCAAGTACTTCTTGGGACAATCTACATTCCCCACAAATTTGCAGGTGATCCTCATGATACCTGGGTCCCACACTTGGAGAAGAACTCACCCTAAATGTGCAAGAGCTTACCTGCAGGGCCTGGAAAACCACATTCACCCACATCCCAAAGATCCTGGTCGGGAGATTCTCATATTCTAAGTAGGGAGATCTGGATTGGAACCCTAGAATCTCTGCTGGGAGGTTTTTCTCTTTCAATTTTTGTCTCTAAAGAGCCACAGATTAATCTAGTACACGTTGGGGTAGGAAGCCTCAGTCGTAAATAATGTAAACAGCATCAGGTGTGACCTTCGCGGCTCAGGTGCTAAGCTGGAAGCGTAGACCATGTAAAGCCCAACGACCTGGGTTTGCAACCAGGTGAGGAGCTAGGGGCTGAGGGAAGACAACCAAATAAATAAAAGTGCTTCCTTCCTTTCTTCCTCCCACCCTTAAAAAAAAATAAAAATAGCATCAAACTTGCACGCTAATGTGCAAGGTGTGGAGTGCTGGCTGCCTGCTCCTCATCGGTCGTCCCCTGGAGCTACACAGCTGGGGGGGTGGGTGGAGGACTCACCCCGATATTCTCCCGATGCCTGTAATGATGCCACCTGCGGGAACCTCTTCATTACCATACAACTGGTAACCTGCAAACTGGGATAATTCCAGAAACGGAGACCTGAAGGGGAAAAAGGATATTGCTTGACTAATGTCATTTCTTTTTAAAAAGCATATTTAAACTGTTAACATGGAAAAGAAAAAGCTCTTTTTCTTTAATGGGCCAGTGTTTCAAATGTGCATGTTGTATATAAAATCTCCAAAAAGAAGAATATAAAAGAGAATCCAGTGTGAGTATTGGGGACTTTATATGCTTTAGCCAAGCAACAGAACAGCAGGGAGATGTTTTTAGAGATGCTGTGTAAACGTGCTTGCTAACAAAGAAAGAGAATAGCGCCTAACCCTCGGGAAGCACCTAGCGTGCCCGCCTCTTTCAGGAACTTCAGAAACCAACCTGGCTAGCTACTCTCTGGGGTGGATCTTATCATGACCCCACTGACTGAGGAGGAAACTGAAACAGAGGTGAAGTCACCAGTCTGAGGTCACAGTGTAAGTAGCAGAGTCTGGTTTTAACAAGCAACCTGGTGCAGGGACCACGCTCCTAACCACTATATTCATCTCCCACTCACTTACTTGATGTTAAAGAAACATGGGAGAAAAAGAGGTATAAAACACATTTGGGATGATTCCAGTTTAAACAAAAAAATGTGTCTAACACATATCTGCATAACAAAGGTCTAGGAGGACACGCACTAGGTGTGAACAGTGTTTGTTTCTCGGGTGAGTGCTGTATGGGTCATAAAAAATGCTTCCGAAGTCCTCATTTCCTTCTTACCCCCGCTCCATCCAAACCTTCAGGAAATTGTTGGGTTAGCCGTTTTTGACAGCTACCCAGAAACCAACATTCTCCTGACCTCCTACCCGAGTCCAAGTCATCATCATGTCTTCTCTGAACCAGTGTGAGCTCCCTCTAACGGCTCTCAGGGCTTCCACTTTGCTACCCAGTCTTTTCACAACACAGCAGCCAGAAGAACTCTTAAATGGGGGTCAGGTAGAACAGTCTCTGGCTCAAAACCCCACCAACGCTCCCTGTTTCTCTCAGGGTGAGCCAGACTCCCACGGGCTTTGACCCCATCTCCACTCGCCTGTCACTCACTCCCCTATGGCAGCCAGACTGGCCACCCGGCTCCCGCTCATGTCAGCAGAGCGGCGCTCAACTGCCACAGGGCCTCGGCACCAGCCATTCCCTCTCTCTACACGCTCTCCCTCCATGTGTCCACAGGCTACTCTACACTCCTTCAAAAGTCACCTTCTCCACGAGGCCTGCCCTATGCCACCTCATTTAAAACTATAACGTGGCCCACATCTTCCTCTCCCTTACTCTGGTCTGGCTTATCTTATTTTCATGACATTTGTCATCTTCTGATATATAATTTATGGTAGCATGGTTTATTTTCTCTCTCCTTCTGACACACAGTAGCTTCTCAATGAATATCTGTTGTTGAATCTTAAAATAAGAACCAGAATTCAAAGCATTCATTTACAAAACCGTTTAAGAAAGTACCACAGAATAGAAAATGCGCTGAGTTAACACTTGGGTATGTACCAACCCTGGGTCTAGAAGATTATCGACTCTTTCTCTGGGTAGCAGTTTTCCTCTTGATTTGTGAAGGGCTCGGGCCTTCTCACCACCTCCTATGATAAAAAAGATTTACAATAGATTAGCTTGATACAATGTAAGATCTTCATTTAACTTAATGTCAGAACAATCTTCATTTGACTTAATGTCAGAACAACATATAACTCTTAGTCCAAACTATGGCATTTTTTTAAACCACGGTCCCTGTCTCGAACCTGGATCCCTGGACTTTACACATTCTATCCCTTACTTGTCTCAGCCACCTGAGCAATGAGGGTGTGCCAAAATATGACATTTTTTACAATTTTAATGTTTCCTGTGAGGAAAGGCAAAATTTTCAGATCATTCACAGTCCATTGGCTAAAGTAAATGAAGAAACTGGAGTTTTAAAATAATAATCCATCCCTGATCCCACGGGATACCAGACATTTTCTGAATTCATTAGATACTAAAAAAATAACAGTATTTCTTGGCAACTCAAACATTGCCAATACTGCCTTAACGCTACCATATTTATTAAATGTCTACTACAAATACCTAACACTAGATGTGCAAGATGCTATGAGAAATCTGAAATTTCCTACCTTCATTTGTACCGGGTAAAAAGTATTATTTTAGAAAGTACTTCCATAATAAGCATAACAAGACTTACTAAAGCCATTAGTAACCTCTAACTTTTGAGGTGCTCTCTAAATGGCAAGGAGTTACACAATTTCTATAGCAAGTATAAAGTGCCCTTTTACTAGTATCCTGACTCAAGAGACTGTCTTTGCTGTTTCCTGAAGTTGCTCCAGAGAGATAATGAAATTGACTGGAGAGTCCACAGAGGTGAGCCAATGAGGCTGCTTGAGAAAAGAGGCGCAGGAAACCTTGTACAGACAGCCAAGGGCTGAGTGTCTCGGGAATGCCTATAACCATTCTCAGCAAACCGAGGTAACAGATCCAGAAGAGAAAGACAAAACAGTACCTTAACGTGTTTGTTTTCACGGCTGCCCAAGAATTTCATCTTAACACACTCCTTGTTTACTGAAATGTTCAGGTATTTAAGAAAGCTAATTATTTGGTTTTTTTAAAGGTGAGAAAATAAGCTCATCTCTATGTCAAATGAGATTATAAGGTACAACCCCAAATCTTTCCTGTATCCAGAAGAGTTTTTTTTTTCTGAAGAGGCAAATGGCATATTTTTAAGATTTAATCTGCTGTAAAGTTTCCAAGAAAATTATATGCACATCTGATCTTTCAAATGAAAATAATTCTGGGAAGGAAAGACTTCATTGCAAGATAGTGTGAATTTAGTCAAATCACTTTTTTCTCCAAACCACAAGAAACTCAGTTTCCTACTGAGGTGTGTTTAGGGACAGGGGAGGAAAGCTGGTGGGAAGGAGGAAGGAAAGGATGGAGGGGTTACCAAAGGGCAGAGGTGACCCCTAACTTCTCAGGTTTCTCTAAATGGCAAGAATTTTACTCATGAGAATAAACATATTAAGATCTCACTAAATAATAGTTTAATATGTCAATTATACCTTAATAAAACTGTTTTAAAATTAATATTAGGTGCATCTGGTAGAGTAGAGGTTGATACCAATGCCTCCAGTCAAGCTAAGTCCACATACATCCCAAGGACCTGGGTTCACATACCAGGGCCAGTGAGAACAACAAAGATGAACAACTAAATAAAAATAAAATAAAATGCTTGTTCTTCTTTTCTCTTCTAGCCTGCTTGCCTACTCACCTTCATTCTTGCCTGCACTTGTCCTTTAAAATAAGTATCATTTTAAAAATAAACATTAAAAATTAATGAATCCATGACACGATAAGAAAGGCCAGGAGGGCGAGGGTCTTTGGGGAGTTCAGTGGCTGCACCCACTAAGTGCTCACTAGGGGACTAGCAGAGGAAAGGGTAGCCAAGAAGGGTGGGACATTAGAAAAAAAGGTAAAAAGATATATTAAAAAGTAAGTTTTTTAGATAATATCATTTTTCTTAATTCTGCCTAATTTGTGCAACTGAGAACGGTTGATGAATTTTGGTTTTAATTAGATAAAAAATAGAAAATAGCTACTCTTGATAAGAATTCTCAGCACACAGAAAAAGCCCCTCTGCAGTTAAACTGGCCTAGGATGTCGGACTGCCAGGAAAGACTGCATGACACAGCGTTTTAGTTTTCCAAGGTTTTCTCTTAAAAGATTCTATATTTATTATAGTCATTTCCACAGACTCAGAGTCAGAGAAGCCTGTTTTACTTCAATTTCATTCACCATATTCCATCATTTCTAAGACATACATTTTCTTCACATTTTAACATCCCTGAGATAATCCGGAAGCATTTTACAATTTGTAGCATCTTTCGATCACAGCCACCAGGGGGCACTCATGACAAAGCTGCAGGCCCTTGGATGCAGGGCACTGAAGTCTCTTCAGTTGTGCTTACAGGTATTGCTGGAACTATATGCAAGGAATTTCACTTCCATTTAAAAGTGTCTTCAAAACTACAGTTTTACCTTTAGGTCATTAAAAGGCTCCTGTTTCAATCATCAAAACTACTTGTGATTTTCCATATCAATGAAGTGATTACCTAGCATTAAAACTATGCACTTCTGAATCTATCAAAACACCTAGAGCTCTTCAATTAACTTATGCTCATCAAAGTACTTAATTCTGGATACTTTGACCAACAGAGCAGGGCTGTTTCTGCCCTACAGAAATGATTGAGTTCTTTGCCAAGCAACCCTACCTGCCTAAACAGGAACAATAGAGATCAAAGGCCAGGCCTGAAAAGAAATGTGAAACCAAGGTCAAAGTGAGGCAAAAAGAGAGGGAAAGACAAAAAGGAGGGTAAGTCAGCTAATTTCTATCCTTTGAATCACTAGTTCTCTCAAATAAAAACTTCAAGGGTGAGTGTGAAGGCCAGTGACCAACAAAGAGAGGACTGAGCAGAGGTCTCTGGAGGTGGTGGGGTGGGAGGGAGGGAGAAGCACACACTTGGCCTTAACAGTTGTGCCTAGAACTGGTCCTGTTAGGTTATGAAAATGGAATTACACCAACATTAAAATATTTTTTTAAAGGAAAGGTATAGGCGGGAATGACGGTGAGCAGAGGCAGGCAGGAAGAGAGAAGCAGCAGCATTTGTTTTATTTAGTTGTTCATCTTAGTTATTCACTTGGTCCAGAGACATGAACTCAAGTATACAGACTGCACTCTCCAAAGGCAGCTGACTAAACCACTACTCCACCAGGACACACCAACATTTATAAAATGAAAGTAATAGAGAGCGTTGCCCTGGCAGAGCGGAGTCAGGCCCCAGTTGGAGATATGTGTAACACCGACTTACTGTGACCTAGGAAAGGCCACCAAGGATGTCTTCCACAAAGAATATGGGTTTGACAAGGTCAAAATAGATCAGAGAACCAAGTCTTGTAGTGGAGTGGAATTTCCTACTTCTGGTCATGCTTACACTGTTACAGGGAAAGTGTTGGGAAACCTAGAGACCAAATATATGGTCTTAGCTAAGTAACTATGGACTTAGCTTCACCCAAAAATGGAAGACAGAAAATACTCGGGACAGAAATCTCTTTGGATAATAAGTTGGCTGAAGGGTTGAAATGAATTCTTGATACCATATTGGTACCAAACATAGGAAATGAGCGGAAAACTGAAGGCATCCTATAAACAGCAATGTTTTAGTCTTGGCAGTAATGTTCACATAGATTTTCCTGGACCAACCATTTAGGGCTGGGCCATGTTAGCCTTTGAAGGCTGGCTTGCTGGTTGTCAGATGGGTTTTGACACAGTCAAATCCAAACTGTCACAGAATAATTTCGCCCTGTGTTACAAGGCTGCAGACTTCTAGCTGAACACTCCCATGATGATGGCACTGAACTTGGAGGGTCTATCTATGAGAAGGTTAACGGAAAGATTGAAAATCAGTAAACCTTGCTGGGTCAGCTGGCAGTAACAACACCCGCTTTGGCATTGCTGCTAAATACCAGCTGGATTGGAGAACTACTCTGTCGGCTAAAGGAAATAATGCCAGCCTCATTGGACTGGGTTCTACTTAGACTCTTCCATCAGGAGTCAAACTGACCCTATCGGCTTTAATCGATGGAAAGAACTTCCATGCAGAGGGTCACAAGATTGGGATGGGATTTGAACTAGAAGCTGACCGTGGTTTTGAGTAAAGCATGTTCGTCCCTGGCGGTGAAGAGAAATGACCCCATTATGTTTTGGCCTTAAAATGCTTCTGTGAAATTTCAAAAGTGTGAACTTTTTATTCTTCCAAAGATTTGCCATCCTCCTCACACCGAAGTTTAGAGACTGAAGTCCATCCTAAGGGCGGTGCTTGATGGAGTGCCTGGAAGTTGTCAGCTGCCACATCTCAGTGCAGTTCCACAGTGTTCATTTGCATGTGTTTCTCCGCGACAATGTGGTGTCATGTTAGAAAATGACCTGATCCTCCAGTTTGTACATCACACCCTGCATGACCCACATCACTTTTTCATGACCTTTTAATATATTGGTTTCTGTGCTATAGTGGAATCTTTGGTTTTGCATCACAGTATAATAAAATAAAACCGTCACATTTGGGGAAGAAAAGAAAAAACAGTAGAGGCACACCTCTGTGGCTCAGGCAACTAGGCAAACAAAGTTAATACTCTCTTTCTTTTCTCTCTTCCTTCCTCTCTTAAAAATATTTAATTAAAAAATTTTGTTTTTAATTGATAAACTTGAATCTGTTTTTCCCTCAAATAGTGGCAGTACTGTAGAGATAGAAAATGGACCAACTATTATAAAAAAATGCCTCCGTATCAATCAATAGTCTTGACAGTCAAAAGCACATTAATGCTAGTATTTTCTAAGACCAGTAACTTTATACAGAGGCTGATTTACAACGGTGCACACCTTAAAACCTAAATAACGTAACAATGCAATGTTCCTGCATAAAATTTTACAACTTAAAAAATAAAATAAAACCAGTAACTTGAAAGGAAAATCTTAACTGAAAGCACCAACTACAGAATAAATCGGTATTTACCCAGTTTAATATTCTCTGCTCGTTCATGGAGTTGACTTACTAATGCTTTCATCTGTTCATAGTTTTCCTAAAATAGAAACAAAGAGGGGAAATTATATTAGAAAGCAATCATCTTTTTTCCTTTAAACCCAAATGTTAAGGAGAACATTGTATGGGCCAAGCCCAGGTGGCCTCCACAAGGGCACACGTGCACCCAAGTGGCAGCCACACCATCATACATAAAAATTAATTCCTGTCACTCTGTCTTTGCTCGGCTCTTCTTCACTCTATGACCACTTGCTGGTCCAGCTCCCCAACATTCAAATCTCACCCTACTGTTAAAGCCCGGTCCAAGCTCATCTCAACTCCGACACCATTTCCGGCTACTCCTAACCATTTTTCACATCTTTCTTCCTTAAACATCTACAGAACTAAATCACTCTGGTTCCCTTCTTTTAGGAATATGAGCCCTGGGAGGATTAGAAGGTTATGTGATCTTTTCTGTGCCATCAATCACCAAGATCCCAACCAATGCTGAAACACTAGCTGACGAACAAATTACACTTAAAAATAAAACCTCTGGGAGAAGCAGATGCTATTTTATGTTTAAAAAGAACCAAAACTATGTTTACATATATTCAGAAATTTGCTAGGGTTACATACCAGAAAATATAAACAGAGAAATGGAAAAAGGGTAAAGGGATGAACTTTTCACTCTGCATTAACTTTGGTCAGCATATTATGTTAGAACAATACTTAAGTAACTATTTTTTGAAAATTCATGTGGATCCCACAAGACATTTTGCTTCCCCTAAGGGGACTAACACCTCTGGTGACTTCGTTCCTTTTATGTGACACTATGCTTAACAGTCATCCAGCTCTTCAAAATTAGATAACTTCGTCTTTACAATGTAGCTCCATTTATTTCCTATTTTCTACAGCTTCGAAGATGCCTGAAGTCATGGCTTCTGCTATACTCTCTTGCTCTGCAAAATCTAGGAAATGAAAAACAGAGAAGCAGTTCAGCCTCTGGGAAACAGTCTTTGCTCTGGAGTAAGGAGGTCCCAGCTGCTGAACAATCTGTTGTCAGCCCTGTGAGCTACTTCCCACCGGCCAGGCCTTGCAGGGCAGAGACCCTGCGAGAACTTAGGACTCTGCCTAGAACAGTGCTCACCGTCCTTGGCTGCGTATTGGAATCACTAAGAAGTCTTTAGAAATTAACATTAATACTGAGGCCTGGTCCTACCCACCCACCCCTCCCCAAACCCCGCCCCAAAGATTCTGATGTCACTGGCTGCAGGTGCAGTCTGGGCACTTGGCGCTTGAAGTGTTCCCCAGGTTGGCGCTTATTGGTTAAGTTCACTGAACACAGTCCACTAACATCTCAAAGACCCAGGTTCACAGCCCAGAGTGGAGGGGTGGGTAGACAATCAAGATAAACAATTAAAATTAAAACAGAGGGCTTCTTCCTCCTCTCTCTTCCTGTCTGCCCCTGCTTACCTTCATTCCTGCCTGCACCTTTCCTTGAAAAAAGAAAAAAAGTTCCCCAGGTTATTCCAATGAACAACCAAAACAGAAAAATATGACCCATCATCTCCACTTATGAGTTTCACTTAGGAAAAACTGAGAACATACCAAAAAAGGAGTTTGGTTAGAGGCAAGCCCCTCTTTTTAAATGTCAGAACTTCTTCAGGTTGTCATGGTTTGTCTTGATATTAACAGCATGAGGCACAGGAAGCCAAAAACTCTGCCTTATTATTAAGACCAGTTTATGAAATCTTTTTCATTCCCATCCAGCCAATACAGAAACTTCTCACCTTATGAATGGTCTCAGAAACAAACCTCTGCACCAGAGGATGTCTGTTCAACCTGTCCCCAAGAGGTGGCATTAGAGCAGCTTGTGTGTCACTTGAAGAGTATGAAGGCTTCCCCTAATGCTCAGGATGGCGACGGCAGGCTGCTGTTGCAAGTCCCTTCAGACACTGCAAGCCCTGCACACTAAGAGCCTCTCCGGTGGACCTCGTTAGTAAGGGGTGTGTCCTGAACTCCTCTGTCATCTGTGAGAGCTGAGTAGAGCAAGAGGGTTTGTAAGGCAAAGGCCTCCTACAACGAACGGGGTGACAGAGAAGAGGTCTGGGGGATGGAGTCTGTGGTCATCTGTCTGTAGCCAGAGGTCATCTTCTTTTTGGGATTCTCACTCAGACCCTGCAGCCACCAACCTGCAGCACAGGGATGGATGTGCTACTCTCATCTCAGCCCCTGGACTCCCTCTATGTGCTGCTCTCATTAACTACCTTTCAATACACAATGGAGAAAAAGATCCAATCAACAATGTTGCTTAGGTGCCCTGGTGGAGCAGTGGTTAGCTTAATCACTTCCAAAGGTGCGCATATCACATACCCCTGGGCTCGACTCCCAGGTCCAGGGGAAAGAACCAGTGTGAACAACTAAGTGAAAGTAAAATGGTTCCTCCTCCTATTTCTTCCTGTCTGCCTACCCACTCGCCTTCATACCTGCCTGCACGTTTCCTTTAAAAATAATAAAGATGATGATGATGATGATGATGATGATGATGATGATGATGTTGCTAAGTGAAAAGGAAAGTAAATCTATTTTAATTTAGCTGTTCATCTTGGCTATTCACCGGCTGCCCAGGGTCGTGAACTGCGGACCATGCCTGGTCAACTAAACTGATAGGCCACCAGGGCACACCCCATAGCCTGTTTTTTGGTCCATTTGGTGGTGTCCCTTAAGTCCTTTGGGCTCTGTTCATTTCTCTTCACTCTTCTGTCTTTCTGTTTCTCAGATTTAATAAATGAGGAAAAGCAAATCTGATGGTTTGGAAAATGTCTTCACTAAGATTATATATATGGACTATATATTTTAAGTGCTAAAAAAAACCCTGTCAACCAAGAATCCTTTATGTAACAAACTGTCCTTCACAAATGAGAGAGAAAGTAAAGACATTCACAGATAAACAAAAGCTCAGGGGGTTCATTAGCATTTAAACCAGTCCTATAAAAAATGCTAAAGAGATGCCTTCAGGTTGAAATGACAGAATACCAGAGAGTAATTCAAAGTAATATGAAGAGCTAAAGATCCCCAGTGATTATGAGTTTAGTTTTTAGCACTTTTTATTTTCTGCAGGATTTAAAATGCAAATCGTAGAAAGTAATTATAAATCTATGTTCATGAAAAATAATATATATAAAGTATAAACTGTGACATTGATAATATAAGGAAGAATATTTATAGGAGTAGAATTTTTATGTGATTATTTGACTGAAGTTAGGTTGGTATCAATACAAAACAGATAACTATTAAAATGTTATAAGCTATCCCCATGGTGACTACAAAGAAAACCTCTATAGAAAACAAAGTAGACAGTGGTGTGTTGTCACGTATCTGAGGAATGGGAACCTGCACACATGGGTTCATATTATTATTTTGTAAAGCAAAGTTACCTCCACAAATATTAAATTAATTTTAAAAATAATTAAATGAGGTTCACCCTAATGAAGTAGTGATTTGGTCAACTGCCTCCAGCCAAAGTGCAGGCCACATGCATCCCAGGGACCTGGGTTTACATCCCAAGCTGGGGGAAACAACTAAAATGTACAACGAAATAAAAATAAAGTGGTTCTTTATCCTCTCTCCTCCTTCTTGCCTGCCTACTCATATTTGTTCCTACTTGTACCTTTTCTTTAAAAAAAAAAAAAATTAAATGAGTGTATCTAGACAATCTTTTGAAAAATGATAATAAGCACACTATATAATTTCTGCTATTTTAGTAGTACTAGTATTCTGTGCTGCTGTTTGTAATCAGGAAACATTGCTAAACATACATGACGCTCATCGCATCCCAGCAGAAGCTTTATATCCAATTTGTGTCCATTCCCTTGCTCCTGTGGCTTCTGCCATGAGAAGGGCAAGTCCAGATGAGGTACCTTCTTCAGTGCAGGGATGAGAAGACGCCTAGGGCAGACCTGGACCCACCTGAGAGTGGGACAAACACAGCAACGAACCCCACACCAACACATAATGTGAGCAAGAAATTACTATTTGCTATTGTGTGCTACCAAGATTTTTAGATTTTTGTTACAAAGCACAACTCCATAAAAGGTGATTCATACAAAATCCATTGCCAAATATCGTATGTCTCAACTGCCAAACACACTCCTAGTCCTATAAACCTTTTTGTATTAATGGTGCCACCATCCACCTAAATGTTCTGCCCAAATTAGAAATTTCGGTCGCCATGACTCCTCACTCCTCAGTCAGTAACTTATTCCATAATCTTTGCTCAGGTATCCATCTCCCTCCTAACTGTAATTCTAATTCCTATCTTCTCAAAACTCAACTCTTTCCACTATCACCTAATTCTAATCTCTTCCCTACACCAATCTATCCTCCAAACTGCTACCACACTGATGATTCTATCAAGTCCACAGATATCCTGTAAAGTGAAATCTAAATGTGGCTTCTGTGTGCAAGACCTTCCTCTAACCCTGTAATCAACCTTATGTACTCCACGAATTCCACACCTCAGCCATCATTTCCAAATTCTCACACCCACTATATTTTCATTAACTCAGTACCTATATTATCCTAATCCCTTGGCTGATATAATCTTGCCTCCTATCCTCCACTTTCAACCTGGCCAGTTCTTACCCAACCATCAAAATCCAACCCACATATTACAATGTGCAGCTTTCTGTAACCAATTTTTTTTTAAGCTCTAGACTTATCACACTGCTGCTCTACAGTTACCTGTTTTCTTGTCCATCTTCTCCATAAAAATTATGAGTTCCATTCCTCAACAACTATACCAAACGTCTAAAATAGTACTAGATCACAGTAACCACTTAACGTTTCTGAATTAGACATGCTCTCCACCCCAAGAAATCTAAAAACTTTTGGAAGCTCTCATTAAACATGGTTTCTCGCAGCCTACTAATTTTCTTTTAATTTCCTTGTATTCCCAAAGCAGGAATTCTTTCAAATGCCTTCTCTGAAAGTTATTTGCACACTTTGAATGTTATCTGCATAAGCTTAGAAACCGTGAAACAGACTGCAGTTTTCCAGTTCCGGTATTTCACAAGCTGCAAGTTGTTTCTTTTGACATTGTGATACCTCCCAATTCGAAGAAAGGCCACTGAAAGGTAGTGTGGGATAAGTACTTTCTAGTAACATAACCAACTATTTAACTAAAGTCTGGTATGCATAAATCACCCAGCAGTGCCAGCTCAGTGGTTCCCAAAGCTGGCTGTCACAAAGCCCTTGACGACTTCTTTAACAACGCAAATACCAGGACGCCGCTCCAGAGTCCCAAAAGGTCCAGCGTGGGTCTGAAGGCAGCTGTATATTCAACAAGCTCCCCAGGTGACCGTGCATGCTTTGAGAACTGCTACAAAGCACAGTGGCAGTGCTAAAAGTGAATTAATGTATTTGATTTGGGATTGTTTCCTTTTTCAAAGTTCTCGACACCTAATGCAACCCAAAATCATGACTAGGGCTCCGGAAAAAAGTACAACCTCTGTTAAAGAATGCCCACCCTCCAGCTGCTTCCAGATCCGGCAGTGACAGACAGGTAGAAGAGGAATCAAAGACTCGCCTCCCGGGCTCCAGGTCCGGGACGCCGACCCAACCTACCTGGTAGACAGCGGAGCTCGAGTCCGGTTGGGATCCCAGCTTGGCCACCGGGTCCCCGTGATAGGCTCGTGGCCCCGAGGCAGCAGCGCGGGAGCCTGATCGCAGACCTAACCTCAAAGCAACCCACATGGTATCGAGCACCGAACCAAGGAAAAGAGATAGAAAGCGGCCGCGCGGCCAGGTCCCGTGCTTTCCCTTTGTGCTGTCCCGCCTGGGGCTGCAACTCCCTCAGCCGGCGTCCTCGTAGCCCCAACACGCCAGAAGGCTCCCAGATTTTCAGGCCAGCCCCGGCACGTGCCAGCGCACGCCGCCTGTGATTGGTGGAAGCTGAGTGCCACGCCCTCCTAAATAGACCAATAAGCGTCAGACGCTCTACCCCGCGAGATCTGGTCCCCTCGCGAGTTCAAGAGCAAAGCTTGTGGGTTGGGGGCGGAGCGACGGTCGGGTGTTCGTCACGCCTCTGCAGCCTGGAGACGGTGAGCTGCAGTTAAGTTTCTTTAGAATCGTTCTCAGTTCGCATCGTCTGTGTTGTTTTCTTCTCCTGCTTAAAGGGTATTCTGGGACTTCAAAAAACTTACCTTCATATGAGAGGTAGAAATAGAACAGGTATTAAGCTGGCTTACGACATGAAACTCTTTAGAGGAGATACCTGTGTGTTCCTTCAACAGATATTTCTTCTGTGTCTCCTGTATCCGGTGCTCTTCGGGCACTGGGGAGTCAGTGGAGAACAGGCGACTGAAGTGCCTTCTTTTATAAAGTGGAGAGGTCATAAGCAAGTAAAACTAAAATTCTGGTAATTATAAATTATAACTTAGATGTACAATTATAATGTACTTTTAAAATGTTGCCTGTAACAAAACTGGGCTTCCTCACAATCCTTCAGCCACTGAACGATGAGAAAAAAAATTAACCTTATTTAGTCCAATTGCATTTAACACCCTGATCCGATAATTAAAACAGCTCTTAGATAATATGCAGTCTGTGGAGAAATAATCACTCTTTTACTTCTAGTCACTTCCCACTTCCTGGTGATAGTTTTTACTTGTATAAGGGCAGTAAAACTAATGGAATCTCATGACTGAGACATGAAAAGTTTCTTGGACATACACACACACACACCAATGACTTCCATTTCTTAGTTCTCTCATCCTGGTTGTGGAGAAGTTGGACTGACATTCCTTGGAGAAAGACTGGTCCAACCCCATTCTGAAGCTCTGTGCTGACATTGACTGCAGACATGTGTTTCATATGCTCAGTATATATTTGTCATCTTTTCTTCAGGGAGAGCCTGGAGCCCACACTATAAACTCTACACTCTTTATTCTGTTTTCTCAGATTCTGTCTTTGGCATCTGTTCATCACAGAGATACTTTTGTTAAATGTATTTTCTTATTTCCTGTATTCTTGATGCATTGGCACTTATGATCTCATTGAGTGTGGAGAGACTGTCTCCTCAGGGCCTAGATAATTCTTAAAGATAGTAAGCAACTTAGGTAGCAGCACACCTCTGACAAGCTGCACTTTGTCAAAATAATAGTTATGAGTTTGATGCCCTTTAGTCAAAGGAAAACAATCCATGGATTGGGGGAGGTATGAATCTATTAAAGACTCAGAAACAGTGGCTAAAGATTGACTGACTAGTGAGGAATCTGGAAAGACCAAAGTTGGAAAATTGGAGAACTAGAAATCTGGGGAGTGAAATATGAGGATACATTTCTCGAAATGGGCATACTGTGTGAAGATACCTGTGCCCCAGGTTATCCTCAGTTATTTGATGGGCAAGACCACCTATCTCTTGAATGTCACTCATCCTCTTTCCCTGCCACTCAGTGCTTGTCTAATAGGCCCACTCAGAGTAGCCATGGAAGCATAGATTCTGTCTATCCTTGGACTTCACAATAAGGCCCTCCCCTCACCAAGAATAATCAGACTTCTACCGATGTTAAGTGCCCAGTATGCCAATAGCAAAGACCAATGCTGAGCCCCAGTATGACATCATTCACAAGGAAGACCAATTGGTTACCTGTTGGCAGGTTAATTACATAAGACTCGCCATAGTGGAAGGAGTTTGTGTTTTATCTTCATAGAAATACACATATTCTAGATATAGAATTGTCTTTCTTGTCCATAGCACTTCTGCCAGCAAAACAATTCCTGGTCTCCTGGAATGTGTTATCCAATTACCATGGTAGCTCACAGAAATTTACCTTAGACCAGGAGACACATTTAGTAGCAAAGGAAGGGCAGCCCTGGGCTCACACCTTTGGAACTCACTGGTCTCACTATGTGGTCTCATCAAGACTTGATACAAGAGCAAATGGCCTCCTAATGGACATGTTGCAGTTTGAGTCAGGAAAAGAGCAGGATGTAGTATATGCCTTAAACCAGTCAATATATGGAGCCTCTTTTCATAGTTAGACTACATGAGTCTTGGAACTTGGAACTAAAAAGTAGAGGAGGGAGTTCACCCTCTCACCATTAAACCTACTAACCTACTCGAAGAATATTTATTTTCCATCTCTGTGCCTTTGGACTTGATCTGTTTGGAGGCCCTAGCTCCCAATGAAAGAATTCTTCTAACAGGAAACAAACACAGTTTTGAGGCTCTTTTTGTTACTAATCCAACAGCCAGAAGATGGGGTAACCTATCTTCAAGGGTGATGGAACCCAGTTATTGGAGAAAATTGGGTTGCTGCTACATGATGGAGGTTAAGGACAACTATGTCTAGAACCTAAGAGATTTTCTAGGAAGTCCCTTAATACCGCCTTGCCAGTAAGTCTGGTCAATGGAAAATTGTGTCAAGCAAATGGAAAGAAGACTTCCAAGCACTCAACTTAAAGTTTGTGTTACCCCAGTAGGTGAAAAATCCTATCCAACCAAGATGCTGGCAGAAGGTAAGAGAAAACTGAAATCATAGTAAAATAACTCTGTTTACCAATTATGTCATGGAAGAGTGTCAACCTCACAGAGGATTATAAGGCATAAATTCATTATAGCTCCCTAAGTGCCAAATAAAAGCCAACTGATCGTTTTGTTATTCAGAGCACAGAAAACACCAGGCATATTAGCAAAGTGGTGCTGGTTCCCTTTGCTACAGGTCCAAGGAGGTGATATGAGGAGGCCAGAAGGTGGCCTCACAAATAGGTTGTGTCATCACTAGTTAAGGAACCTAGAGGCGATGACCCTGAATCTTGTGTAACAACTTGCTTACAGGTCATAGGAAATTATTATGAGATGGGGAAGACAGGCTTTGGACATTCCAGAATCAAGGAGATGATGGCAAGATGCAAAACCATGGTGGCGATATGTAAAAGAGGTGAAAATAGAGACAAAAAGATCATATGGAAAGCTACCAAAGACTTCCCAGGAAGAGGAGTTACTAGCTGGGATGTGACAGTTGCTTTGAATTATCCTCTACTTAATTTTAGTGTGCCAGTTCTGTCCATCAGATCACTGACACATAATAGACAAGCAGGCCAACAGACTTTCTAATGTATGCATAAAGTTCTCCTTAAGAGTATGTAAAAATATTTAATAGCAATCAACTCTGCTAAGTGGAAGAATCAAGAGCAGATTTACATTTTTTCCTGTACTTTTAAAACTTTTTATTCAGTAGATACCTTACAATTGATGAACCCAATATTGATATTATTAACTAAAGTCAATAGTTTAGAGTTTACTTTTGGTGTTACACATTTTATGGGTTTTGGGAATACATAGTGTCATGTATCCACCATAACAGTACATACAGAATAATTCCATTGCTCCCCAGATCCATGTTTTAAACTGTTCAGCTTCCCACTAACCCCTGCTGCTGCTGGCCTTCTTACTGTTTCTATAGTTTTACCTTTTCCAGAATATCATATAGTTGGAATCCGATGTAGACTTTTCAGATGCCCTTCTTTTACTTAGTAATAGGCATTTGAGATTCTTCCATGTATTTTTATGGCTTGATAGCTCCTTTTTTCAGTCACTGAAAAATATTCAATTTCTGGATGTATGTCTTTATTCTTTCACCTATTGAATGATATCTTGGTTCCTTCCATTTTTGGCAACTATGAATAAAGCTGTACTACACATTCATGTGCAGGTTTTATGTGAATGTCAATTTTTAACTCCTTTGGGTAGGAATGTTAATCATATGGTAAGACTATGTTTAGCTTTGTAAGAAACTGTCAAAACTGTCTTTCAAAGTAGCTGCACCATTTTGCCTTTCTATAATCAATTAGAGTTCAGACTTAAAATTTTTATTGTAGTAAAATACAAATAAAATTTACCATTGTAACCATTTTAAGTCTTCAGTGGTATTAAATACATTCATAATTTTGTTCACTCAACACCATCCCTCATCTTAACTCCTTTCATCTTGTATACCTGAAACTCTATACCCATGAAATATTATCTCCTCAATCCCTAGTAACAATTCCACTGTCTTTGATTTTGACTACTTTAAATACCTCATGTAAGTGGAATCACATACTGTATGGCTTATTTCACTTAGCATAACATCCTCAAAGTTCATGCAGGTTGTAAGTGTCAGATTTTCCTTTCTTTTTAGGCTGAATAATATTCCATTGTACATATACATTGATTTTTTATTCATCAATGGGCTCATGATCAATTTTCATATATTACAAAGTATGCTTATAGTCCAGGAGTAAGTCCTGCTTGATGAAAGTATATGACTGTTTTAATAAGTTGAATTTCAGTTAACCAATATTTTATTGAGAGTCTTTTTATCAGTGTTTATAGCAACATTGGTCTACACTGGTTTTTTCTTATAGTGTCTATCTGGTTTTGGTATCTAAGTAATGTTGGCCTTATAAAATGAGTTAGAAAGTGTTCCCTCCTCTTCAATGTTTTGAAAAAGTTTGGTAAGAATTAGTATTTGTTCTTTAAATGCTTTGTAGAATTCACTGTTGAAGCCATCGAGTTTTATTTTTTTCAAATTATCCCCACCCCTTTGGTCCCAGGTCTCAAAAGCAGGTCTGTGGGCTCTACATGGCCCCAAAATTTGCCACCTGAGCCACCACTCTGTGCCTTGTCAGGTTTTTTGATTACTCATTCTGTCTTTTAGAGGTCTGTTCAGATACACTATTGTTGTGATTTAGTCTTGATAGGATTTGTTTCCTAGGATTTTGTCCATTTCATCTAGGTTATCCATTTGTTGGTGTACGGTTGTTCATAATTTCAGATTTCTTTTTAAAGAGAGAGGTGGAAGACACATTCATTTTATTTAGTTGTTCACCTTGGTCATGAATCTGGGTCCTTGAGATGTATATGGATTGTGTCAGCCAGAGACTGTGGACTTAACAGAGACTGTGGGCGCATCAAAGAGGAGGCATCAGGCAGGCCAGTACTGTTTCTTTTATTTTTGGTTACTTGGGCTTTACATGGTCCATGCCCCAGCTGCTGACTTCGTGCCAGAGCTACAGGGCATGCCCAGATTTGTATTTTACTGTACATTATTATTAATTTTAAGGGTATACAATATTTCAACTTTTAAGAGAAGAGGAAGCAGCTTTTTTTTTAAGGAAAGACGAGGCAGCACTTTCATTTATTTCAATTGTTGTGTCCCCACTTGCCACCACCCTAGAACCTGCACCAGGTGCTTGGGCCTTACCTCATCCCCGCCCCAGCTTCTGAGCCACTGCGGGCACCAACATTTCAACTTTTGTGATGCAAGGGAAGTTTTCCCTCCTCTCAAAGTTGAGCCTTTAGCAATTAATCTCTGCTGGTGGAGGTGGGACCAGACCTAAGGGATCTTCGTGAGGTGACAGAAATGTGTGTTTGTGTTGGGTGGTGGTTATGCATGCGTATACAGTCAGTACTCAAACTGAGAGCATGAGCTGTTTTATTAAATGTGATTTGTCTTAAAACATTATTGGTAAGAACTGTGTTGACTCAAAACTATGACCTGAGCGAAAGGGTGGTGGTTTTACTGGGTGACTCATTCTGTGTCAGGCTTCTGTGTAGTTACTCAGAAGCATCAGGGCTATCTTGGTCTTTCCTAACTTTGTGACTAACCAGTTGACTTCTAAAAAGGAAACACTTTAATTTTTCACTGATAGAAGACAAAATTGAGAAGAACTTCCCTTCGCTACCACAGAAATAGGAACAAAATAATAAAAAGAAAGGGAAGGAGGAAAAGAAGGAAAACAGCAAAGAAAAGCTAAGCTACAGAGGCACATCCTGGAGTAGCAGTTGAATCTGCTGCCTCCAGCCCTGCAGTCCACAGAAATCCCAAGGACCTGGGTTCCTGTCCTAGGGTGACGAGGGAATAACCAAGATGTACAACTAAATAAAATCAATAAAATATTCCTCCTCTCCCTACCTGCCTGCCTGCCTGCCTTCAGAATTCTTGTCTGCACCTTTCCTTTAAAAAATAAAATTTAAAAGCCCACACAATTATGTGGGTTCCTGAAACGGGGTAGTTTTTATAGTAAAAATAACAATTTATTTCAGTTTTGGGACCATTATACAAGACCCTAAGTATGAGCAGGCAAGACAATGAAGCCCATACATACAGCTCGGTGGTGGTCTGACAAAACCCAAGACAACAGATTTTTGCCTGAGGAAATGGCTAGACTATCTTTATGAAAGCTTTTTCTCAGCTAAATCTTACTACAAACAGATTTTGCCAATATCTACTTCAGAAGTCTAGGTTTTTATTACATCTAGGAATAACATTTTCCGTTTTTTTTTTTTTTAACGAAAGCCTCATTTATTACTAAACAACCTAATAGTGCAGAAGTATACAGAGAAAAATAATGTCTGGGTGTGCCCTGGTGGCCCAGGCAGTAAGCTAGCAGCTGGACCATAAACCATATAAAGCTCAAAGACTTAATAGTGAACGTGGGGCTGGAAGGAGCAACTGTTAAGTAAATAAAAGTGCTTCTTCCTATTCCTTCATTAAAAACGCTTACTCTCTCAAAAAAGGAGAAATCATTTTCAATAAAACATGTCCAAATGTACAGAAGGTAGTTATTTCCAGGGTGATATGGCAAGATGCTAGTGACCTTGATAAAGCACAGATACGTGTGCCATCTCACATGTGACTCCTTATAGACCCGATGTGGTTCTCCTGGAGTGGTGCCTGATTTATTTTTTAAGGAAAGGTGCAGGCAAGGTGAGGAGAAAAACTATTTTATTTGTCCATCTTGGTTGTTCCTCACCACCTTTGTCTTGACAACGGGACCTTGGGATGTATGTGGATTGCGCCTGGTGAACTAAACTGCTAGGCCACCAGGGTGCACTGTTGCCTGATTTTGACTTTTCATGCAAATCCTTTGGGGAATGAGATGATTCTGATTTTGCTTCTTGGCCAGAATAACTTGATCCTAAAACCTTGTGAGAAGAAATGGTGAGGAACACTAAAGCTCACTGACACGATGTCAGAGAAAAGCTGAGTGAGCTCCATTTGTCTTTTTATACAGCTAAATTGGTGGAGTGGAATTAAAAAGAATTGGGTTTTTATCTAAAAATTCATTATATAAGAAGTAAATAAAAAGTAACTCTTCACATGCCCAAATGTTGTGGGAAGGCTATTCTTTATTCTTCCAAGATTTAAAAACAAAAACAAAAAAAACCCTGCCATTCTACCATGCATATAAGAGAAAAGAAATTCTTCCAGTTATATTTTTAGGGAAGAAAGTATATATAAGCTGTAATTGAGGTGTGGCCTGGTGGTGTGGCGTTTAAAGTCCACAGCCTCTAGCTGAGCACAGTCTAATACAGTGCAAGGACCTGGGAGAAACAAGCAAATGAACAAATAAATAAAATGCTTCGTCTCTTTCCTGCCTGCCCGCCTGCTCACCTTCATTCCTGCCTGTACTTTTCTTTCAAAATATAAATACGAATAAACTGAAGGTGAAAAAGTAATTAGTTTTTAGGTTAACTAAAATTAATACCTTCAATTATTTGAAAAGAGCACAACAGAAATAGTATAAAATAACTTTTATTTACATAATTTATAGCTATAGAACATTAACTGCTTTCTTTAAAACAAGAAAATTTATAAATGACAGATACTGCTTTTTTGTCAAAGACTTCTTCAAGCAAGATAGTATACATGGTCACTTCTATTTCAAATAACATGGTGGTATACAGTGGATATTCATATTTTTATCTGTGCCTCAATTACCAACAATTAGGCTTTCAAAGCATCATGTTGTTCATTTGCTAAGATGTAGTGTTCAGGAGGAAAGTCAAGAAAAAAAACAAAGATTTTAATCATATCTCCTTGACTTATAAAATACAAATTCGTCATGACATCTTCTTTACATGATTTAGATGAGTATGTCTTATACTTCATAAAATATACTGATTGGCTTCTGTTTTTCCAAGGTTATCTTTAAGGATATAACAGTAGGTTAACTTAGCTGGCTGACTTGATTCTCTAGTACAATGAGTTGTCCAAAGATAAAATTACTCTGCAATAAATTATAGCCACCATCAAATGAATTCATTGTAGATGAACAGGAGACAGATGTTAACAAAGTTTAAAAAATAAATACTATGCATGGGTTTATGGCAATCAGACAACCAAACTAACATTGATTGAGAAACCTTTTCAGAATGAGGTTTTTTAAATTTACAAAAATCAGGTATTAAACTAGCAATGTGATTTACAATGATTTTTATGATATATTAATAATGAAATTATTAAGTGCATACTTACTGAGAATTTCCACTCAGATTTATAGATCCTCCTTATGACTTTTAACTATAATTTCACAATAAGGCTGAGAGTAAAAGATGCTCTAATATAGTGGTAGTTAACGAGGATCATTATTAACACTTGCTGAGCTACATCCCATTTTACCAGTGAACTTGAAAACTGGTCATTTTTGCAATACACAAACACAATTATCTTCCCAATTGAAATACTGACCATTTGATAACACAATCAACAGTTCAATTGTTAGACACAACTCATAACTTTTGGGAAGTATCTCAGCACCTTAATGTAAGAAAATCATTCACCACAGGGGTCAAACAAAAAGCCCAATCCAGCCATGTCCATCATTTTTTAAAGTGCTATCTGGCTGTTTTTGCACTGAAATGGCAGAGTTTATTAGCTTCCAGAGACCATCTGGTTCAAAAACTTGGAAATATTTTGTGTAAAATATTTCTGACTCCTGCTTAATGTATGAACCCAGGAGACTTTTCAAATAAAAGAATAACTCTGCTCGTTGAGAAACTTAATTTGAATTACCAAAGATTTGTTTGGGTAGATAATAAAATTGTATATGTACGCCACGAAGTCTCAAAATTAAAAATGATTTTTAAATTCATACTGATGATAATCATTGATTTCATAAAACCTTGTTATTTGACATTTTTAACATCACAATTATGTTCTGTGCTTAAATACCTAAATGTTCATTAAACAGAATTTAATGGGGAGGGAAAAAACTAAAGTTGTTTTCTAAAAAAGGAATGTTTGTGTGTGTTAGTGTATGGAAAGGAGATCTAACGTATGGAAATTTGCCTCATAAAGTTTTTCCCCCATACTAATCCTGAGATTACTCAAGAAATAAGAAAAACACAAAATTCACAGTACCAAGTCAATATACTATGTGTTCAAAATGTATCTACTTTCCAAACACTTCTAGTTATTATCACTTGAAATAGCTCTAAAATTACAGAAGAAAAGAAGACAAATTTGTTAGTGCCTTCTTTACCCACTATCTAAAAGGTGAAAACAATTAAAATGGAAATTCTTTTAAATAAAAAATTGAAAAATAAATAAGCCTTTTGATGTTTCATCTTTATAAATAATAAATTTAAATACTAGTTCTTCAATTAGGACTAATTACATCAACATGAATTAGAAAAATACATTTTTTCAGTCAGTCAAATAGCTGATAATAGAAATTTTTTTCAACATCACCATACTAAAGTTTCACGATTTGCTTTCATATACGTAGAGGCAACAGAAAAGGCCATCATCATCAAAAAAACAAAAAAACCTCCAAACTAGCAAAACAACCCTCACAAAAGAAGTTTGATAAATGTTAAATACAGTCCACCTCCAAATATGTCACACTGTGATTTATCCACAACATTCCAAAATGTCCATGTGTGCTTGGCACAAAAAGAGTCAAGGTGTAAACAAAAGTTGCTATTTCTGTCTGGGAAAGCATCTTAATTGCTTGGTATTTAAAAAATGCTAAATAAATCAGAATGAAAAAAAATATCAGCAAAGTCTTCCACTGATTATAAAAGCTTCAAATCAAACCACAAATATTAAAAAATCAACCTAATGAAAAATAGCAGTGATGCCTTTTTCTAAATACTCCACTTTGATATACTTGATTCTGGACATTCCAGACTTTAAAAAAAAGGGGGGGGGAGGGAAGGGCTTTTATTCTGTTTCATCCACTTCAATAAATATATCACTAAAGAAATATTCAGAGACTCTGGTTGGCCCCTCTTCAGGTGCTTGTTTTTGACCACTTTTAGATTCTTCTTTCAGCAACTGATGGTCACAAGAAACCTAAAAAAGTTTAAAAAAAAAAAACAAAAAAAAAGTTTGCAACGTACCATTTATATATTGATAGTTTACTGATATGTTTAAAAAACAAAATAACAAGTTAAAGCTTTAAAATATGTTCATACTCACAGACCTAATTTCATTTCTACGCAATTATACTGAGGAAATAATCCTAAACATAGCTGTGTTTTATGAATAAGATAACCTCTGTAGCATTGGATATAATAAAATTAGAATTAACTATCTAACATTAGACATGATTAGCTAAATTATATTTGTACACATGCTCTATTATTTTATTCTCATCTCCATAAAAAATTTAGTATAGAAAAATCTTATCAAATATATAATGAAAACATTTTAATAACCAGCATAAAAATGGACAGATCCACAAAAGAGAACAGTATTCAAAGGATATATCACAAATCAAAGAGATCCCATGAAAATTAGCATACTTACAAATCTATTAAAATTAATGAAAGAAGAACTAATGGTGGTGAACTTAACGTATTATATACACAGATGTGGATTTATTAGGGTACACACCTATATATAATGTTATGATTCTAATAAGTTCCTTCAGTAAAATTAAGAAAAAAATTAAGTCTGCTATCAGCATAGGAATAGACATATATACATATACTACGCACAACTATATATACATGCACACATAAATATATCAACAAAACAGAAGGCCAGAAATATCTTCAACACACATGGAAACTTAGTATCTGATAAAAGTGACATCCTCCCCCCACCAAAAAGAAAAAAGTTGAATTATTCAATAATGGCTTTTTAAAATAAAGATCTCATACAAATTGGTAAGAAAACCATTAAAATTCCAAAAGCTATAAACAGGTAAAAGGCAGGAACAAAAAAGGAAATCTAGTAAATATATTTTAAAGTCACTACTAACTGAAGAAATGTACATTAAATAAAATAAAAATTCAATTAAAACCCCTCTATCATTAAATAAGAAAAAATTTTGAAGAAGTAACATCCAATATTAGCAAGCATATGATTAAACTGACACTGTTATACTGCTGGTAACTATAATGACTATTCTCCACAGTAATTTGACAGCAATAAAAAGACTCACAAAATCTCGGTATCAGAAAATAAATCTAGGAAATAATATATATTTTTTAAAAATTACGTATGTTCTTTAAAAAAGTACTCCTTCCTTTGAAGCTGTGCTATCTATGCATTAAATGCTCAGCAGCCCTGTCTTTGTTGAAATCTGAGTCACCTCATTATTCGACCAAAGTCTTAGATACAGATTCATAGATCTTTCCATCCCAATACTTGTTATATAGACAGATTCAGAATGCACAGAAATAAAACACACAAATCCTAATTTTACTGTTCTTTGAATTTTTATAGGTGTAAGGACATTTCTCAGCAAATAAAATGCAAGCACTTTTGTTTTGCTATCACATGTGAGAAAGTCTTTGCATTAAAGAAATGGCAAATTAAATGTTCATTTATGGGTAGTTCAATGGCTCTGTACAAAACAAGTGAGAACTTAATTCATGGAAGGAAGTTGCTCTGTAGCAGTTTCTGACATTCAAGTGAAACTAACAATGCTATGTTTTCCTATTTGAATTGGATACCCAACCCATTGATTCAAACAAAGACATAGTAGTTACCACGTACCTGAGTGGCTGAACTGTTAATATTCTCAGATTGAGTATTTACAACACTTGGAGATGGAAGCACATCAGAGGACTCATTAATTTTTTTCTGGATTTTAATATGTGGATTAGATCTTTTCAAATTCTGTCTTGATACAGGTATAAGAGGCTTTAGGCGCTTCTTATTATGAACCTGAGTAGGTTCATCAGACTCCAAACTGTTCTTTGAACATATTAAAGACAAAAAACCCAAAGGTCTTCTCCCAGGTCTAGAAATGAAATGTAAAGATATTAAGGAATATCCTAGATAATTTTTAATACCAACTCCCTTCCATTAATGCTAACATGCCACATGTGATACCACATTAACCCTATCAATACATACTAAGTAGTGATCCCACTGTGCCATTATATATATATTTGTGACAAAGATGAAAACTTACTCTACAGCAGTACTTCTTAAGCTGAAAAGAGCACACAAATCACCTGGGATCTTATTAAAAGAAGTATTCAGACTGAATGGTGTTGGGTGGGGCCCGAGTTCTGTATTTCTAGAGTTCTTAGATGATGTCCGTGTTGCTGGTCACAGGACCACACGGAGCAACAAAGCTCTAGAGCAAGGGTCAGCAAACTATGGCCCACCGGCAAATGTAGTGTACCACCTGATTCTATAAACACCTTTTACTGGAACACAGTTATGCTCAACTGCTTAGACACTGTCTGTGGTTATTTTTGTGCTAAAATTGCAGAGTTGAGTAGTTGCAACAGATACTTATATAACACACAAAGCCTAAAATATATTCTCTATATGTCCTTTTATGGAAGAGTTTACAGACACTTGTTCTAGAACACTGCTTTCTCAACTGGTTTTAACCCCCATAATGTTTTCTTCTCGTTCTATTTTCAGTATAGCTCTAAGGTCAAATATTATAGAGCATTACCTTCTGTAGTTTATATTACTAAAACAGTAACTTTATTAAATATCCTTTTCCAGCTACATGTCCTTTCCCTTAGTGGGGAATCAATGTGTATGTCCACCCCTATTCAACTCATCAACACCATATTAATGTTTGAATGCTGCTTGTTGACAAATAACTCCATAACCCAGAAGGCTAGCTTCTCAAGTAGTAGGATAGGAAAACAAGGTGGCAGCAACTGGTTTGGGGCTTCAATTCCACACTTTTATAGGGTATTTAACATACCACAAGGGAGAATAATACATATGTTATTTGGGATGTCAATAAAACAACATTACTTTTGGTGTCTGTCCTCTATCTCAGACTATACTAATAGGCAACTTCAGTGTGGTGGAATAAATAATGACCAAGTAATAACCATGAACAATCTAGAAAAGTGTGCAATACTAAATTCTAAAGATTTTCTATCTAAAATGTCATAATTTCAGCACTTAAAATTTAAGCTCTTATTACCTAAAATATAAATTTATCTGAATTGGTCCTGAAAAGTTTTGCCATTGTGTTATTTCCTTGATGAAACTACTTTTCTCTACAGAAAGATATTTATAAAACATCAAGCTTGGCACTGAACTTAATATGTATATATGCTACATGTGTTCTATTAGGTTATATAAATCTACTGAGAGACAGAAGTCATTTATTAAGGATTTTCTCATTCTACCTGGACAGTGGGGTTTTTGAAGATGATGGGCTGTTATCCATTTGTTCAGACTTAGAAGCAATACAAATTCTTTCTTCTTTTTCGCACACAACCATCTCACCCTGAGGTAACAGAGGTGCATTTTTTTCTATGTTTGTGTCTACTATTTTATCAGCAGACTTAGATCCTATGCTCTGAAAAGTTGGTTCAAGTTGCTTTTTCTGAGGTTCTGGAGTTGTATGCATGCTTCCTGAGGTAGGGAATATACCTTGTCCCTTGTAAGATTCCCCTTCAAAAAATGGAGAATAAATGGTAAGTACATTATAATACTTGAGAAAAAAATAGTATGATATTCTACCATAAACCAACCCTAACAAGAGTAATAAACTAAATTATAAATCAGTGGAGTTAACCTGGACTATTAAGAATATTAAAATTGGTTTAAAGCTGTTAACAGTTTTTGCATCCAGATACAAAATAGTTGTATCAATATATTTTGACCAAAGAAACCTATATACCTCCATAAATATTTCTTGAACTAGCTAAATGAAAGAGCAATCACTTTCTGATCCAAGGGTAAAGCTAAAGATCTATAAAAACACTTTCATATTCAGCTTTCCATTTCCTAAAATGTAGTTTGTTGGGCTTTTACAGGAAATCCTATAGCTATATGGTTTTCTATTACAGAATGAAATGAACTTCTTATAGTTATCGAAGTGCCAAATATAAGGTGTCAGCACAGAAGGAAAATTTCTAATAATAAAAGTGTGATTCTTAAAGTGAACAAGATTCTGCTTTAATCCCAATTAACTCAATTTGAACAAGATGCACCAAAAGGGAGCACCCTGGTGGCCTAGTGGTCTACAACACCTGAGAGCAGTCCCACATACATCCCGAGGTCTCAGGTTCAAGACCTGGAGTGGAGGAAACAACCAACATAAACAACTAAAAAAAAATTAAAATCCTTCCTCCTCCTTTCTTTCTGACTGCCTGAACATTTCCTTTAAAGAAGAAAAAAGGGAAAAAAAAGACGCACTAAAAATACAGGTTCTTAACAAAATGCAATCACATTAAAATTTATTTCACTCACCTGTTTCCTCAAAAACATTTATTTCCTTTGAACATACCTGTTTTGAGAAAATTTACAAAAAGTAGAAATTAATTTATCAAGTAAAACTAATGTAATTTTCTTCTTACTTTTGTTCTTTAAGTAAAGAAAGCATGTATCTCCCAGAAAACTCTAGGGTCAGACTTATCTTATGTAAATGATACAAAACATTTATGGAAAAAACATTGTTACTGTTATACTGTTATTACTGTTATTTAAATAGTTCCATGCAGAAAAAAGGGAAAACTTCCAAATGCCTTTTCTAAGTCAAAGATAATATTGCTATTAACCAGTCTCACATCAGTACAAAAATATCAACTGAAATATTACACGCATAATCCAGCAATAAAGAGACAAATACATCACAGTCAAGGAACAGTAATACAAAGATGATTCAATATTATGAAATCTCCTAAACAAATTCAACAGATCTGAGGAGAAAAATCATATGAGATTTATTTGTGGAATGTGTCACATAGTATTTATTCTAGAGGAAAAAAACACTTAAAACTGAAAATGTTCTTAAACCTGTAAAATACAACTATTATAATTCAAAACCCAGCATCCCACTTTAATACTGGAAGTATTCCCATTAAAGTCAGGAATAAGAAAAAAATTATTCACTATTAGGATTATTTTCTGACATTAAAAAAATTATATTAGCGGATGTAATTATAAAAGAAAAAAGGTATGAAAACAGAAGAGAATTACATTTGTATATAATTGTTTCATTTATTTACTTATTTATTTTAAAGAGAGAAAAGAAAGGAGGAAGAAGCATTTTAAAGACAGGAGGGAGAGAAGGAAGAAGAATCTTTATTTATATTTTGGTTTTCCACCCCAGCTCAGTGTTGAGAACCCGTATCCTTGGGCTTTCTAAGGTCTCTTAGACCAGCATCTTAGGTACCCGACTCACAAGGGCATGTCCGAATTTTTCATTAGAAAATTTAAGAGAATTAACTGAAAAATTACTGCATGCAAGGGATAAAATTCAATAAACTCTCCAATAAAAAAACACAAAAAACAATGATAATGGCAACAAAAAAGATGGCTTAATAAGAAATATCAAATGGTGACTATATAGTGAAGAAAAGAATTGGGCTATTGGTGGCAAACAATGTATTATACATAGATGCTGATTTTCAATGGCGCACACTTTTTGTTCCTTCAATTAAATTGATAAGAAGAGGCGCACCCTAGTGGAGCAGCAGTTAGGTCAATGGATGCCAAAAGAGTAAGTCACATACCCTTCAGTTGGAGTCCTCGGCCTGTGGGGAAATAACCACTGAGAACAACAATAATTATAAAAAAAATAAAAGAAAGCTGCTTCTTCGTACTTTCTCTTCCTAACTACCTGCCTGTTCCTGCCTGCACTTTTACTTTAAAAAAAATTATAAAAGGAAATGTAAGGAATCTATATGAAAAAGGTTTAAATATCATTGAGACACAAAAGATGTAATAAAATAGAAAGATAATATATATTTGCATAGCAAGATACAACATCATGATTATATATTTTCACTATATTGAATTGTCAAGTTAGTATTATCCTACAACAGGAATTTCTTTTATCAAGTTCTGAATAAGCTAATTCTAAAATTAATATGAATTTTACAACATAAACAACTAGAAGAAACTTGAAGAAGGAAACTGTATGGGATGAGGTAAGGAGAGACAATTTAAGATAGTAAAGCACTAAAAAGCTGTAATAATTTATTTTTTGCCCCCAGGTCCAGATCTCAAACCCTGGCCCTTGGGCTTCACATGGCCTATACCTTAGTAGCCCAGCCGCTGGAACCACAGAGGTGTGCCAAAGCTACAGTAATTTTTTTTTAAGTGTGATACTGGCCTCAGACAAAACGGAAACACTAAGAAGAAAAGAAAGTTCAGGAATATACTCTAAAACACATGGAATTTAATAGCTGATAAAAGTGGGTTTTTTAATCAGGGTAGAAAAGACAAGTTATTCACTAAATGGTGTTGGTATAACTGAGTGGTCATATAGGAAAAATTATAGTTGGTTCCACTCTAGTCCTAACACCATAGTAAATTATAACAAATGAATCATATTAATTAGAATAATTTATATTAAATCTTAAGGAAGGATAAACACAAAGTTGTTTCCTCTTCCTTCCTTATTCTCTTAAAAAAAAAGGTAACTGAAAAGAGTTTTCATGAGAAAACCACAAAAAGTAAAGTCAAAAGACAGTAACAAGCTGGAAAAAAACACTGCAGCTCATATTACAGGTACATAACTAAGTTCTTCAAAATCTAGTAAAAGGTCAAATACTCAATTGAGAAATAAAATAATCATTTCACAGAAAACAAAATACAAATGGCTCTTAAGCATATGAAAAGATGCTCAACCTTACTCATAACAGAGAAATTAAAAACTATTCTGGGATACCACTTTTCACCTACCAGATATAGGTGGATACACTGCCTCTGCTGTCTGCTATCATCTAAGTACTATTGGTCTTCAACTTTCCTTTTGAGAATATAAATTTTGAGTTAATTTTGCCACAGTGTAGCCTCACAGTGTCACACATTTATGATGAGTACAGAAACAAAAACAAGAGCATGCAGGGAAACCTACATCATAGTGGCTGCTAATGGGATATGCATAGGTTTGTCAGGCTTCCCTGAGTAGTGATGACTGAGCTAATAAATAAGTTTATATATTTTGTAAGGGAATGTTCATAGAGAAAGGACAACGACTGAAATGTCTTGGGACACGGAATACAACGCAGTCAAGATGCCAATAGGACTAGAGAGTGAGGCAGAGACTAGCACAAGATGAAACTAGAGATAGAAATGGGTCAGATGATACAGGGCCTTAGAGGTTCTGGTTTTATTCCTAAGACCAATGGGAAGATTTAAGCATGATAATGGTGTTGATACTCTTACTATCATTTTACACAATTTGAAAATACAAAGGGGTGAAATATAGTACTTCAGGTCCTATAACAGTTAAGACATACAGACCAGATCCAGATGATGCTTTCTGCCTTATTTTCAGCCACTGACATGATGTGTAAATGGGTTTCTTGATTAATTTCTTTCTGTCAGTTTTCACTTAAAACTAGTTGCAAGTGCTAATCTAAAACCAATTTTACATGGAGTATTTATGGCGAAAGTATTAGAATATCTCTATATGAAGAGTTAAAAGGAAAAAAGTAGAAACAGATCTGTTGTAATATGGACATCTCACTTGCTTAATGACTATCTTACCTCAGAAGTATATTTCTGATAATCATCTCTCGAAGTGAGTGGACCTTTTTTGGCAGGAGGTACATGTTCACTTTCATCAAGCCTACAATTCAATCTCTTCCTAGATATAAGATCCAAATTAGCAGAAGGCTTTTCAGAATCGTCTCTTCCAGTATTAGATAAACACACGGCATCCTGACCAACTGAAGTCAATGGAAAACTCATGCTGCACAGAATACATACACACACACACACACACACATTAAATAAATGAATTAAAATTACTTAACAAGGTGAAAAGTGAACTATTCTGATGAAAAACTGTCAAAAAACTTCAAAGTAACTAATATATGCATGGCATGGCTACAAAAATTTTGAGCTCCATTTATGCTTGAAAGATTCATAACTAAAATTCCATACTATTCCATAGTCGTGTTTTCTTTATAAAGTTAAAATTTTAATCTAAAATGTCTCTTTATAAAATTTCTAATATAACTTGATAGACAATTGAGCATTTTAACATAATTTTAATTACTGAAATAATTTCACAACTCTGTAGTACATAATTAAAATGCATATAAAAACATACAGAAACATTACCTCTGTACTGTTTTTACAACTTTCTGTGAACGTATATTTATTTCAGAATTTAAAAACATATAAATGTTTACAAAACAACCACACCTTTAACAGATGCCATTTTATAATCCACATTGCTAATTTTTAAAATATTTAAAATACCAAAAAGGTTACATATGAAAGTATTACGTATTTAAGTGGCCATCTTTATGAGGTATAAAATCAATAATTTCTCTAATAATTTACTATATAATTACTAAATAAGATCCCTGGTACAATTATAAATAATGTTGCTAAATGTCTTCTTTAATCAGTGCTATTCAATTCATAAAACAGCTTTCTTCCTAGCAAAAACAATTTATCTCATTCATTACCTCATGTCACCCCGTTCTTCTGTATTCACTGATTTGACCAATATGGGCGCTGGCAGTAAAGGGTTTAGCATTAACTGTGTACTGGTCTCAGTAAGTTCTTCTACTGCAATGTTTGGGATTTCCACCAGAGTTAAAATGAAAGCTTGTTCTTCCTCACCATCTTGATGTAAATTAGCAACAAGATTCACTATGAAAGTTTCAAAGTTAGAAATGAAAAACTGAACCATAAAATAATAGAAAGTCATAAATTTATTCCATTTCTAAAAAGTATTATGACAACATATTGCCAAGAATAAAAAACTAAATTACATCCCCAAAAATATATAAATAAAAAGTAATTTTATAAAAGATAAAGACGGTTCAACATGAAGATTTAAAATTCTGAGTAACAAAACTGACACAGAAAAAAATACTTAATTTTTTTTTTAAACTAAAGCCATTAGAGACTGAAAAACTATTTTATTTTTTCATACTCAAATGATGGGTAAAAACCATTTCACATATGATCAGGTTTTCTGATCATTTATTGAAGCATATTATATCATACCTGTTAAGTCTTGAGGATTGATTGAATTCTCTTGTTGGTTTTCTGGAATATTAGTTGGTGTACACTGTCATAAAAATTTAAAGAGTGAGGTTGAACAAATCTTGGTTTAAAGAAGATTTTCTAACAGTTTGATATAGTGAAGTTATTATTTCAAAATTCAACAACATATCTAACCATATACAATTTTAGAATGTTTTGAAGCTTTGTAATACCAATAAACTTTCGTTTCATTTACTAGACACAAGGGAAGTCTAACTAAATTATTAAATATAGGTATTCTATTAAAGGATTTTTTAAGTAACAGAAGAGATTCAACCCCGTAAACCTTCTCTCTAGTCTCACCAAAGAAGACATTGTACTATTAGTAAGCGGCATTTGAATTGGAGGCAGATTGGTCTGCCTGCCTCCAGTATGGCTCCTTTCAATATATTTTCCACAAAACTACAAACAGTTTTCTCTAAAATGTAATTCTCACTGTAATTATCTACTGCTAAAAATCTTTAAAATTTCACATGTCAATAATTGATAAGAATTATCAGCACACAGTAAAACGAGCAGGTAAAAGGTTGCTGGGTCTCATTTGATCACATTAATTACTAATAAAGAACAGAAAAGATGCAGTTTTAATGGAGAAAACTGTCAGGCACTATTCTAGCCAGCTGATTAGTCAGCATCTCCAACAATGAGACAAACCTAACACCTACCTAGTAACTGTGCCAAAAAAATACTTAACCTGAATCTAAGGAAGTTAAAAAAAAAAAATCCAGATTGGGGGAGCCTGGACTCTGTAAAATGTCAAGATTTCCTTCCCTAACATGGGGAAGGAAACAGACACTCAGATCCACTAAGTGCTAGCAGATCAAAACAAAATAAAACCAAACAGACACATGCCAAGGGACATTATAATTAAAAGCGCTAAAATTAGAGATTTTTTTTTTTTTAAAGGAAAGGTGCAGGCAGGAATGAAGGTGAGTAGGCATGCAGACAGGAAGAGAAAGGAGGAAGAAGTATTTTTATTTATTTAGTGCTCATTTACATTGTTCCCGTCAGCCTCAGGATGCAAATATGGGTCCTTGGGATGTATACGGACTATGCCCAGGCAGAAGTGGTAGACCCAATCACTGAGAGAGAATCTTAAAAGCAACTAATGTCCGAAACAGAAGAAATCCCCGTTAAGACTGAACTTCTGAGCAGAAACTTTACAGGTCAGAAGGGAATGGCATGGTAGACTCGAAGTACTGGAAGAGAGGGCATCCTAACTGAAAATGCCATGCTAGGTTGTCACTTAAAATTAAAAAGCTTTACAGAAAAAATTAAAAAATATTTTAAACACCATCATCACTGAACTAGCTTTGCATGAAATATTAAAGGCACTTTTATAAAATGAAAAGGAGTCTCTTCAATAAATGGTGTTGGGAAAACTGGACAGCCACATACGAAAGAATGAAGCTAGACCACTCTAACACCATTAACAAAAATTAAAATAGACTAAAGACTTGGACAAAAGACCAGAAATCATAAAATTCTTGGAAGACAATATAGGAAAAGACACTGAATGACACAGCCTTAGAGAGGTCTTTGAGGAGTCCACTATCTAGGGAAACAAAGAAAAATAAACACCGAGGACTACATCAAACTAAAAACTTACTCACAGCGTACGTAAACATCACCAAAACAAAAAGACAGCCAATTAACTGGGAGAAGATATTTGCATTTCCTATTTCTGACAAGTGCTTAATAGCCAAAATATACTAAGAACCCATAAAATTCATTATCAGAAAAACAGGCAATCCAATTAAAAAATGGGAGGAAGAATTGGAGAGACATTTTACTGAAGGGGATATACATACTGCCCAACAGGCACATGAAAAGATGTTCCTACTTACTGGCTACCAGGGAAATGCAAATTAAAACAACAATCAGATGTCACCTTACACCCAAAAGACTAGCTATTACCCAAAAGACTGGAAATAACAAATGTTGGTGAGGATATTGAGAAAAGGGAACACTTTTACACTATTGGTAGGAGTGCAAATTGGTGCAACCCCTATGAAAAACAGTGTGCCAATTCCTCAAAAACTTGAAACTGGAAGTCCCATAGGATCTGGCCATCCCACTCTGGACGCCTACCCAAAAGACACAAAAGCCCCCATCTGCAGAGATGCAGGCATCCCCATGTTTATTGCAGCCCTATTCACAATAGCTACGAACTAGAAACTACCTAGATGTCCAACATCAAATCAATGGATAAAGATGTGGTACATGTATACAATGGAATACTACACAGACCTTAGAAGAGATGAAATCCTGTCATTTGATTCAACATGGATAGATATAGAAGGGATTATGCTAAGTGAAGTAAGTCAAAAAAAGAAAGATACCAGATGATCTTACTCATAGGTGGAATGTGAACAGACAAAACAAAGGAAGAGATGAAACAAAACAAACCCTTGGACACTTGTAACAGAACTGAGGTTACCAATATAAAATGGGATGGCAGGGGGTCAGTGTCAAGTGGTGGCAGAGTCCACTGGGCAATGATGAAGAACACTTGGTGTTTTGGTGGAGGGCAGGGTGTGTTGACATGTATCTTAGGAACAGGTAAATTGCATATAAGCAGAACCTACACATACGAATTTATTTTCATGTGTAAAATTGAAGTTACTGCAATAAAAAAAACTAAATGAAAGGAACTCCACTAGAAGCAATAAAACACCAAAAACATTAAAATATAAACTGTTAAAATGAGCTCGAGATTAGCTTGCTTTCAATTTAAAATAGTTTATAAGCATAGAAACTTATATGTAAATCTCATGGTAATTTCAAAACAAAAGTACACCGAAGAAATAAACAAGAAAATGAAAAAATGCTAATGGAACACAAAAGGAAGCTTTCAAAGCATAAAAAGAGAATAAGAACAAAAGAACAGAGAAAAACTGCAAAAAACATCCAGAAAGCAAGTAACAAAATGGCAGAAAATACTTACTCAGCAATCAAAAGGCAGAGTGGCTGGCAGTATTAAAAAAAAAAAACAACAAAAAACCCCAGCTTTCTGCTGCCTGCAGGAAATCTATCTAAGCTCCAAAGAAAAACACAGGCTCAAAATCAAAGGTTGAAAGATGATCCTACAAGCTAATGACAATATAAAAAAGACAAAAAATTCATACCTTTGTCAGATAAAATAGACTAGCAGCTAAAAAAAAAACCAAGAGATATGGATGGAGCTAGAGGTAACTGAATTAAGTGGAATAAGTCAGGAGAAAGACAAATATTGTATGATTTTACTCAGATATGGAACATAAAGAAATAAAACAGACAAAACAATACAAAAGCAAACACTGAACTCTTGACAACAAAAGTGAGGTTACCAGAGAGGAAAGGGGTGGGAGGTGGGAACAAAAACCAGAGGGAGTCAAAGGACAGTGGTAGAAGACTATGAGAACTTTGGTAGTGGGCATGGAGTGCTACCAAACATTTAAAGAAGAGTGAACAAGCATTCCTAAAAGCTACCCACTGAAAACCAATGTTTTCACAATTTAAAGAAAAATAAAAATGTCAGGATCTCAAAATATAAAAAGGACAGGAGAACTACTCTAGATTAAGAGATAAAGAGAAATGAAACCTAAATGCAAAGTAAGGGCACTGATTTCAACTACATATTACACATTATTATTAAATAATATGGTAATGTGTATCATAACAGCAGGGTCATTTCTCTATAAAAGAACATTTTTAAAGAGAAATCTAAATAGAGATTAAGAGAAAGGCAAAGAGAGAGAAAGAAAAAGCAGATGAGGTGAAATGTTAACAACGAATCCAAGTAGAAGGTATTGTAAGAGTTCACTGAAAATTCTTGAAACTTTTCTCTAAGTCTGAAATTATTTCAAAATAAAAAGTACAAATGAAAACATTTGATGTGGAGGACCCCTCTAACTTTAGATGTAACTTCAGACTCTTTAGCAAGTTACAGAAATTCCCTTTGTCTATTCCCAGGCTATCTAACTTTAACAAACTTCCTTGATTTATGTTCTATTCATAACTACTTTGAGTCCTTGAACATTTCATGCTGTTTCATACTTTACATAGGTTCCTCTCCTTTTAAATGGCTAATGTGTGTATCTGTTCTTCCAAAACAAGGTTTTGCACAATTTTGGCTGCACATTATTAGAATAACCTGGGGAACAATAAAACAAAACAAAACAAAGCAACTAGTGCCAGGGCCCTATCCCCAGAGATGGATTTCACTAGGCTGGGTTAAGGGTCGCTCCTGCGGAGACTTATGCAACTTTCTTTCAAGACACCTGTCAGAGTTCACCCATTCATTTACTCATCTGTTTCCCACAACTGTCCTCATTATCACAGTGCTGGACATGTAGTAATAACATCTCAAAAACACTTGCTCTGTGAATAGATTTCTCAGATCCAAGGGCCTTTTCAACAGATTTTACAACAAGGCTAAGTACTGGCTGTTTTATCTCTATGCTCAGAGGCTAAAAATTATTAAAATTTCCATCAATACTTTTGTGGCAAAGGCAAAACTTAAGAAAACAGACCAGTGGTTGTCAGGAGATGGAGGCTAAGAGAGATAATAACTAAAAAAGAAAAAGCACTGCAAAATTTGGGGGTGACAGAACCATTAACATAATGGTTATTTGACTATATATGTTTATCAAAATTTGTAGACCTGCACACTAAAAAGAGTGAAGTTTACTATGTGTAAATCTTATCTTAATTTTTTTAAAAGGGAATAAACACTCAGCCCATTATATCTGCATTCTTTTACCTCTGACACATGAAGTGTAAGCACACTATCTCCAGTTGAGTCCTTTCTCAGGGGCTCTTCAACAGAACTCTCACTGAGATCCCTACCCAGATCCTGTGGGGGGGCGCTTGTCTCAGAGGAAACAACTGGAGCAACTGACAATATCTGAACCTCTTGAGACGGTTCTTCTGGATCTTCATGTCTGAAAAAGAAATTAGAATATGTTAGAGTCTTAAAACATATCTGAAATCAAACAGACAAGCACAGAATAATAATGCTTAGAATTATATGTGGAGATGATCCAATTTAATAGTTGTTTAACGTTTAAAATAAATTTAATGCATCAGAACTCCCCCTTTCCATCAAATTGCTACAGCTATAGGTTATGACTATACTTTAAACAGAATATAAATCAATCCAAGAATGCCTTCCCTCTTTTACCTCTCAGTTAGGCTTGCTTCTTGTGAAACAGTGGTCTCTTCAATACCATGTACACATGCCAATTTGCTCTGTTGCTCATTCTCTGCTGTTGCAATTAATCCAAGGTTTTCATCTGAAGTATTTTTCAGAGATTCTTAAATTAAAAACAAAACAAACATTTAAGGTATAGTCTAAAATAGTACAGATAAAAATCTCACTACTGAAAACATTCTCTTTTAAAAGAAATTATGGGCACTCCATTGTGGCTCAGGTGCTGAGATGCTAGCGTGGGGACCATGTAAAGGCCAAGGGCTCGAGTTTGAGACCTGGACTGGTGAAAAAAACAAAATGAACAACTAAACATATTTCCTCTTCCTTTCTTCTTACCCTCAGTGCTTTTACCTCCCCTCCTTACCTCTCTTTAAAAGAAACAGAAAGCTAATACAAAACAAAAACATAAAAATCTAATATATAAGGAACTCTCAATAATAAGACAAATAATCCAATTTAAAAACATAGATCATACATGAAAACATAGATCTGAATAGACAATTCCCCAACGATATATAAATAAGCACATGAAAAGATATTCAAAACCATTATTCCTCAGGGAAATGCAAATCAAAACCACAATGAAATACCATTTTATACCCACTAGGATAGTTTTTATCAAAAAGACATATAATAGGACTTCCGGTCAAGAATGTAACCTGGTAGGTAGGAGAGGTCACAACCTCTCTACAGAGTAACTAGGAATAAACCTTTCCAGAAATGAACACTGAGGAAAAGCAGGCAGAGAGAATGTAGACGCACAGAAGCAATTATGACAACAAAGGGCAGACAAAAACATCCGGGTTTAGAGATACACCGCAGACTCAGACTCGGGATTCTGGTCATGGTGGAGGGGGTAGAACTGCGGGAAGAACTGGCCCTCCCAGGAATCGTAAAAGCAGCAGAGCTTGCCTGGTGCAACTGGGATTTGGAGCCAGAGGAGAAGGTGTAGGTGCGGAGTGGAAGGGGCACCAGCAACACAGTGAACGGGAGGGCCAACGAGAAAATTACGCTGGGCACCACCATAATCAGAAGGAAGCTAGGCTAACTGCCCACCCACACCCCCTCCCACCATATTGCCCCAGAGCCATAGAATTCCCCTATTGGAAATCCTGCCTTCAGACTTAAAGGAAGAAGAGTGTTCCCTAGGGAGAGAAACCATCAGTGCTATCCACTAGCGCCACCTTATTGGGGGGTGGAGGTGAGTAAGTGAACCTGCAGCCTGAGTGTCAGTTGTGGGCCAACTACAAAGTGGTCACTGCGGTTGCGAGCTGCAGGCTGGGCAAAGGCCCTGAATCCCCCCACAAACTCCAACCTCATAAATTGAACTTCCAGGGAACAACAGAGGGCCCGCAAAAGAACTTCAACAAATCCAACCAGTGGCGACATCACAAAACTCAAGAAATCACAATGTCCAAACCAAGATCCAGGCTTACTCAGCACAAGTCAATACCCTTCACAAGGCCATCACTACAGGAAAACCTAATCCACATAAACTAAACAGAATGCCAAACAGAGCAAAGACACAGAGAAATATAACTGAAATGATGGATCCAGTCAAAAACCCAGGAGAAAATCTGAATGCAACAGATGTCTGTGTAAACTACCTGAGGATGAATTTAGGATAACAGAAATAAACATACTTATGCAAATCAAGAAAACAATAAAGGAAGAGAAAGAGACAACAAAAAAAGGAGAAGTAATGAAGCAGCTCAAAACAGGTGTCAAAGAAATAACACAATAGCTGACAAAGAATTCAATAGAAGGACTCAAGAATAGGATGGATGAAGCCTTCAACAGAATCAGCTAGAAGATAAGGCAGAGGAATGTGCTCAAGTAAATCAACAAAGAGAAAAAAACATGCAAAGAAATGAAGACAGTATTTGAGACCTATGGGATAACATCAAAAGAAATAACATTCGATTATGGGGGTCCCAAAAAAAGAAGAGAGAAAAGGGGGCAGAAACTGAATTTGAAGAAATAATAGCTGAGAATTTCCCCAACCTGAAGAATTAAACCAGATCCAGGAAGTTCAGAGTCCCTAATAAAAAAAAAAAAAAAAAAAAACCCAAGCAGACCTACACCTAGACACATGGTCATTAAAATGTCAAAAATACAAGATAAAAAAAGAATCTTAAAAGGAGCCAAGAAAAACAAGTCCTATAAAGCAGTCCCCATAAGACTGTCAGTAAATTTCTCAAATAAACTCTACAGGCCAGGAGGGAATGGCATAATATAGTTAAAGGGCTGAAAGAAAAGGATTTTCAACATAGGATACTATACTCTGCGAGATTATCGATTAAAACTGAAGGAATGATAAAAAGCTTTTCTAATAAGCAAAAGTTAAATGAATTTATCACCACAAAACCAGTTCTACAGTTCTAAAAAATGCTATATAAAGTGTAAAGAAACTCGACCTAAAAACAGGTCTATTAAACCTATTCATCTATGTTCACTGGAGATAGTGGTCTGTGGTTCTCTTTCTTGGTGACATCTTTGTCAGCTTTTGGTATCAGTATGATGTTGGCCTGTTCTTCAGTATTTTGGATGAATTTAAGTAGAATGGATATTGATTCTTCTCTGAAGGTTTGATGAAACTCATTGGAAAGGCCTAGTCCTGGGCTTTTAATTTTGGGGAGACTTTTAATTACCTCTTCAATTTCTTTGCTTGTGATTGTTCTGTGAGGCCTATTCAAGAATCAGGCATGTATTATCTTATTTAAGGTAAGTCTATGATGTAGATTTTATTACTCCTATTTTATGAATAAGAAAACTGAAACTAAGAAATCTGCCTAAGGTTATATAGTTTACAAGTTTTAGAGCAAAGGTTGAAATTTATTGTTTATGCCCAAATCCTGTGTGCTTAATATTTTACTCTGTTTAGTTTTATTGGTATTGATATCATTTTGTTTGGAAAGATAATGCTAGCTAAAATTTTGAATTTTCTTTCACCATGCTGAGTTTTTCCTTTTTAGTTACTTTATTCTTCTTGATATTTCCAATTTTTAACTTTCTAAATTAAGGAATTATGGCTCAAGCTTACATTATGAATTTTTATATATTCTACTATATTCATTTTAAAGCTTAATTGTTTTGGCTATATCCAATATATTGTACTCTCTGGAGTTTCTTTTGAAATAAGCATTAATGTGATTTTTATGGGTTTTTTTTGGTCTGAAAAAAATAAAAACAAAACAAGCAAATAAGTAGTAAAGGAAACTAGAACTCTGGTGGTGGGGGTAGTGTGAAACGCACAGACTGAGGTATGAATTCAATATTCTAAAAAGCACATAGTGATGTGAATAAAACAAATACATAATATATAATAAACATGTATGTATAATGATAATATAACAAATATCCATACACCCACTATATCGTTCAATTTTACCTGTTTTGAAATGTAAATTTTAAGAAAGCATATAAATAATTCTGAGAAAAAAAAGGCATATAATAACAAGTGGTTGGGAAAATGTAGATAAAGTGAAATGCTCACAGCGTATTGGTGAAAATATAAATTGGTGCAGCCACTTTTAAAACAGCTTGGCAGAGCCTCAGGTTAAACATAGAATTAAATGACCTAACATTTCCATTTCTATGTGTAAACCCAAGAGAAAAGAAAGTATGTCCACAGAAAAGCTTAAACATAAATATTTATGATGGCATTATTTATGATAGCTAGAAGGTAGAAAACAACCCACATGCCCTTTAGCAGATGAGTAAATAAACAAAATGTAGTATATGTATATAAGTGGAATATTAAATGGCAAGAAAAAGAAATGATGTATTTGATAGATGCTACCCCATGAGTAGTCTCTGAAAACATATTAAACAAAAGAAACCAGACAAAAAAGATTACATATTATACTATTCTACTTATACAAGCTGTCCAGAATTGGCAAATCTGCAGAGACAAACAGCAGACTAGTGGTTGTGTAGGGCTGGGAATGGTTGAGGGAAAGAGGGAGTTACTGCTAATGGTGATGATTGATTCACAAGTTGGCAAATACGCTAACCACCACCGAACTGTATATTATAGATGGATAGAGTGTATGATCTGAGAATTACCTCAACAAAACTGTTATTTTTAAAAGTGCTAAGCAGTCTATGTGATGCTTTTGTTTTTTCCAAAAAGAATGTATATGTGTACACACACCCCCTCCATTTTGATGTGTATGTGTTCAGACTATTAAAAAAAAAAAAAACAACTGTTGACAGCTGTTTATGACTAGAAGTGGGACATGTGGAAATAGGAACCAAGGAAAGGAGATTTTACATTCTTAAACCTTTCAACTATTCTTCTACTTTTTGCCACATCCATTTTACTTTTCTAAGAGATTTCAACTTGATATTCACATACACTCATACATAAAAAAAAGACATACATGAAGAGAAAATCTGACTAAGTAAATATAGCAAAATGGTAATAATTACAGAAACAAATTGGTGGATTTGAGTATTTCTTTATACCATATTCTATTCATTATGTTTGAAACTTTTTAATAGTAAGTTAACAGTTTTAATTACTGTTTCTTTTGAAACGTCAATGCAAATTCTTGTATCAAAGGAATTTTGTATCTTCAAAAAAAAAATTACCTCTTTGAATTTCCATTTTTCCTTTGGTTACAAACAAACTGGGAACTTCCGGATAAGCACCAAAACTATCGGCCCCTAAAGTCTTCATAAAATTTATCTCAGGCTCAGCCACTCTATTCATTCTCAAATTATTGGTCACTTCAGAAATTGTACACCTAGGAAAAGAGAGATGGGAAAAGAAATGTTTATCAATCATGGTAGAACCCTCTCTCTCACAAGGATACATCCTGTGTAGCACTGACAAGAGTATGTGCCACCTTCTCAGGTGTCACAGTATCAGGCATCAGTGTTCATTAACACTAAAATTACACAGTGACTTCACTAAAAGTTTTAGGTAGGGAAGAGAATCTGAACCATTATTTATATAAAATTATTTGTTTTAAAAAAGCACATATTAATAAGTACATCCTTATTTTAAAAAGGGTAAGAATTAAGTTGCCTACTTTATACAAGTACTACTCATAGCTATTAACTAAATTGATGGTCTTTTCAAATATATTGACTGAATACTATAATTTTTAGTAAAACACAAAAGATAATAGTTTAATAAAGTGAAATAAACCTGGTTGACAGAGCATTTTCTTTAACTGTTTCCATTGAACCAATTTCACTGTTAGTGCTTTGTTCCTCCAGTACAATGTTGCTTTCTTCTAATGACGCAAGAGATGTACTGACAGGTGAAGAAAGCAACTGACATTCATGAAGAATTTCATGATTTATAATGTCTGGGCTAAAAGAAATGCAGCTTTTATCCTCTGAATGAACATCAGGAAGTACACGTATTCCTATTGTAGAAAAAAAAAAAGTATATTCAAATTGACCCAATAAAATGAAAAATGTCCAAATAAATAAAATCTTCAGTCCAAATTATCAGCATAAACAAAATCATCTCAATGACTGCCATTGTCCCTTCATACTATATTACGTTGTTCCTTAAACAGTGATGTTTATTATGATAAAAGTAGAGGATTCACAAGTTGAACTCTTCCATGAATACAAATTAATTATCCCCAAGTGGGTTAATAAGTTGAATGATCAATGTACACATTACCTTCCCTAGAAAGAGAAAAAAGTGATACCAATTTCAAAAGTAAAAGGCAGATACTATTACTTAATATTGGCATAATATCTTAAAGGCTGGACTTTTAAGTTTCTTTATTTGTAGTATTTATCTTTCATTCTTACCATCACCCTGTTCTGTATTGATCTCTGACTGCAATACTAGATCTCCCATTGTAAGTAAAGCTATGGCAGCTTCAGTGCTTCCATCATTGGTACCTTGCGAGAAAATATGTTAACATTAAAACAAAAGAATGAACCTAAAAACGTGCTTACTTAAAAAAAGATTTTTAAACTCCAATGTTTAATATCCTCCATACCACTAATCCCTTACTAGGGTACTATTGATATACTATTAATTAAAAGTCATAAACAGTTGACATTTACTCACTGAAAATGTCTCCCCCACCCCAATTAAATAAATACCTTAGAAGAAAACACATCTTGCCGATCAAAGGAAATACTTCTTTATTATACATTTTAACTCTTAACTTGCCTTCTAAAGTAACATTCCAAGATTTCAAGCTTCTACTAGAGATAACAAATTCAAGAGCTGAATCTTTTTGTTCAGCTCTCCAGAAAGCTGACTCATTTACAACCAATACTACTAAATCAGGGTTAGTGTTAAACAAGTAGTTTCAGCAGTTTATTATTAATAATTACCTGTTACATTCTGGGTATGTTCACTTGTGATCATTTCCTGAAAGAGGAAAAGACAGGTAGTGTTTTAGGTATTTATTCAATTGTTTGATCTTTCTCTCAGAAAGTACTGTTTTATGGATCTTTGTATAATTTTGACTATAATTGAGTGAAAATTGGTTTTCTTCTATTAATTTAGAAATATTCATAATATTATTTGACTATCAAAAAAGGTACAGCTACATGCTACAACAGAGAAACCTTGAAATATTATGCTAAGTAAAACAAGACACAAAAGATCATACTACATGATTCCATTTGTATGAAATGTCTGTAATGGGCAAATCTATGGAGACAGAAAGTAGATTGATTATCAGTTGCCTATGCCTTGGAAAGGGTTGAAAGGAATTAGAGAGTAATTGCTAACTCGCATGGGTTTCTATTTGAGATAATGAAATGTTCTAAAATTGACTACAATAATGTTTGCACATATCTACATGTATTAAAAACTAATGAACTGTATACTTTAAATGGGTGAATTGCATGGTATGTGAATTATACCTTAATAAACCTATTTTTTAAAGTTATAATTCCAAGCCCTCATTTCCAAAAACAAAATAAACACTGATCAAATAGGGAAAGATGCCAAATGAAATGCAAATACATTTTAAATAATTTACATGCAGTAAAAATTTAACACAACAGAATTTTAACTCATGTCTACAAGGACATTAACAGCATTACTCACAAACAAAACAATGTTTTTCAGTCAAATATAAAATCTATGGATTTTCAATAGTTTCTGTTATTTCTATTTACAGTTCCTCCCATGAAAGAAATTAGCTAAGAACAACTTGTAAAGCTAAAGCTTTCAAGAGAAACTGTCAATCTTTGGAAAATAAATAAATAATTGAAAGAAAAAAAAACACATTAAAATAGATGCTTACAACTGATAATACCTTCAAATTATCTTCTCGTTTCATTTCCTGAGTAGTCACATCTGCACCTGAAAGCTGATGTTCAATAACAGCTATACATCCATCGTCTGGGACATTCACGGTTATTTCAAGCTGTCAAAATGAGAAATTTCATTATTTCATTTGGCATTCTATAAACAGGAAAACAAAATTAAGTAAAATGTCCAACTTAAGAATATTCCACATCCATGCATGACAAAAAATATTAGTAATTCATAAAGCAAACTTAACAAAAGTAAAACACTTAAGTTTTTGTGAGTTCTATATTCTTAAAACCAACAAGCAAAGTTTTTGAGGCTAATAATCTTAGTGTCTAGCATTTCATTTTGCATTTTTCCCACTTTCTCATAATTTTTCAGATCAGTTGGTTAACATTTATGGACTTCCTAAAAATAGAAGGCTAAAGGTACAAAGCTAAATAAGACAAGTTTATAATTTTCTATGTGATTTGGCAGTTCTACTACTGCAAATGACCCCAAAAGAATTAAAAGCAGGGATCATAAAAGATATTTGGACAGTGATGTTCATATCAGAACACGTGAGACAGTCAAAAGGTGGAAACAATATAACTATCTATTTGAAGATGAATAAACAAATGTGATATGTGTACACAAAGGAATACTACTTAGTCTTTTAAAAAGTATATTCTAACCTGTTCCAACAGAGATAAACCTTGAATAAGTTATGGTAAACGAAGTCAAGTCGTAGAAAGAACAAATAGTGTATGATCCCACTGATATGAGAAACCTAGAGTACTTAAAGTAATAAAGACAAAAGTAGCGAAGTCGTTTCATAGGCTAGGAGGGAGGGATAGTGGGATATTATTGTTTAATAGGTAGAGTTTTACTTCTGAAAGATGAACACTGTTGGGTAGTGGTGATGGTAGCATAGCAATCAGAATGTACTTAATGCCAATGAAATCTATACTTAAAAATAGGAGGGGGTGTGCCCTGGTGATTCAGGTCCTATGCCTGCAGATGGGTGTACACCATGGAAAGCCCAAGGACCCAGGGTCATGACCCAGGGTCGGGGGCAACAACTGAAAATAGAAATGAAATAAATAAATAAAAGTGCTTCTTCCTCCTCTCCCTTCCTCTCTTTAAAAATAAAAAGGTTGAGAATAAAAATTTTCCAACGTCCTGATGGAGTAGGGGTTGGGCACTGTCCACATACATCCCAAGATCCTAGGTTCACATCCTGGGACAAACAGAAACAACCAAGATGAACTAAACAAGATTAATGAAATGCTTCTTCCTTCTCCCATCCTGCCTTACTGACTCTGCCAGCCTTCATTCCTGCCTACACCTTTCCTTAAAAAAAAAGAAAGAAAAAGATAGTAAATGTTAGGTTGTTTATTTTACCACAATTAAAAAAAAAACAGGTGCACCCTGGTATAGTGGGTTTATATCCCGGAGCCAGGAGAAAAAAAACTAAGATGAACAACTAAATAAAGGGCTTCTAGTCCTCCTTCCTCCTGTCTCTACTCATCTTCATTTATGCCTGCACCTTTCCTTTAAAAAGAAAAAGTCAGCACGCCCTAGTGGTGCAGCAGTTAGATCAATCACCTCTGAAGGAGCAAGTCACACACAACTGGGTTCAACTCCCGGTTACAGGGTGGGTGTGGGGGGGGGGGTGGGGGGGAGTGGGGGAACAATCAGTTTCACTTGAACAACAAAATAAAAATAATAAAGTGTTTCTTTCTCTTCCCTTTTCCTGCCTGCCTGCCTGCCTTCTCACCTTAATTTATGCCTGCACCTATCCTTTAAAAAAAAAAAAAAAAAAAAAATTTTTCCCTTCTACATTCTCTACTATAACCAGAGCTCAGCCGGAACTTCATACAAAAAGTAACAGAAAACATCTGCCAATTTTTTTTTAAAAATTGATCAGAAAGTAGATTAAGTAGCCTCCAGTTACAAATTAAATCAGATTTCTAACATTACTGATTCCTTTATGCAGGGTCTGGACTACAGAGGCTGAGTAATCACAGGAGATTATACAAACCTACTTCTACTGATTCCTTAACTTTCCATCACACCCCAAACAAATTACATTTGGTAGAAGTTACTTAGAGAATGCATTTTTCAAATCCTAATAATCACTAAGAAACAATGATCCACTAAAAGAGAAAAAAGTAAGATAAAGTTTCAAAGATTCAAAAATAAACTGTACCTCTTCCATTGTTTCCTGGATCTGAGTAGAAACAGGTTCAGGAGATCTGAGACCAACAGGTACAAACACTGGAGCTTTGTTTACTTCTTCGGGAGCAAGGTGAAAGCTTTCTTCATCATAGTCAGGCTCAAAATCTTCAACATCATCTTCATCTTCCTCCTGGGAAGCCCGAAGAGTCACCAACACAGACCTTGAAGTTCGAGGTTCCTTCTTAGAAGTCTTACTTCGAATTCGTTTTGATCCACGTCCTTTGGTGACATTTGGTTTGATCTTTCGAAGCATTCTCTTTTCACTATGATCTTTCTCACACTCAGGAGCAGAAGAGATCGTTTTTCTTCGATCCAGAGCAATTTTAGAGTAATTGGATTCTTTTAACAGCTGTGAACAGCTTGATGTTTAATCAAAATAATAAGTCATTACAGACGCAAAGATAATTTTAATGAAAATCAACCTTCAAGAGTGAAATCCAAGCTTAAGTTATTAAAATTAAAATTTTTATTACCCTGTGTCAAAAACCTATGCTGTAAAGAGAAAGGAATTTTTTTGCAACTATTTAGCTTCTCAGTTAATTCTCAGTTATCTCCTGACAAATTTCTTGCAGTAAGTTTTTAATTCTTGGTCCTTTTTTTCTTTACTATTTAAATGGCTTTTAATGACTTAAAAGACTGGAAATTTTAAGAAGGAAAAAAGACACTGGGCCAATAATACAGAATATGGGATCAAAAGTGGAAAATGATACAAGTTTATCCTATTAGTTTAACTGATTAGGTTAAAAGGGAAATGAGAAGGCAGAATTGTCTTCATAACAATACTTTTTAGAATGTAAATTCCCCTTCCACTTCCTTTAAGAACTACAGAAGCATACCCTTCACTTGTGTTTGTAACCCCATTTGAAATAGTACCCTAGTTATTTGGAACTTTGGTCTCTGTTCATGTCTAATATATTCAACTCCCTAAAAGCTTAAATGTAGGAAAGAAAAATCTTCCTAAGATCAGAAAGAAGTAAATTTTAGTAAATAAAAATCAGCAAGAAACAGACTTATCAAAAAAAAATCACTTCTGTTAACTTAACAAGCCATCTTTTTAAACATATATATACATATAAAACATATTTTAAGTTTATGACATGTTAATAGATGCATTTATGTATTGCATATGGTTACCACTGTAGGGTTAAGTAAGACTTCTATCACAATACATAACTATCCTTTGTAGTGGATGGAATAACTAATTTCTAATCTAAGCAAGCTGAATGACTATGCTACAGTATTGCTGCCTATAGTCACTGTTTGGCATTAGATCTCTAGGGAACAAGCCACTTTATCAGGAAAGTTAAGGTTAAACACCTATAAAGAATTCATAATTTTTATTTCCTGTACTGCAAATTAAATAAAAATGTTAAGTAAACTTTACCTTGTTACTTTACTAAGATTCTGCTCTTCGACAACTGAAGACAAAGAATTATCCCCTGCAGTTTTCTCTCCACTTCCTGATGGTCTGACTTCTGAGTGGGCACCTTTTTTGGCCAAACCAGCCTCTTTAGAACCTATACAATCTTTTCTTGATGAAAATTCCAGAGGCGTCAGAAGCTCTGCCTTTTCCTTTAAGAAGAAATAGCTAACATTACCACAGGTACAATCTCTGTGGTAATTTGATTTGTCATGTGGTATTATGCTCTAAGGTTACACATGTGTGCGCACACACACATGCCTACATATTAGTTTCTAAATTTTTATAATACGGGACAGTCACTCCATTTTCAGGAAAATAGTTACCATATAAAAGGCATTTTTAATGCTCTCCATGATCCTGACAAAATAAAGTTCAAAATTACATTATTCAAACTTACTTTCTGAAGGAGCCGAGTATCAGAATCTTCTTGCCGCAGCAAATTATCCCCTGGCTTCCTTGCCTCAGTATCTTTTTCAATACATGGTACCTCTTTCTTACCATGTACTCTTCCCAGATTTGGCTTAGCCTTTTGAAGTTGCCTTCTTATCAATGGTGCTGGACTAGGAACATGTGTCTTATGTTCATGTCTAGAATAAAGTACAAATGTACAAATTATGTTGAAGAACAAAAATCAGAATTTCTTGTTACTGTAAAAACTAACAATTTAGGGCTCAAACCAATTATGTGTTCGAAGGTGTGTGTGTGTGTTTAGATGAACATTCCACTCTGGGCGTGTGTGTGTGTGTATGTTTAGATGAATATTCACATGTGTGTATGTCTAGAAGAACATTCACCTCTGTGTGTGTGTGTGCGTGTGTGTATGTATGTATGTATGTGCTTAAAACCACACATGCTGATATGAAAGGAAGAAAATAAAAGCTTTTTATAACTCCTCCATTTTCTATACAGCCTGGGGAGTAGTTCAACAGTAGTCACCTTTTTAAAAAACATTCATTAACTGATTCTGGTGTGTGGCTTTATATTAAAGTAACTGTCAGAGAAATAACTAGAATTTTTCAAATGCCAGTAACTGAAGATAGATTTCAAACCGGCACTTTAAACAAATGCCTTCAACTGGGCTCTAAAGCATGAACAAATATACAATAGTCAAAAGGCTGTGGTCCTTCTGGCTACCACATGGCAGTCAGCTCATTCAAAAAAGTTTATTGACAGCTAGTGTCATAAGGTTCTCAGTATTATCCACATGCATCTGCCAAAGAAGAGAAAGACAGTTTTAACCTTCAATAGAACAGAATACTCAAAGCAACCCAAATAGCTGCCTCGAGGTTTCTTGGGAAATATTCTAATAACTCCAAGAATATGAATTAAGAAACTTAAACCTGTATAGTTACAAAGAATAACTCAATATGTAAGTACACAGCCTGAGTTTTCTCAAAGATCTATATTAAAGACTTATATTAGTATTTCTAATAAATCACCTATAAGAGAAAGTAGTTACTTACATTTCCAAATGTTCTAACCATACCATAAGCTTTTCTGGCAGTGAAACACAAAGGAAATTCTAGCACAGTTATGACACTGACTATGACATTCCAGGATAGGCTAACGTACTTAGGAAAACAGATTATATCTAACTTAATTATAAGCTATTTGTAATCAAGTGTGATTCTACAAAAGTATTTAAAAATTAAATATATACATAAGCTCAAGGTGCTGAGATCAAAAAGGGTAAGAAAATGCTGAACATAATAAGCTAAAGTTAAATTATAGAGTTACTATGAATAAAAGTATCAGTTATGATAGAGCTAACAGAATAAACTTCATAAACTAGAAAGGGTTCAAAAAAAGAGGTGTGAGGGCAGGAGAGAGATGAAATGGGGGTAAGGTATGCGTTTCCATACAAGCAATATAAAAAAATTTCTCCCATTAAAAAATGTATAAGTTGAATATAAAACATCTTCCAAACAGTTTTTTTCCAGGAAACTCTGCCTATATATCTATCAGAATGTGCTAGTATGAAAGTCAAAAATGCTAAATACTCAAGTTCAAAACTAAAGTGACAATGTTACTTTGAAAAAGTCATTTATATCTATTTAGTTAATTATATGACAACACTAGTAAAGGCTGACCCCAAAGAACACTAATCCTTAAAAACTTAAGAGTAAAAATCAAAATCTTTACAACGGTCCTACCTAGATAGATTCTCCTTCTCGCTCAGTCCTTATACCTTTGTTACATGGACAACTCTTCTTTTTCTGTCTCCTTTCCTGTTCCACAAACATACCAGGCATGTTTTGACCTCACATTTTTGTTTTTAAAAGAGGAAAGAAGTAGGAATGAAGTCGAGAAGGCAGGCAGGCAGGAAATAAGAAGAGGAAGAAGCATTTATTGAGTTCTTCCCCCATTCCTGGGTTGCAAACACAGGCCTTTGGGTTTTAGTGGAACTACACTGAAGCTAGAGATTTAACACCTAAACCACCAGGGTGGCCCACACATGCTTTTGAACTGTGTTCCCTCTTCCACTAGAGCTCCCCTTGTGTTGATCCTTCACTTCCTTTAGGGTTTCTCTTCAATGGGAACCTTTCAATGAAATATTCCCTGATCAATACTAATTAAAAAGTAAATTCTCAATCATGAACTCTCTTATTCTCCTACTTGCTTAATTTTTCTCTACTTATTTCTTATGTAGCCAATATATTCTTTTATTTATACTCTGTTTTCCCAGTTAGAATATAATCTTCATGAGGTATCACAATCCCAGACCTTGAGATATCTGACAAAGTGACAGAGATCACTTTGTATGTATGGTAGCCACTTTCAGTCAAGATGACAAACTGGTAGGAAACAAAACTCATGTCCTCCCCACAGAGCAACTAGGAATTCACCTATTTTCCAGAAAAAAAAACACTGAAGAAAAGCAGGCAGAGAGGCTGTGGACACAGAAGCAATCACAACCACAAAAGTTAGACAAAAATACTAGGGTTCAGAGCTGCTTTAAAGGACTTAAGAACAGGATGGCTGAAGCCACCAACAGAATCAATGAGCTAGAAGGTTGTGCAGAAGAATGCACTCAAGCAAAGAGAAAAAAGAACACAAAGAAAGGAAGACAGCATTCGAGACCTATGGGAGAAAATCAAAAGGAACAACATTCGCATCATAGGGTTCACAGAAAAAGAAAGTGAAAAGTGGGCAAAAACTGTATTTAAAGGAATAATAGCTGAGAAGTTCCCTAACCTGAAAAGTGAAGCCAGTCTCCAGACCCAGAGAGCTCAAACAGTTCCAAATAAAAGTAACCCAAACAGACCTACACCTAGACATTGTGATTAAGATATTAGAAATACAAAACAAGAAAGATGTCAGCAGCTTTTTCAATTGAAACTCAACAGCCAGGAGGGGAAGGCATGATATATTCAAGTGCTGAAAGAAAACTATTTTTAACCTAGGATATTATACCTTGTAAGATTATCATTCAGAACTAGAGGAATGATAAAAAGCTTTTCCAATAAGCAAAAGTTAAAGGAATTTATTGCCACAAAATCAGCTATATAAAAATACTAAAGGATGCTCTGTAACGTGTAAAGAAATCCTGCTTAAAAACAGTAAGACAGCATATATAAATGGTGGGGAGAAGAAAACAGAAATGTGGATCAGAAAAATGAGTGTAAGACTAATCTACTTTCAAATAAAAACAGGAAATAAACAGATTTCTTAATACTAACTTCAGGGTAACCTCAAATACATCTCTAGGATAAAAATGAAGAAAAAAAAAGGAAACCAATCGAAACTTAAGTACACCCACCCAAGAGGAGACAGAAAAGAACAAAGGGACTATCTGGAACAGCACACAGAAGATAAATTACAAAATGACAATAACAGCTACGTATCAATAATCACCCTAAATGATAATGAACTGGATTCACCATCAAACCACAATGACCAAATGGATTAAAAAGCATAACCTAACCTTCTGGTGCATGCAGGAAACTCACTTTCTTTTAAAAGATAAACAAAGGCTCAAAGTCAATGGCTAAAAGATAATTTGTACAGTCAAATGGCAATCACAAAAAAGCAGGAATGGCCATATTTATATTGAATAAAACAGACTTCCAACAAAAAAGCATTAACAAAGGATAGAGATGGACATTATAAAATGATTAAGGGGTCATTCCAGCAAGAAGACATAATGCTTAATAACATACATGCACCAAAAAAGGAGCATCAAAATGTAATAAGCAAATAACAGAACCAATGAGAGACATCGACAGCAATACAATTAATAGCAGGGACTTCAACATTCTACTTACAATGGACAGATCAACGAGGCAGAAAATGAACAGGGAACCAGTAGCTTTAAATGACTATCTGAAACAGTGATGTCTAATAGACATATACCAGACACTTCATCCAATGACTAAAGAGTTCACTTTCTTGTCAAGCATGCATAGGACATTCTCAAGGATAGATCATATACTAGGATACAAAACATGTCCCAACAAATTTACAAAGACTGAAATCATACCAAGGATCTTCTCTGACCACAATGGTTTAAAACCAGCAATCAATCACAAAAAGAAAGCTGGAAGACTCCAAATTAATTGCAGACAAAACAATATGCTTCTTAATGACTCTTGGGTAAAAGAGGAAATCAAGGAGGAGCTTAAAATATATGTAGAGACAAATGAGAATAAAGACACAAGCTACCAGAATCTATGGAAGGGTGTGAAAGCAGTACTAAGAGGGCAGTTTATTGCAATCCAAACCTACCTTAAGAAACAAGAAAAAACACAAATAAACAATCTAACCCTACATTTAAAATACATAAAGAATAATTAAGCCAACAATCAGCAGAATAAGGGAAATAATCAAAATCTGAGCAGAAATAAATGAAATAGAAAACAAAAAGATAATCCAAAAGATCAATGAAACCAAAAGTTAGTTAGTTCTCTGAAAAAACAAAATTGACAAACCACTGGCCAGACTCACAAAGAAAAAAAAGAGAGAAAACCCTCATAACTACAAACAGAAATGAAAGGGGGGAAGTTACAACAGAAACCACAGAAATACAAAACATCCTAAAAAACTACTATGAATACCTCTATAGCAACAAGGTAGACAAACTTAAGGACATGAACAGATTTCTAGAAAAATATGGTCTACCAAAACTGAATGTGGATGAATTGGAAAACCTGAACAGAACAATTACGAGCAAAGAAATTGAAGAGGTAATCAAAAGTCTCCCTAAAAATAAAAGCCCTGATCAAGATGGCTTTTCTTCCTCATGAGTTTTACCAAACCTTCAGAGAAGAATTAATACCTATTCTTCTCAACTTCTTCCAAAATACTGAAGAACAGTGAACACTCTCAAATACTTTCTGTGAGGCTGACATCACACTGATACCAAAAGCTGATAGAGACATCACCAAGAAAGAAAATTTCAGACCAATATTGCTAATCAACATAGATGCAAAAGTTCTCAATAAAATATTAGCTAATTGAATCCAACGATGCATCAAAAAGATCATCCATTATGACCAAGTGGGATGTATCTGAGAGATACAACAATGATGGTTCAACATATATAAATCTATTAATGTTATATACACCATATCAACAAGAGCAAGGAGAAAAATGATCATATCATTTTTGATCACATGATCATATCAACAGATGCAGAGAATGCTTTTGGGAAGGTCCAACATCCATTTATGATAAAAAAAACTGCAGAAAATGGGTATAGAAGGTACATATCTCAACATAATAAAGGCCATCTACAACAAACCAACAGCTACCACCAAAGTCAATGATGAGAAATTGAAAGCATCTCCTCTAAGGTCAGGAACAAGGCAGAGCTGTCCACTCTCACCACTGCTATTTAACACTGTACATTTAACAGAGCAATTAGGCAAGAAATAAAAGAAATCCAAATTGGAAAGGAGAAAGTAAAACTATCACTATTTGCAGATGACCTGATTATATATATTGGAAACCCTAAAAGCTCTGTCAAAAAACTACTAGAACTCACCAAGGAATACACTAAAGTGGGTGGCTACAAAATCAATGCACAAAAATTTGTTGCATTTTTATACGCAAACGTACTAGAAGTAAATTAAATCAAGAAAATCACACCATTTAAAATAGAAAAAAAAAAATCAGATATCTTGGAATATACTTAATAAAGGAAGAGAAAGACCTATACCATGAAAACTTTTAAGTTCTTCTTAAAAGAAAAGGAGGAGGATACAAAGAAATAAAAAGATATCCTCTGCTCATGGTTGGGAAGAATCAACATCATTAAAATGGTCATCTTACCTAAAGCAATATACAAATTTATTGCAATCCCCATTAAAATCCCTCAGGCTTATTTCCAGAAATAGAAGGAAAAAATCTTAAAATCTGTCTGGAACAAATGAAGACCCCCTAATAGCCAAAGCAATTGGAAAAAAACAAGTCTGGAGGGATTATACTTCCAGACATCACTCAACCCTACAAAGTAATAGTGATTACAACAGTATGGTACTGGAATAATAATAGAGGCACACACCAGTGGAATAGAACTGAATCACCAGAAAATGATCCACTCACATACAGTCAATCTATGACAAAGGAGCTAAAAACATACGATGGAGAAAAGAAAGTCTTTTCATTAAATGGTGTCAGGATAACTGGACAGCCACATGCAAAAGATAGAGCTAGATCAATCTCTAACACCATTTACAAAAATTAACTCAAACAGATTAAAGACTTGGACATAAGATCAGAAACCATAAAATTCTTAGAAAGACATTCCATTACCTCAGCCATAGTGAGGTCTTTGGGGACTCAACTCCAGCATAAAGAGAAACAAATACAAAAATAAATGAGACTACATCAAAGCTTCTTCATAGCAAAAGAAAATATCACCAAAACAAAAAGACAACCTACTAACTGGGAGAACATATTTGCATTTCATATTCCTGACAAAGGTTTCATCTAAAATATACAAAGAACACATGAGTCTCGACACTAGAAAAAGAGGCAATCCAATCAAAAATGGGAAGAGGAATTGAAGAGACATTTTTCCAAAGAGGATGTACAGATGGTCAACAGGCACATAAAAAGATGTTCCTCATTTCCTGTTATTAGAGAAATGCACCTCACACCCTGTAAGAATGTCTATTATCCGAAAGACTGGCAATAACATATATTAACAAGGATTTAGAGAAAATGGAACACTTTTACACTACTGGTGCAAGTAAAAATAAGTGCAACCTTTATGAAAAGCATATGGAGATAACTCAAAAAATTGAGAATGGACATTCCACATGATCTTGTCATCCCACTTCTGAATATTTACCCAAAAGCACTAATTTGCAGGGACAGATGTATCCCCATGTTTATTGCAGTATTTATAATAGCCAGGAACTACCTAAGTGCCCATAATGAGATGGATAAAAAGATGTGGTATATATACACAACAGAATACTACACAGACCTAAAAGAAAAATCCTATCATTCGTGACATGAATAAAATTAGAGGTTATTACACCAAGTGAAATAAATCAGGAGAAAGACAAATACTGCATGATCTCACTCATATGTGCAATATAAACAAAGCAAAGGAACAGACAAAAACCAAGCCTTGGACATTGACAACGGAACTGAAGTTACCAGTGGGAAGCGGGGTGAGGGGCAAGAACAAGTGGTGGTGGGGAATCTAATAGACAGCGGTGGAAGATTTTTGGTAATTTGATCATGGGTGTGCTGTGTTGTCACATATATGATGAATGGGGAACCTGCATACATGGGCTTCTATTATTATATAAATTAAAAGTCTCCTCACTAAATACCTTAAAAAAAAAAAAAGAGGTGGTGCACTCTGGTAGCTTAGTGGTTAAGTCTGGGGCTTCTGCAGGCATAATCCTCATCCATCCCAAGTGTCCAGGTTCACAACCTAAGGCCAGGGGGAGGTGGTGGGGGTGAGTAACCAAAATAAACAACTAAATAAATGCTTCCTCCTTTCTGTTCCTGCGCATCTGCCTGACGGCCTACATGTCTTCATTCCTGCCTGCATCATTCAAGAAACAAAGAGAGAGAGAAGGTGAGGGGTCAGAATAGTGGGGAGGGAAAAGAAAGAATATAAGTTCCACAAAGGCAAATAAGTTTTCTGACTGTTCCTATATTGCCAGCACATAGACCAATAACTGGCACATAAACACTAAAATATGTGTTGAATGAATGAGTGCATAAGGTTCTGTTCAGTGGTAAAAGCCTGCAATTCTGTAAGACCAGAAAGAAATTAAATTACATATAGACAATATATCCATAAATAGTAACTAGGAGGCATGCTTTTGTGGTTCAGGCAGATTGACCCTGCTTGTACTGCAAGACACTGGCTTGCAGATCCCTGTGGAAAAAAAAAAGGCCCAGGCGAAAAATCAAAATGAACTAAATAACATTGCTTTCTCCTCTATATCCTTCTTAAATGTTTTTTCCATCTCCCTTCCTTCCTGTCTTTAAAAAAAAAATACACTAATTAGGAAAAAAAGACGTGTGAACACGTTCATCTACACTGGGGCTTAAGATCTCAGAAAGTGTTCCTTGGAAGCATTAGATAAGGATTACTCAATAGGGTCAATCATCAATTTAATCCAATATGGCATTTGTACTATAGATGTATTTGTAATGCATTTTAGTAAAAATTCTAAGTACCAATCACTATAAACATTTAAAAAAATAAAGAAATGGTTTAGAATAAGGGAATCTAAAATTAAAGCAAAAACTGGCCTCACTCTTAAAAACAATAAGATACATACATGTAAGAAAACAAAAAGATATAGAATAAATATATACTAAAACAATAAAAGTTTTCATATCAGAAACTTGCTTATAAAAAAGCAAACTGTTTAAATTCATCCAAAATCAATAGGATCACTTATTCAGAGAGATGATACGACATGCCCAAATTCTATTTCTATCACTCAGCTGGAGGGTAAAAATTTTTTAAAGGACACAGTAATATCTCTTCTTCATTTCCCCCCTCATCCTGTCAAAAAATTATTTCTGTGTAATTAAATGAAGTTTGAATGTTCATAGTAAATTAACAAATGCTGAAAACAACTTGGAGGAAAATTAATTAAAACTTCACCAAAACATAACAACAAATAGTATTATAAATTAGATGGACTATGAATGACTGTCCACTATAAAAGTTTAGTTTTGAAATTAAAAATTCACATGACCTGGAGGCTTAGCAGTTAATCCTGCAGCCTCTGGCAGAGCATAATCCATATACTTTCACATACATAAAATTTAGAAAGTTTTATGCTTTTCCGAAAAACAAACTCACCTCATCTTTTCATTTAAAACATCATTCATTCTGCATTCTGTAACTCTGGAGGATACAACTTCATTTCCAGTTCCAATTGGAGAATCTGGCTGAAATGACAAAACTATGTTATCATTTTTTGTTAAACAGAAGAACATACCTCCTTAAATATTTCAATCGTTAAGAAAGGTATTAGTGAATAGACATTTCTCCCAAGAAAACACACAAATGGCCAACAGGCACATGAAAAGATGTTCTCCTCAATTGTTAGCAAAATGTGTATCAAAACAATAACGAGGTATCACCTCACATCTGCGAGAATAGCTACTGTCCAAAAGATAAGTAACAAGAAATGTTGGTGAGGATGTGGAGAAAAGGGAATTCTCTTACATGCTGGTGGGAATATAAATTGGTGCAACTTTTATGGAAAACAATGTGGCAATTCCTCAAAAAATTGAGAACAGAAATATCATATGATTCCATCATCCCATTCTGGATATTTACCCAAAAAACAAAAACATTAATTCAAAGAAATATATACACCACCAAAGCAACATTATTCACAATAGTCAAGAATCAGAAACTATCTAAATTCCCATCATCAGATGAAAGAATAAAGATGTGGTATATATACACAATAGAATACTACACCACTCTAAAAAAGATGAAATCCTGTCAAGCGCAACAACATGAAGGGAATTAGAGGGGATTATACTAAGTGAACTCCACCAGAGAAAAAAGAATAATACTGGATGATCTCACTCATATGTAAAATATAAAGAAAAGAAGTAAAAGAACAGACAAAATCAAACTAACCCTTGGACACTGACAAGCGAACTGAGGTCACCAGAGGGAAATGTGGTGGTGGGGTCCAATGGACAGTGGTGACGAACTTTTGGTACTGTGGTAGGCGTGCTGTGTTGTCATGAATTTGATGAATGGTGAACCAAAGTTATTTCAATATTTTAAAAATAAATAAAGGCATTATGGATATTCAAACTCAAAAATTAAAAAATTTTTAAAAAGAAGAAAAGGGTGTTTAAGTGGCACAGCCTATGGCCTAAATGGCTGACGCAGTTAAAGTACAGACCACTTAAACCCAAGGACCTGGGTTCATGACCTGAGCCAAGAGGTGGAGGAATGGGGTAGGGGTGGGGGTTTGTAAAAAAAGATAAGAACAACAAAAAAGAAAGGTATCTAGTCTTCTAAAATTAAGACTCAAACTAAATATGCAATGCTTGTGTTTTACAGACCCAAACAAAACTGCCTAATTCAGAGAGAAAGTTTCAAATAGCGTAGTCATATGTTTAAATAAAGTCATCTATTATGAAACAACAAAAAACAGTTAAATACTTTTCTAAAGAGTCTTTTTGGATATTCAAATAAAGATTCTAATTACTCTAAATCCAGATTTTTCCTTGCTAACAGAGTAAAGGATAGAAAAATATGAACTAGCTGAAATGGGCTTTGTATCTGTTTCTAATATCAAAAGAGCCATCAATGAGAGGTCAAACTGTTACTCAAAATAACAAATGTTATACAGCAGTTAAAAATAGAGTATGTCCATATTTGTCATAACAGAAAGCCACTTACCATGTTAAGTGGAAACTAAAGCAAGTTACAAAATATCATATATGCAATGATTTCATTATTTAAATTTACATAACTGCACATATGGGTACAATGAGATCTATCTTGTAAGACATGTCTAAAGGTTTTCGGTGGTTATTTCAGGGTGGTGTGAATTGGGGTAGCTGTTATAGGATTTTTGTATTAACTAAACATTTTTACAACAAATAAAATCAAAAGGGGGGAAAATTTATTTTTGCTTAAAACGAAATTCAGAATGAGAGGTACACTCCTGTGACTCAGGCAGTTGAGACAGCTAGAATGTGGACCATGTAAAGCCCAAAGATCGGGTTCATGACCTGAGGTTGAGGAGGAAAACCCCAAAATTAAAAAAAACAAACAAAAAACTAAACTAAAAAATACTTTGAAAAATCAAGAATAGTAAATCTGAAACAAAACTAGTTATATTATGTTTTCATTAAGTAGAGTATCAGATACTCTATTAAGTCTGAACTATCATCTGATATTTTATTGTGCATTAAAAGACTTTATTTTTGTAACAAACTCACCACCAGGAACTTCTTTTTAGTTTCCTCGTTTTGTAGTATTGTTCTTCCTTCCTTAATTATGTCTTTGGCTTCACCTTTTTCTCCTATTTGTCTCTGTTCAGACTTTAAGATGGGTCTGGGTTTCTGAAGTCGGCCCCCTACTGGCTGAGAAGTTTCAACACTTTCTTTTTCTTGTGGGAAAGTGTTTATATTGCAAGTTCTGAAAAAGGGTATAGAAAGAAAAAGAGGCAGCTTGACTGTAAAAATATGAAAACTACTATAACTGTATGTTTGACTCTCCACTAATAAACTATAAAAAATATTTTTGAATCATTAAAAGATTACTTTCTGATTATGAATGTATCTTATTTTATATAAGAAAATAGTCACTTTAATTCTCAAAAGATAATGAACTTCTATGAGGTTCCAGAATCGTCAAATTCAGAGACTGAGAGTACAGTGGTGGTTGCCAGGGACTGGAGGAAGAGGGAATGAGGAGCTGTTATTTAATAGGAAGATGAAAAAGTTCTAGCGATGATGGTGGTGATGGCTACACAATAATATGAATGTACATGACTGCTCATTTTTAAAATACCTAAAATGGTAAATTTTGTGTTATATGTATTTTATCACAATTTTCGAAAAGGTGCTGAATATATACCATATAGATAAATGTATTTTTAAATGTATTGCTTTGTATAAGATTGTAAGCAGCTAACAGCGAATGTAAATAGGCAAATATTAAAAGATGTTGAACCCTACCTAATTTTCTATCTTAGGCAGCATACCGTACAAATAAAAATAAACCAAGTATTCCTTATATTCACTTTAAAACTATATTGACACATTTAATAAAAGCAATGAAATATTTCAAAGAACTGTCTCACTTATTTTAGATTTTCAAGGAACTGTCACTTTTTACCCCATAGAAACAACTAACTCCTTTTCCTGGGTTTCTGTAGACTGAGATTTCTCTTGAGGTTCACGAGAACTTAAAGGTGGAAGATCCTTTTCTGTATGTGCACATGGTAATATCACAGCTTCCTCCTGCCTGAGACCTGATTTCTCTTTTTCTCTTGATGTCATGAGACAAGTCACATCCTGGAAGGCAAAGTTTCATCAAGAGTTGGTGAAAGTATAATGAAATTGGAACTTTCATTATATATTATAAGAAGAATAAATCAGGATAGTCTTTATAGAAGACAATAAGGCCATATCTATAAAAAGCTTAAATTCCCAGGACTACTACTTCTAGAACTATAATTTATAAAAATAATGAACTAGCTAGAAAATCAGAGTAGGCCCCCCGCAACAGCAATAAAAAATTTTTTCTAAAGAAACAAAAATTGGAAACAAGACAAATCTAAGAGTAGAGGAGTGAGTAAATATAATTTCTTTAAAGGCAACAGTCCTGCTTCATTTAAAATAAAATAAATTTTATATACTGTTGCAAATATTATATTAAGTGGAAAAATCAAAATGCAAATGATGCTATTTTTATAAAACAAGGAAAATACCCACATATTTTATATCTATCAATATAAATATTTATACAGAAAAATCTAGGTGGGTATTCTTAAAATAGACATAATTAACTTGGAAGGAAGAGATAGAACATCTTTTAGACTATATATGTTTTTCTAATTTGATTTTTTATAATTAGATAATGTAAAGTAATTTATCTTTAAGATACAAGATTGGGGGAAAAACACAAAGGTCAGACATAGAACTAAGCTACTTTAATGTGTAAAATAAGAATTTTAATTCAAAAAAGCACTTTACATGTTTAGTACCTTCAATTTATGAGTATTAACATTTCAATTTCAAAGTTTTGAATACCATATGACACAATCAATCTGTTTTGGATCGAGTTAATGAGGTAAATAAATACGTATCAAGCTGTTAACTTTTCATCTCACTTTCACAACAGAGTGAAATAAATGAGTCATTCTCATTTTTCCTGTGAAGAAACTTGTTGCATCAGTTTGGCTATGGTCACATAGAGAGTAAAAGTCATAACCTGATCTCGAGTCCAAGCCTCTTAAATTCCTTCCTATGACACATCTGCCTGTCATCAGATTCACAATTCTTACCTCAACACTTGGAACAACAAAGCATATTAAATGCGGAAATAATATTATACGCAGAAAAAAATAGATCAAGAAATATTTGTGAAATATTAATTCCAGGTGCTTAATAACCATATTAACTAAAACAAAATAACTCCATCTTAAATATCACTCACATGTTGAAAAGGGAGAATATTTGTTTGCTCGCTGTTCTGTTGTATAGCATTAGTCTCTGTTTTATCCGTTTCCAGTTTCTTCCCAGGAGCATATTTTTCTGTTTCTGTAGTATCTCTTTTTAAAGCTGCTCTTGTCAAGTTTGGTTTTGGTTTTTTAAATCGACTTCTCATAAAAGGAGCTGGTTTAACTTCAAATGACTTCTGCTCTTGAGGAAGAGATTTGCTTTTGGAACAAGATTGTCAAGCTTTAGAAAGAACTGAAGGGGCAGTGGGAACAGAGTCTTAAGAAAACCTTCCAAGGCTGCCAGTAAACATTTAATTCTGATTCTAACAAGAAAGCAAATCAAACTACTTGGTAGTTTCTGAAAAACATGTGTGGTACAACCCAGGGATAAGCCCAGGAATAATGTCATCTCTACACAAAGAAGGTATGGTTTTGTCACACGGTACTGACTACTTCATGTTACATATAATTCTGTATCTTAGTAATTCCCAGAATCAATTATCAAAATGACTTCAATCCTCTCCCAGGCTTCCCAAAAGTAGCTTAAAATATCTAACATTATGCTGGAGATGTTATATCTTGAAACCTCACTTACTTTAATGTAATCTGCAAATATAACTTTATATGCTTTTTCTTTAGCAGCATACAGATATATATACTTATACCTTAAATTAATATCTGAAAACGGCTCTGAATTATCTGGAGATTGTATCCCTTGGTCCTCAGTTTTATCAATTTCAGAAGATTTTGAAGAAGAATGCAATGGACTTGATACTTCCTGTATAGAATTTGTTTCTTCTTCTATAGATGTAGGTCCTACAGGTAGTACTTCACTGGTAATGTTCTGGAGGAATTATCACAGTAAATCACACACATATAAGATTCAGTAATTCATGCATTTCAAATAAAAGCCTATTATTCTAAACTCTTCAAAAATCTAGATGTTTTTAAATTTTTAATTAAAATGAAATTTAAAGGCCAAAATTGAAAATCAAGAAACTCTTCCTTTTATACTGCATATTATCACTTTCAAACCCAAATGTTATTACCCCAAGTTAAAAAAAAATCCTCAAATTGTTAGAACATGAATTTCAAATAACTGAAAACATTGAATAAAAAGAACTTTAAAGATGGAATAAAATGGAGGACAGTAAATAAAAAGATTGATACAGACATGGACAAAGTAATTCCAATGTATGTTCAGACTACAGCCAGCACAAATCGGTCCAAATTCCTATTTTTACTTTTTTAAGAGAAGAAGGAAGAAAGGGAGAAGCAGCAGTAGCATGGGAGGGCGGGAGGGGAGGAAGAAACATCTTTATTTAGTTAGATGTTAATTTGTGTTTTCACCCCAGGTCTCAAACCCAGGTCCTTGGGATTTCTGTGGCCCACATGTCAGCTTCTCAGTCACAGGAGCCACAAGCGTGTGCCTGAAACTTCCTATATTCATTTTATCTAAAAGAGTAACTTCAAACTAACATTTAAAATAAGTAACTTCTCTACAATCAAAATATTTTAATTAAAAAATTATATACATGTATATATAAACTTTTCAAGGTCCTGAAATAACAAAACTTAAGAGCTTAGAAAAGACTTTAGGCTTTTGGAAATTGAATATTATACTTAAGGGCACAATAATGGAAATAATTTGATAATTTTTCTCTAAATGAGCATTAAAAAAAAGGTAAAGAACAGAAAAATACACACTTGGATATTTAGTGAAGGCAGAGTACTGAAATCACAACTCCTCTGCATTAAATCTGTCTCAGATGGTCTTGAGGTACCAGGTTCTTCAGGTTCATTTCCCCTTAAAGAAATGTCTATTGTTCCAGTTTTTTCCAAATCTGTCATCATTTCCTCAGTAGCATTGATTTCTTCTGACCCGCTTTTCCTTAAGGAAACTTCTTCAATTTCTTTCAAATCTGCCTTTGTTTCCTCAATAGCAGTCGCTTTTACTGATACCTTCTCCAACAGAGAAATGTCTCTTTTTCCAATATCTTTCAAATCAGTATCCCTTTCCTCTACAGTATTGATCCCCACAAGTACCTTCTCCTTTGGAGAAATTTCTTTTCTAATTTCATTTAAATCCATCCCCGTTTCATCTATAGCGCTGACATTTTTCTGTGTGGATATTTCTCTTCTTCCAACTTCTTTTAATTCTGACTCAATTTCCTTAGTAGTATCAGCTTCCACTGGTTCACTCTCCCCTGGCAAGGAGTCTAGTCTTGTAATTTCTCCTGAAGCTGCTGTTCTTTCCCCAGAGTCAAGAATGTCATCTGGTACTTCTTCCACTGAGACACTTTCTTTCCTTCCAGTTCTTCCGATATTAGTCTTTGGTTTCTGAAATTCAGTCTTTATGATTGGGACTTGTTTGAATGTATTTGCTTTATTATCCTCTTGAATACTATCAAAAAGATACATAATCAAATTTTAAACCAGACGGTCAGTTGAAGAGACAATGGTTGAGAAATCACTACTGAAACACCAGGAACGAATTAAAAAATCTAAGTAAACAATTAAGGAAGCCCCAGGAACCCCTAGGCAAAATTTAAAGATTAAAGGAGAAAAAAAATACCATTTAAAACAATTAAATAAATCTACTTTACATAAAACCATACATAAAGAGAAATCTGTTAAGATCAATTAGGTTGCAGTTAATTAGTCCTGAATAGTCTCTTCCTAATTTTCATCCATACCACCCTTCACAAACGCTGGTTGAGAAAAATTCTACAGTCCTATACACTGGATCTAGATGAGCCTGTGTCTAGTATTCCTATCTCTTTGTCCCTAATATATTGTACCCAGACATAGGTCTTGTATTAAAGCTAAGGAACTCATTGATACGGTCAGACTTGACCAGCACTTCAAATAGCTGAATGGAGGAAGATCTAAATAAGAATCAATTTTATAACTAAGAACTAGGTCCACTTCTTCTTTAAAAACAAAATATTAAAACTGAGAAATCATGTTACAGACATTTCTCTAAGAGCTTATGATTTCATAATATAAATTGGAAATAAAAAGAAAGATTAAATAGCAATTTTAATATTTGAGTTAACTTTAATTTACAAAATAATACAAGCCCATATGTGCCATTACGTGTTCAAAAACTGCCAAAAACTCTTCACCACTGTCCACTGGATCCACCACCCCTTGCTCCCATGTCACCCTCGTAACCTCAACTCTACTATCAATGCCCAAGGGTTGGTTTTTGTTTTGTCTGTTCCTTTGCTTTGTTTCTTTACATTCCACATATGAGTAAGATTATTTATCTGACTTATTTCATTTAGCATCATCCCCTCTATAAACAGCAATATGTTACAGTTTGGTGAATGCTGTGGGACAGACAACAATCGCAATATAGATGAAGCAACATGGTGTAAAGAAAAAAGCAGCACTCTTTGCTCTGTGTTTAACACAATAGTGAAACCAATAAAAATATATCAATGAATGAAAGGGCATGTAGTGACTAAAAAGTTTTCCAATTTGGTCAAAAGCTAGATCAAATAAAATACTAGATTTATTCAGCAATATTAGACTAAGCCAATATATTCACATTCTAAAGAGCTTTAAAAAAAGATTAGTAGTGAAATAAGTCCAAAGTATAAAGACAAATACTGGATGATCTGACTCATGTGGAATATGAAAAAACAAAGCAAATAAAAAGAAAAAAAAAACTAACCCTTAAATATTGACAAAGAACAGAGGTTAACAGAGAAGGAGATGGAAGCAAAGGGCAGTAGTGTAGCAGGGGGCCATCCAATGGATAGTGGTGGAGGACTATTAGAAATCTGGTGTGGGAGTGGTATGTTATACATTTGATGAAGAATAAACCTGCACATCTAGACTTACATTATTCTGCAAATCAAAGTTACCGCAATAAAATATATTAATAAATATATTATTGTTTGAACTTGTCTAGGTCGCAATCTACTTTTCAGTGAAATATATTTTTTATAGTCATTTTTTGATAACACAGGCAGATCCTTAGGAACTAACTGTTTTCAAACTGTACTTAAGTTATAACAATTGATAACTCAATGTAAATAACAATAAAGGAAATTTAATTTAGTTAATTCTAGGTGGATTTCATTCTATTTTCTAACTTAGAATACATTTCATCTCTACCCCAAAATATCCAGCTTTTGTGAGATTCTTGTGCTAGTTAATCGTGGTTTGGTTATCAACGGAAAAGATAAACTAGCTTTATAAAGTCACATCTGTAACACTAGCATATCCTTAAAACATAAATGCTTTACGCAATGACTTTATTAATTTTATTATTTCAATATCAGTTCAGGTTTTAAGGTAAAAATAATCCAATATCATATGTGCTCAGATTGTCTCCAAGTAATAAAAGGATATTGATAAGTTTAATTTTTATAAATAAACATCACATTTTTAAAAAGTTCATGCTAACAATTAGTAAACAAATAATACTAAGCATCCATGCATGCCATAAGGCATATACCAGGAAGTGGGACTACAATGGTGAACAAAAAAAGACCATATCTCATAGCATGTATCAGCTACATAACTAACTGAAGGGCAATATCTAAGACTGAAAGTCAGATATGTAATTGAACTAGTATTATTTCTTAAAAGTAGATCCAAAGTTCTCTTCTCAGATCACAAAATTTAAGGAGGAAAACAAAGAAACAAAGAGGTTCATAACTGGAAGTGGTAGAAGAAATGGGCATAAACATAATTCTTTTCCAAAGTTCACACATGTTCAATATAGAGCTTAAGAGTCTACTAAATATTTATAAACTTCTAAAAAATAAATCATTAATCATGACATAAATCTCAAGATATTAGAATGCAAAATTAGAAGAGCACATTTCAAAAAAAATTCACTAATTACTAATCAAGAAGAAATTTTAATGCATTCGTCTCAGTTTCTTTTCTATTATAAAACATGTGGAACAGTTCCAAATGTTTGAGGATGAGGGAGAGGGTAACTGTCATCAGATATAAATAGGCATATGAGCTGATTGATAAAACAGAAATTCAGAATTGTTTTAAAGGATGTTGGAAATTCAATGGTCAAATTGACTACATGATAAAACAGAAAGGATGCTATCTTCGGAAAAGAAAGCTATTGATATTAGATTCAATATTAATTACAAACAATATCCATCAGGATTCTAAAACACAAAGACCACTCAGAAAAAAATAAATTTTCTACTGAGGCACATGAACTATTATATGGAATCTGGATTAAACTGAATAAACAAACAAAATGTCTGATATCTGCGATTACTAGTCCTATCAGAGTTACGTAACAACCCGTAGTTGTACAGGTTTCTAGGCAGAGATACTGTGTAGTAAAGTCTCGTGGTGAGTAGGAGTATAGGAAAAGAAGTAAGAAGCAACAGAGTAGAGGAAAAAGAAAGGAATAAAAGATTTTCTTTCTTCTAATAAAGCAGGGTTTCTTTTTGTTTTTTGTTTAAGGAACAGGCAGGAAGGAAGAGAGAGGAGGAAGAGGCACTTTATTTTATTCAGTTGTTCATCACTTGTTGTGTCCCTCGGTCTTGAATTGGGAATCTTAGATGTATATGGACTGGTTTAAACCAGTAAGCAACCAGGGCACAGCCCAATAATGATTTTTTAAATAGTTGCACAAAGGTAGCTTTCACTCTCAGATTAAAAAGTATTTAAATAAGCTAGAATGCAGTTTTAAGAAATTATAGACTTTATATGTAAATACTGGTAAAATATTTAAAATGTTGAAACTAGCTAGTAGGTAAATGGAAATTCATTATTTTCTTCTCTATGCTTTATTGTTAAATTCTGAAAAAAATTTTTTAGAAAAAACACAGCAATAATCCATTGGCCTGGTCTAGTATCCTCTAGAAGGGAATAAATAAATATAGAGTTTTGACTAACGATAAGCATGAGTTTTTTACATATGAGTTTTACATAAAATTTATATGAAACTTAAAGGCATCAATAAATATGATCAATCTAAACTCAAAGAAACATATTACGAAAACAAGTAATGTTTCCACATTTGGATAAAGATATCTAATTTAATGCGCATGGTAAATGACAATACTGTCTATGTTAACTTAAAAGTCTAATTTCTGATGAGTAGCTTTTTTCAAATTATCCATAACTGAAATATCAACATGAAGACTATGACATAAATTGTCTTGAAAGACAAAGTTTTATTTTGTTTTTTTTTTTTTTTTTTGGAAGAAGCAGCTCTACTTCATTTTTATTTAGCAGTTCACACTAGTTGCTTCCCCGCCAGGTCCGGGACTCAAAGCCAGGGATATGTGGTCTGTTCCTTGGAGGCGACTGACCTAATCGTGGTACACCAAAGCTGCTACATTTACATAAATATAACAAATCAAACTAATTTGCTTTTGTTTCAAAAAAAGGAGTAATAAATTTTAAGACTTTATATAACTCTTAAACAATATGATGATGCTTACCTTAGACATTCAGTAAGAGCCTTGCTCTCATCTGGCTGTACATTTTGAAAAGTATCCTTTTGCTCAAGCTGAGATGTAACATCTTCACACTCAAAATTTTTAAATGATTGATCTTCTATTTGTTCGAGAGTCTTAAAAACAAACAATTCTTTTAAGTTTTAGGTTTCACAATAAAAGACATTTATAAAAGATTTCACTGAAAATTTTCTCCAATTTAAGTACAAGGAAAATGGCAAACAAAATATAAAATCATAAAATACTGAATGGATACTTTCTAATTTTTTTCTTTAGATATCTTAGAAAATTTCCCAAGTCACACTTTTTACCTTATTTCAAAACCCTCATCCTTTTCTCCTAATCTGAAACCAAGTAACTGTTTCAGTCTTATCTGCTAGAATAATCCTGCAGCATCTATTATAATCACATTCTACACCATGGTAATTGTGACAAAAAAATTCAAATCTCACATTATGACAACTTTTACCTTTCTCACAAAGGTTAATTATTATGCAAATAATCTAAAACTCATAATCCTTTTCTTAGAATCATATTTCAGTAGGAAGCTTTTCTAAGAGAGGAAGAAGCATTTTTAAGAAAGGAAGAAGAGAAGGAAGCACTTTTCATTTATTTTTGTTTTGGTTGTTTCCCTCAGCCTGATCTCAAATCCAAGTCCTTGGGCTTTACATGTTCTACATCCCAACAACTGACTTAGCACCTGAGCCAGCAAGGTGCGCCAGTATGGATCTTCTAACATTTTATTCTGTTGAAGCCAATGTTCAAGTTCAGAGATCGGGTATATTTACAAAAAGGAAGGGTAATTCAAATAGCTACTGAGTAGGAGGAAAGCAAATCCAAGATGAGAAGCAGATGACTCATCATGTAAATGATCAAAATCCAGATAGTTGAGTTACAGGGCTTTAAACTGGCAAAGGTGCTGGCTGAGAGATATTGGCTTGCCATCAACATCCACTCATTAAATTTAATGAACACGGTATACAGTTGTATGCAGTGCTGCTGTTTTAAAAAAAAGGGCAAAGAGAGGCTTATATACCTGTTTGAAAAAAGAGAGGAAATCAGAGTACTTACATCTCTCTCAATACCAGATTCATTTTCATTCTTGTCTATATTGGCACCATCTTTATCCTGTGATGCAGGAGTTTCTTTTCTTTCACAAGTTTTACCTACATTTGGCTTAGGCCTTTGCAATCGACCCCGCATTAATCGTGAAGGTCTATAAGTCTTTGGCTGATTATCTTCCTGTTCACTCAAACTAGAACAATTACAAAGGAATAGAATCAATATTTATTTTGAAGTCAAATATTTGCTTACTTTTAGTATTCCCTCCCCCCAAGTATAAATAACAACTTGGAACATAAAACAAGTCACAAGTGTCCTCAAGAAGGTTCTCAAAGATATTCCTACATCTCTACCTAAATTCACTGGAACAGCCATAATCCAAAAAACCTAATTCTAAAAATGCTCTAAATCAAATTCTCAACACAAAATTGTAAAAGTCTAAACCTGACAAACATGCAATACTATTTGGCAGCCAGAATACAACTGTGAACCTCCAGGATATTAGACAAAGATTACGACACAAATGGTATGCCCTGCTATACCCAGAATTCACAGTTCAGATTCATACTGGTACAAGGGCTGTGCTAGATTGTCATATTAAGTTAAATATTCCCCCTTGAAATCCCTAGCTAGAAATAAAATTAGCCAGAAATATATATCTTAATAATTAGTTTTATCTAATAAGATATTGTTAGTCTTGTTAATAAGTTGTGGGAGAAATGCAATTGCTAATCCAGTGGATCCATATCATACCACCCATATCATAGAGGTCATTTTATTTCTGTAATATTAAGTATAAAGAGTATTAAGCATTAACATTTGTTGAATACATTTTAATGTTTCAACAAAATTTATGGTTAAATGGACTTAAGTACACCAGCTTAAAATAAAAATTCAACATTATCAAGTAGGAAACAATCATTCCTAAGAGTTACTATTTTTATTCCACTTCCTAAATACTTACTTAGATACAGCCTCTGCATCTGGGTTTTCTCTCTCTGTATTCTCCATTGCAGAAATGTCAAATGTATTCATTTTATCCTTTTCCATGTTACTCTATAAATTCAATTTTTTTTACATTTAATCTACTTAATATAAAATTTCATACTTAGTAATAAATGAAAATTAAAAACAAGATTTCTCTTCTCTTTAAATTATAAGAGTTTCTTTATTTCTAAAAGCAGATTAAAACATTATAAAACATATACTCTCATACATTACTGAAGCACAAACGTGTATATCCTTTCTGGAAAGTCCTTTGCCAATATGAATCAGGAGTCCTTAAAAATGTTCATACTCTGCCACAATAATACCATTCCTAAAACTATTATAAGAAAATACTTAGACAAAGATTTACGTATTAAGATGTTCCCTGAAGAAGGATGTAAAAGTGTATACACTGTAAACAGACAAAATATCCAATAATAAACAATTTAACAAATTCAAGTTATACCCCATTAAGAGGATACTAGTAAGTCACTAAAAAAACCATGCTTTCAAAAACTGTTTAATAATATGGAAAAATGTTTATGAATTATTAAATACCAAAGGATACAAAACTGACTACTACTACTAAATTTTGTAAAAGAAAAGCTCAGAAAATATATGCCAAAAAGTTGGTCGTATCTGGATAGTAAATTTTTAGTAATCTTTGTTTTAATTTTTACATGAATTTGAATTTTCTAGAACTTAAAAATATCTTATAACATTAAAGTATAACTATTATGAATGTATGATAAAAGTATTTCATATCAGAGGGAAAAAGCAGACAAACATTTTTTAAAAGTACATTAGCAAAACTAAAAATTTTGTAACAATGCTGGCAGAGAGGTAATGCAATAGAAAAATTCATTTAATGCTTATATCAATGAAAATAGATTCAGTTTTTCAACTGTCAGGTTGACAGTGTGTAACAATACTTAAAAATACTTAAAATACTCTGACCCATTAATCTCTCCACCTCTGGAAATGTATCTTTTGTTTCCCTAAGAAAGCCCTGTTTACAAAATTGTTTGCTTTTTACAAGATTGAAAGAAAATGGAAACAAAGTAAACATCCATCATTAGAGAAATGGTAAGTTAAGTTAATAATATGTTAATATCGTATAGCCATTAAAAAGATCAATTAACCCCAAAAAAGTATAAATGAATATTTTCAGGAAAAAAAAGTTATATATGTTATAACTGAACTACAAAAATTTTTACATATATAGAAAAACAGATAAAGCATATAAAGGACAGAAGAAAGTGAATGCCGATGTTTTGTCTTTTTTCAATGTAATATTTATTGAGGTAACTTTGCTTTACAAAATAATATAAACCCATATGTACTGGTTCCTAATTCCTCAAACAGATGTCAGTAAACCCTGGCCACCACCAAATTACCAAAAGCTCATCATTTTGAGTGTCTACGTTTAGATAAGAGTTGTGTGTATGATTTTATATATAGCTGGTTTTAAAAATATTTTGAATAATTTTATTTTAGTAAATTTTATTTAAGTAAACAAAAATATGCTGCTACTAAGGATCTGTGAGATGCATGTGCTAGGTTCTAAAAGAAAATGTATTAACAGGAAACTAGTAAGACAAATGTCTTACATGTAAGTTCTTATATCTTTGTTTTAGTATCAGTAACATTACTTTGTAAGTACAAGCAAAGCAATTTTTTCTCAACTACTTAAGAGAAAATTTTTCCATAGAGCCAATCTTACTCCATACCTTTTCGACTGAAGTTTCTGGATGTAAACTCTTGTTCTCTGCATTTGTTTTACCTTGTGAAAGAACTGATTTCTTCCCAACTGCCCTTGATAAATTGGGCTTAGGTCTCTGGAGACGTCCTCTCACCACTGGTTTAACATTTTCTGTTTGAACACTTTCCCTAAAAAATTAGTAGTTAAATTATATCAAACATGCAGATTGTGTTCAAAAGAAATTCTAAAAAACTCTTTAAAACTTCACTTGGAGCCAGAAAAAAAATTCCCCTTAAGCCCACAATAAAGAAGAGCAATGATGGGGTAAACAACTTGTTCTATCAGATGTTAAAAATATACTCTTCATGGTACAACCCTGTCACTCAGCGGCTGAGGTACAGGCTTTGTAAATCACAAAGACCCAAGTTCAATAGGAAGAAAACACACACACACACACACACACACACACACACATGCAATACTCAGCATCAATAACTAAAACAGTGAAGTCCTAATATATGAAAAACAGATAAATGTAGCACAATATAAAACTGAAACGATTCCAAAATGCTCAAGATTTTAGTATATAGTAAAGGTAGCATATCAAAAAAGTGAAGGTAAGAATACAAAATAATGTCTTTAAAATAAATATGAAACTAAATTAATAGTGATAAAAAAACTTATCACTGGCCAATAAATAAGATTAACTCCAGTATTTATACTGAACTCACTATATATTTTAAATGAACTAAAAATCTAAATGAAACTACAGAGAAAACATGGATGAATCACATTTTCAAACTTGAAATGGGGTATACCTTTCTAAAATCTGATAAAAAGCTCGAGTCATTAAAAAAATTGACATTGGTAAAATAAAAATTAAAAACTTTTACATGGTTATGACATCAAAGGCCATCAGAAGTCAAATTACAAACCAAGAAAGTTTGTTCTGGAACTCATGCAACAAGATTAACCACACTAAAATAAAAAGGGCTTCTACGAAACAGTATCATTGGTAACAATAAAAAAATTGAACAAAGTATATGAACAATTAACAAAGAAACAAAACGAAAACAGATTTTGAACACTGATAACTCTAATTCACTCCAAAAAAGTACTAACTAAAAGATAAGAGAAATGAGTTCACCCTGGTGGCCTATCAGTCTACTACACCTGGGAGAGGCACCACATACATTCCAAGGTCCCAGGTTCAACACTGGGGTCCAGAGGGAACAACCAAGGTAAACAACTAAATAAAAATAAAGTTCTTCTTACTCTTCTCACCTCCTGTCTGCCTGCCTAATTGCCTTCATTTCTTCCAATACCTTTCCTTTAAAAAGAAAAAAGGTGAGAGGATGAACACATACAAATGTGATAAGATATTAAGAATCAGAGAATATAGATGTTCATTGTTCTACTCTTTCAACTTTTAAGTTAGAAGAATTTTAAATAAAAAACTGAAGGAAAAACATAAAAGAATTACATAACCTGACACAAGAAGTAGGACAGAGATACTATAAATGAGATGTTTTAATGTATCAAGACCAGCAAAAATCCGAAAGTTTGATAATATCACTTGTTGGCAAATGGAGACAGGCCTTTTCTTACATTGTTGTTGGGAATACAAATCAGTATAAATCCTATAGAAAAACATTTTGACAGTATCTATCAAAATCACAAACACACGAATGTGCGCACACACTCCAATCCTTTGAGTAAGTAATTCCATTTCTAGGAACTTACTTTTCATAATATAGTTGCGAATAAGTGAAATAATATAGTTTCAAAATATAGTTGCAAATAAATGAAAAGATGGAAGTGCATGATTATAAGCATCGTTTGCAAAAATAATATATATATAGTCATTAATAAAGTACTGGTAAGATTAAACTGTGATCCAGTCATACAACAGAACATTATGCAGTTATAAAAAGAACAGAAAAGGTCTTTTATGTAAAGATGTGAAAAAAATATAAGACCAAAAGTCTGCAAAACTATATGTACAGTATGCCACCAGTAGGTTTTTTTTAATCAACATTATTTTTTTATCAACATTATTAATCTGTGAAAAAGATAAGAAATAAAAAACAGTTGTTACTTATTAGGTTGAATGTGGACATGGGAAGAGGAAAACTTTCCTTTTTACTTTTTTATATGTTGGATGCCTAAACCAAATCTAATTTAGATATTTTTTTAAATAGTTTGATTCTTAATGTAACTGCTTTCTGAAAAAAAGGTAAGATTTCATAAATTGAATAGCTTTTAAGCCCATACAAGGAGGGAGACAGGGCGCACCCAGGTGGCCTAGCAGTCTAGTACACCTGAACAGTCCCACATACACCCCAAGGTCGTGGCTTCAAGACCCAGGGCTGGGGAAAACAACCAATGTGAACAACTAAATAAAAATAAAGTGCTTCTTCCTGCCTGTCTTCCTATACTCCTTCATTCCTGCCTGCACCCTTCTTTAAAAAAAATTAAGGGGGGGAACATCAGAAATGTTGAGGTGTCTCTTCAAAGGGAGATTCTTCTTATTATTATTCTTATTCAAAGGGTGTTCCTTATTGCTTTTAGTGAAGATATTAATTTAACCAGCATCTGTATACTAGAAAATATAATTATTTCTGTAAAGTCATCAACATTGAAACCCTTATTTTGACAACAGGTATGAAAAATAAACCAAGTAAAAATAAAATTTCATAGCTAATATTTAGACTTTAAAAATTATTTTAGAATTTCATAGTTACCATTTTGCTAAAACTCCTATCATTATTATACATCAGCTATAAAAGAGCTTTTTATATAAAGTGAGAAACCTTGACAGCACACTCAGACTACTATGCATTTATGCAATAGGTTATTTGTAGTCCCCTTTCAATTCCTAAAGAAAGCAATATTATCATTTCTTGAATAAAACATTATCCAAATATTAACAGTAAATAAAACCTACTCCGTAAATACTTACACTGATTTATTTTCTAGAGTAACATTTCTTTCTTCTGTACAACTATTCTCATTCACTTCACACACTGCTTTAATTCCAACTCCTGATGAAGGTATATCTGAAGTGCTTAATTCTAAAGTCTCACTTGCTACTGAGAAGGCATCTTGTTCACTACTAAGAAAATCACAGAGAAAGAATTCTGAGTAATATCTATTTCTATAATAATTATTTAAAAGATATTTTTAAATATTCAAAATTACTACATTAAAAGATGATCTTTTATATTATGGAATAATATAAATAGATTATTTTGGTTTTCCAACATCCTTCTTGCATCATGTTATAAAAACTGTACTTTGGAGAAGGTAGCAGTCATAAATGAACAGGTTTGGGAAAGTGCTCAAAAAGTCATAAAATAAAAAACTCAATTATATGGAATATGGAGTTTACGAATAGAATATAAGTGTAAAATAATAGTAATGTTTAGGAATTATCCTTCATTAAAATTTTATACAGGTAGTTTTTCCTTTGCGTTGTACTATATTAACCAAAAGACACTTAAAAAGACAGTTCAAATAAGCAAAAATTACTGTGTTATGCAGAGAAGACTGTTGTATTAAGAAATCTTTCAACTAACAATTATAAAAATGATGGCCATGTACTAACTAGCACCCAATTTCAACGCATCTGTACATTTAGTCATACATTTTTGTTTGTGTTCATTTTTATACCTGGTGTTTACCTTTTCCCAATTGATCAGTAAAATCTCATATTCCTTTTTAGTTAGATGTTAGACATAAAAACTCCCAATCGGTAGCATTCCTTTCACATTCTTTATGGAGTCTTTTGTCAAAAGATGTATTAAATTTTACTGTAGTCGAATACATCATATCTTTTAAAATATGTGCTTTTTTATGTGTTAAATCCTTGACATCACAAAAATACTTTCCTATTCAAAAATTATTGAAGATTTGCTCTACACACATAATCTTTAATCCAGAAGGAAGTATACAGGGTGAAATAGAAATCTAGTATCTTGTTTCATATCTCAGCACCATCTCCTGAAAAGCTGGTTCAGTCTTTCAGTTTTCACCCTCCAATTCCCAATACCTCCTCTACCACTATCAGATTCCTAAATCTTACTAGATTTTATATTCAGCTGTATTGAGTCAATTCTCTATCCCTGTACCAGTATCATGCTGTTTCAATTACTCTAGCTTCAGAGTTAAGTCCCCTCCCCACCCCACCCCATCATGAAAGTGCAGACAGGAATGAAGGCAAGCAGAGGCAGGCAGGCAGGCAGGCAGGCAGGCAGGCAGAAAAAACAGGAAGAAGCATTTTATTTTATTTAATTATTCACCTTGGTTGTTCCTGCTGGCCCCCACAATGTGAACCCAGGACATCTTGAGATAAATGTGGACTGTACCCAACCACTATTCCACCAGGGTGTGCCTAGAATAAGTCTTAATAAACTTCCTCTCCAAAATTTGTTTTCAGCACTATCATTCATGACCCTTTGCTGTTATGTACATAATAGTTTCTGTGCACCCTAGTGGCTTTGCAGAGAAGTCTGCTGCCCACGGCTGGCATGATCCAAATATATCCAAACCAGGTGTGTGACCCGGGCAGGGGGACGGGCAACCAAGATGAACAACTAAATTTTTTTTTTTTTTTTTAATTTTAGAATCACCTCAGGTTTGCAAAACCACTTGGGATTTCAATCATATTTCACAGTTGTTTTACGTCTACTTAGAGAAATTTATTATAATTGGATTGTTTTCATAGTTTATGAAATTTCTTGTGTCTCTGAAGTCACAAGTCAAGTTATCTGTTATGTAGCAAGTTAAGAACCAGTAGTACACAGCTCAGCTTCAAAGAAATTTGCCTTTCTGAATGATATGAATACATTGTCACATGTGCACGTGTGTATTTTTCTACATGAGACTAAATAGTTTTTATCAAATGTTTCAGAAGATAGACATGCAAATCAGTGAAATGGGATAGAGTACACAAACTAAAAAGAGCCCACACATACATGGTGAAATGATTTTCAGTGGACTGCCAAAATTACACAATAGGGAAAAGATAGTCTTTTCAACAAATGGTATTGGGTAAGTTGGATATCCACATGTAAATAATGAAACCGAACCTTTATATTACACTGTACACACTAAACTCAAAATAAATAGACTTTCAGTTGTTCCCCCCAGTCCCAGAAAGCAAACCCAGGTTCTTCAGTTATATGTGCACTGAGCCTCCACCAGAGGCAGCAGATCTAACCACTACTCCATTAGGGCAAACCAAAAACAGAATCTTAAAGAGCGATTTGCTCTACCAAGTTTATTGCAGCATTATTTACAATAGTCAAGAGAGAGAAACAATCTAAATATCCATTGATGAAGAAAATGTGGCGCATATATATATATTAAACAAAATGGAATATACCATAACATGGATAAACCTTGAAAATAGCACACTAGGTGAAATAAGACAGTCAGGACAAACTTTGCATCATTCAACTCATAGGAGAAATCTAAAGTAATCAAACTCAGAGAAACATAAAATAGAATGTTAAGTTGCCAGACAATGAATGTTATCAGAAAATAAGGAGTTACTGTTCAGTAAATATAGAGTCTCAGTCATATAAAATGAAAAGTTCTAGAAATCTGTTATACAACATTTTGCTTATGGCTAACAATACTGCACTGCATGTGTTAAATTCTGTTAGGAGGATATGTGTTTTTTAGCACAATTAAAAACAAAAACAAAAAAAAATACTTAGACAGCAAGTTATATCATATTCAAAGTATTAAAAACCAAAGATAAAGGGAAATATTTATAGAAAATTACAAACCCCATTAATCTCAAGTAAGCATTGCAACAAAGAACAATACCAGAATGATATCACACAAATGAGAAAAGGATGATTTCATCAAGTAAATATAAAAATCCTATATATGTACACACCTAATAGCTTCAAAATACATGAAGCAAATAAAAATAGAACTGAAGAGAAAAAGGCATATTCACAAATTACAGTTAGAAACTTCACAATCATCATTTCAGTAGCTGATAGAAGATATATATAAAGTTTATAAAGATAAAGAACATACCTTGACGAAAGAAGAAGGTCAGTTCTTTTTTCAGTTTTTTCACTAGAGGATAAATCCACATCGTCATCTATGTTTTGAATGCAGGAAAGCTTCTGTTCCCTACTGTCTTCACCATCATTTATCTCAGGCCCTGAAGACTCACATTTATCTAAAAAGCATGTTAAAGAAACATCTATTTTTTTAAAGCACAAAATAATTTACATATAACACTCCTTTTTTTTATAATCATCAACATTCGAGTCCCTACATGCAAGGCATAGATCTTATTTTTAAAGCATTAATAACAATTTTAATCAACTTATAACTTATAACTGTTTTGAAGATCAGTCCAAATTTCCTCAGTAGTTTGTAGCATCCTCCTTTTTTACCTTGCTTAAATTTTAAGTAATTAAACTGATTTGCTTCTTTGTCTACAAAAGAAACCAAAAGTGAACTAAACTATTCTGCTCCTTCAGCAGTGTCATAACTGATAAAACAGTAACAACTATCACTTCCTGGGTACTAAGGGCGCATCATGTTGCCCTAGCTGTCTAGTACACCTGGGAGCAGTCCATATATATCCCAAGGTCCTGGGTTTAAGACCTGGGGTAGGGAGAGCGGGGTGGCGGGTAGGAATGTAAACAACTAAAACAACTTTAGCCTCTCTCTTCCTGCCTGCCCACTCACTTTCATTCCTGCCTATACCTTTCCTTTAAAAATAAGAAAAGAGGAAAAAAATCTAAACCCATCAGATGCATTACCTCATTGAGTACTCAAAATGATCCCATCAGAAGATACTAGGATTTAGCCCCATTATACAGAAAAAGAATCTTGAGTTTAAAGATCTTAAGTGACCTGCCCAAGGTCATGAGGAGACAAATGAAAGAGCTAGAATCTTAACCAAGTCTGTTTGACCTCAAAAATCCAATTAATCATTGAGCTATTCTTCTTTATATGTAATAATTTAATTGCAAGCCACATAAACACACACAAAAGTCTAATTTGTGATGCCAATAAATCATACTATGTACCTACCAGGACTTATTAAAATCATACTGGTGAACTTGAATTCATAACATTTAAATTCTTAGAAAGTTATACTGGTCTGCTACTATGTTTTTCTCCTTTTTTACTGGATTATCTGCTTTAAGAAATCTATGCATGAATTTTTTTTTTTTAAAGAGAGGGAGGGCAGGCAAGCAGGAAGGGCGAGGAGGAAAAAGCATATATTTATTTATTGGTTTCACTGTGATGTTTCACCCTAGGTCCTTAGGTCTTATTTACACTGTCCATGCCCCAGTTGCTGTTTCAATCACCTGAGCCACCAGGGCATGTCTATACATGACTTTTAAGGAAAGAGACCAAGAATTCCCTAAATGTTTAGCCCTCATTCCCTAGCACTCCTAAGTGTCAATATGTCTGCATTCTAAGGAAATTTAAAAATGGAAAAATGGGAGGAATATTCCAATAGCTCTCTTACAGAAATTGAACAAACAACCTAATCTACAGAGGAGCTCTGTAGAATATGAAATCTGTGATTTATTAACAGCTACAATTAATATACATTTAAAGGCATGTCAGATATAGATATAAATATACAGATCCATGTAACTTCTAGTAATTATTTATGGGAGTCCATAAGAGATAATAGTTTTTAAGAGTAGAGACAAACTTTAGAGAAAAATCTCCCCATTTCACTTTGGTTTATTTTTTTCAATAATAAACTTTTTTTTCTTTAAAGAGGTTTAACAAAGTACCATGAATACAGAACCAATTAATAAACATTATTAATGACTACTATTCAGAAGGAAAGTGCCTAAGTTATATATCACATTATTCTATATGTCTTAAGTTATACAGGGGCTATTAAAATATGTAAGAAACTTACTTTTGCATTTTTCCTCTTTAGAAAGGCCTGGCTGAACAGTGGCATTTTCTTGAAGATTTTTTTCTTCCTGTTTATCAGCTGCATCCTGATTTTTCCTTTTCCTTTTCTTTTGATTTAAGTCTGGCTCTGATGCAGTCTGTTCTAAACATTGCTCTGGCATAGTCAGAGACTGTTCTTCAATTGTCTGAGCACCCTTTTGAGATTCCTCTGGGTCTGAAATTTTAGTGCTCACAGATTCATCTGGTTCATCATTCAGTCCTTCACTGGCAACTTTTTTCACTAAAAATAAGAGGGATTATTATAAATATAAACAACTTATAGAAAAATTCTTAGAGGTGAAGAACATAAATACTCATGGATGTCTGAGCAAAAATTTGAAAACAACCTACAATAACCAATAGGGACTGATTAAAAAGTTATAATAAATTCATGCTATAAAATTCCATGTACCATGCTCCATATAGTATCTTTTGACTTTTTCACTCAGCATAATCCTCTCTAGATGCAAACATGTTGATTCAAATGACAGGATTTCATCTCTTCTAAGGTCTGTGTAGTATTCTAGTGTACATGACCTCACTCATACGAGGAGTATGAGTAGACAAAATGAAGGAACTGATGAAACAAAACCAACCCTTGGACACATGAAACAAAACTGAGGTCACCAATAGGGAATGGGCTGGGGTGGAGGAGGTGAATGGTGGCGGAGCCCACTAGATAATGAAGACTACAACTTGGTGACTTGATGGAGGGCAGGGTGTGTTGACACATATGTAAGGAATGGGGAATCTATATACAGGAGTTTATTTTGATGTGTAAAAATAAAAAAATAAAATATATAGGTATAGCTGTAACATTAAAATAAAATTCCATGTAGCAACTATTAATGAGGTAGATTTATATGCAGTAAAAGACCTCAAAATATAATGTGGCATTAAAAAAAATCAAGTTGCAAAACAATACATATATTGATAATATCTCATTTTTATTAAAGAAAAACAATTACATATACTCTAACACATACATATAAACGCATAGAAAAGAATTCTGTAATAGGTATCTATAGGAAATCTTAAGAATTTGATGTGAAGTCAGCATAGGAGAAAGTCCGAGAATTTCATTTTCTGTATAACTTTCAATGAAAAATTAACACTCTGCTTAACAAATATTTTTTAAGCAATTTCTAATGCCTTTTCTATAAGGTACATTAATACTCAACTGTATCAAAAGATGAAAAAACATGAATTAAACTTAACATAAAAAAGAAACAACCAAAATCACCATGGAAACAGCATCCAAACCAAAAGCAAACAAGTTGACAACCAGCTGATTGGACATCATCTTTAAAAATAACTAACTAATCTGAAAAAATAAAATTCAATTTCACTTAATTTTGTTTAAAAATGTCAAACTAAGATTTCAAAAATGAGAAAATAACACGATTTGTTCTCTATAGAAATAATAATCAACAATTTTTAAATTCTGAGACGTGTAATATCAGACATTTTGACATTAAGAAAAATATGCTACTTGAATAATACCTGTAATATGATAATCACAAGATCAATATTTTCTAATCTGTTAGGATTATAGACAATAAGTAACAGTTTAACTAAAGCATGCAATAAATCTTCAGTCGACATACTACTTTTAAAAAAATAGGCACTGGTACACTATAGTGGCTTAACAGTTAAGTTGCCACAGTCCACATATAACCAAGAAACAAAAGTTTTAAAAAGTCTTTACACTATGTGATTATAACTAACCATTGTCTTCAGAGACCAGTTCCAATAGTTAAGAAAATGCAAGCCTTAGAGATATCTACATATAAACAATTTTCTGCCTGACATGTCAACTTTAATTTTTATAAATAAGCTATACTCAAATTAATCAGTCCTAACCCTGAAGTATTTTGAGTTCTATTTTTAATATCAAAATTGTGTACCAGATTTATTTTACAGATGAAAATGATAAGTAACCAAATAGGACATTCCAAGGTTCTGATGCCCTTTATTAATTAAAACTATGGTATCCATGCAAAATGTCAAATAACTCAGTCATATCAATTATAAAATTTAAAAGAGAGCTGTGGTTTGGGGGAGATAACTGGAAAAATGAAGAAAAATATCCTTTCCAGATAACTGAAAGACTGAGGAAAATTCACATGCGTAGAACCCATGTAAGCTAAACTCTAAAAATGAAGGTTAAAATGGGGGTAACAGGATAGGACAGGTATTTGTTAAGGTACAAACTTTAAACAGAATAGTAAATAAGCCCTAGAGATCTAAGGTAAGGTATAATGATTAGAGAAAACAGTATTACATTATAATCTTCAAACGTTAAAAGACTAGAACTTAAAGATTCCAACAACTAAAACAAAGGATAATTATGGAACATGATAAGGGTGCTAATTATCACTATTGCAACCATATTACAATATATAAACATATTAATGTTAAATACTTTTAATTTACACAATATTATGTGTCAACTGTATTACAATAAAAAAAAGAAAAATCAATTTCCTCCAACTGGATGCCCTGATAATCTTAACTACTAAAAGAATACTTAAAACACTTGTGGGATAATATTACAAGTCTATTAAGTAAAATATACACTTTCTTTTAAAATAAATACCTTTCACATTTTTCCGTGGCTTAGATTTCTTCTCCTTTAAAATTTGATTTTTGACAGATTTTTGTTTTCTTTTCTTTTCTTCAGCAAGAACTTTCTGAAGCAAATGAGCAAAAAAATCGAAGTCAAAAGGGCGCTTTTCCTCTGTTTAAAAAAAAGAAAAAGAATCTTCAAGTTTGTAATTTAAAACAGAAATATAACTTTTTTTTTTTTTTTTTAAATATCAGAACATGAAAAGCAATGGGCTCGTCTATCTCTGGTCACTATAGTGCAGAGGCTGAATCCCATGAGCAATAAAAAAGGAACAAAGTATCTTTGCTTAAAAAAAAAAAAAAAGGAAACTGATACAAGCAATAACAAAGATAAAAAAGTTGTTGAGTGGAATAAGTCAGATACAAGAGCAAATATTATGACTATAAATAAGACAATAACAAGACAATCTATGATGATTTAAATGTAAATAGCCATCCCATGAATCAGAGTAATAGGGGAGATTGACAGGGAAAAGGGTCTTTTCATTGTAATGAATCTAAAAGCAGGATTCTCACCTGTCCTATTCCTTGTTTTGTTTTAAAGGAAAGGTACAGGCAGGAATGAAGGCGAACAGGTAGGCAGAAAGGCAGGAAGAAACACTTCAGTTATTCATCTTGATTGTTCCCCCTGGCCCAGGTTATTGATTACAGGGAACCTTGGGATGTGGACTATTCCCAGTGGTGTACTAAACCAGTAGGCCCCCAGGGGGTGCCTCATCTGCCCTATTTATATCCTTAATGCCTAGCAGAACAGTGGCTAGCACACAGCAGGTGGTCAGAATTACTCAATAAATGACTGAAGGGCCACTGGAAGCAATCATCCATCTAGGTGGCTGAGAAGACTAGGGACCCAGGTTTGCAACCCAGGCTCAGAGGAAAAACAAAAATAAATAAAAATGATTCTTCATCATCTCCCTTCCCTACTACCCTCCTTCTTCTCCTTAAAAAGAAAACACTTGGAAATGATATCTTCGGAACATCTGTAACTTTCTGGATTCAGAATTCTGCTTATTTGCTTCTCATTTTTTTTCTTCTTAAGGAAATGAATAAGCAGGAATGAAGGCAAGTGGGCAGGCAGACAGGAAAAAAGGATGCAGCATTTATTTAGTTGATTTTTGGTTGTTCCTCCTGGCCATAGGTCTTGACTCCATCCAGTGGCCTTATCTACTAGGCCACTCTGCTTCTCAGTGTTTTAATTAATTCCTTGTCTATGTATGTGTATCAACTACTAGACCTGCACTCTATATAGAAAATTTCCAGTCTTACTCTTCCTTTGACAATATGGCATCAAAATAAATCTGAAATACAATGGAATGAAAAACAAAACAGCTCATTTTGGGGGTTCTACAAATTATGTCATAGAGGAAGACTTAATACTTACGGAACGCTTTGTCTATTCTCCATCCATTTGTTTTTTCTTCACGTTTAAATTTATTCTGTTAACAACAAGAAAACACCTATCATAATTTTCTTCTATTGAATAAGTGAATATTATGTTTTTTCAAAAGCACTACAATGAAAATAAAATCTTATACTATCACGATTCTCTGATACATGTTTTTACCAAAACACAAGTTACTTAATTAAATCTTTAGTGGTTTTGTTTTTTAAAAAAGAAAGGTGAAGGCAGGAATGAAGGTGAGTAGGCAAGCAGGAAGAGGAGGAAAAACCATTTTACTGTATTTTTCTTTAGTTGTTCATACTGGTTGTTTCCCGACCAGACCCAGGACTTGAACCCAGGAGTATACATGTGGTTTGGGTTCCTTTGGAGGTGATTGACCTAACCAATGACTAGGGCCAGTCACTGAATCTTTAGTATTTTTAAATTAAGTTTGATTTATACTGATTTATACTGAACTTCCTGATCCTCCTTATGATCAATAGCACAAATCAGCAATGGATCCAGGATTTATAAAGGAGAGGAAAAAAAAGTCAACCAGAATGAAAATCGATCAAATCTATAATCAATTAAACTAACTAGCATTAACTCTTTAAAAACTTATATACTTGTCAAGGCAGATCTCCTACATTATCATTCTAAAATGTCTTTAATGGCATGGAGAGGAGACTGTAATGAAATAACTAGGGAAATCTTAAAGCAGATCAGATTTATCTTTGGAAATTTGTTTATACGAAGGCACATTTCCTCATGCTCTTCAGAGACCCAAAGATCCCCATACCCATGCACTCCAGGATCACCTCCATTATGAAGGGAATGATTATGGTTTAGGGCTCAATGCAGTTTAACGTCATTAGGAAGTCTGAGGGCGTAAATTCGTGTCTGAGAATATCTAACACTCATACACACCCAGGAGAGGGAACAACCAGTCAATATCTCTTCTCTACAGACCAGTGGTCTAAAAGCTTTTATCAAAAACACAAAAATCAAACTTTGTATTTAAAAAGGAGAGACAAAATCACATAAAACAAAGAACTACTTCATGGTTCCACTTCTTCCCTCAGAATGAACCTAACCACTAACCTGACAGTCAAATAGTTTGTTGTACTTACCTGTTTATTCCTCAAATGTGCACCCTTTGACTTTTAGTTTTTAGACTTGCCTATTTTTTTCAATTTCATGACTTTAACATCTTTTAATTTATTAGGCTACTCCTCTTTTCCATTCTTCATAAAACTTACTGCCATGTAATTCAGAAGCTTTCAAGGATAAACCATATTTCTCCTTAAAAGATCAAATTATATTTTAAATGTTTCCTCGAAGGTTAACTAAAGTTACCTCCATAAAAAGTGAAAGGCTATAAACCATTAAATGAAATACCCTGAGAGGAATGTCTATTGGTTTGGGGCATTATTCAATTTAAAATACTGTTACTAAGTATTCTACCAAATTGAAAATATAATTCAGTACAATTTATAATAAGTTATTTGAAGAATATGTTGATATTAGTCATTGATTTTATATAGGCAGGAACTACTATAGTTCAAATGTCCTGATCTTAAAGTAAATGCTATCATTTTCACCTCTGGTCCCAACAAAAAACCAGTACTATATCTGACTCCACCAAAATAACCTTAACACTGAAAGAAATAAATGCATCAACTATATTCAAGCACTGGACTACAGGCAGAGCAAGACTACAATCCTACAATCCCAGAAAGAAGCAAAATACACAAGATGTACCAGTTTTTCTGTCTGGGCAGAATTTCCTAACCAATGAAAGGGATATAAGGGTTAAATAGTACAGAGATTCCCCTGAGCTGGGTAAGTAGATAATATTTAAGAGCAGGGTTCTAGAGAGAAGAAAGCTAATTCATGGGAAGCCTCACAAGTCTGGTGGAAGCACCCCCATGGGTCTGTGGCCTATGCTGGGCTGCATATGCCCTAAGCATGAGGCCTACTAGAAAGCAGCAGTTAAAAGGGTAAGAGCAGAAAGAAGACGCCAGAAGTCACACAACATAGTAAAATGACAGGAGCTGTAGCTCATACAAATGGAAGAACCCTGTTAACAGGCATTCACCTTAGACACCAGAAAGGTCACAATTTAATAATAAGGATTACACTCTAGAGCAGATTACTCAATGGGGTTCTAACATGAAAATTAACCCCTAAAGCTCTAAAGCATCCACTATATGTAATGAATTACCTTCTCATGCAACTAGAATGGTACTAACATGACCATCATTAGCCCTGACTCAAATTATGTTCTGTGGTTCAGATGACAAACACAAAGGACTAGTCTAGATATTCCTTAATGAAACCTAATACCAAGACTTGACAAGATTTAACTAACGGTTAAGTCTTAAGGAAAGGTGGTAATACATTAATTACCCTGAAGAACAAAATTAAACATTCTTTAAAGGAAAAAATAAAAACAAAACATAATCCAAATGCTATACAACACATCATCCACAATGTCTAGCATGGAAATAAAAACATAAAAAAATCTGATACACAGAGAAAAAAGAAAAATCAATAGAAACATATCCCAACATGATCCAAATGTTGAAATGTAGCAGACAATAAATAAAGCACCTGTTTTAAAAATGTCTAAGAATTTAAAGGATAGGCAATCTCGGCAGAAAAATGGAAACTAAGAAAAATAACCAATTAGCAATTATAGAAATAAAACATTATAAGAAATGAAGCATACAATGAATGGGCTAAACAGCAGATTGAAAAAGACAGAAGCCAGGGTGAGTGAACTAGTAAACATGATAAGGAAACTAACCAGAATGAAACAGAGAAAAAAGACTGGGGAAAAAATGAATAGAGTTACAGTAACCAGAGCACAAAATCATGCGGACTAATACACTTAAGTGGAATGTCAGAAGACCAGAACAGAAAAAATTATAAAAGAAATCATTTTTATTTTTTAAAGGAAATGTACAGACAGAAATTAAGACAAGTACACAAGCAGACAGGAAGAGAGAGGAAGAGCATGTTATTTTTTTTTATTTAGTTGTTCACACTTTGTTTCTCCTCAACCCAGGACTCTAACCCAGGGATATGTGGCCTGCGCTTCTTCAGAGGCAACTGACCTAATCCATACTCCACGAGGGCATACCCTTATTTTTTTCTTAAAGTGGAAGGAAGACAGGAAGAAAGAAGAGGAAAAAGAAGTATTTTTATTTCTTGGTAACTTTTGGTTGTTCCCTTACCCCCAACCCCAAGCCAGCCCCAGACTGCAAACCTGGGTCCTTGGGTTTTAATATTATCTACACGTCAGCTGCCAGTTTAATACCTGAGCCACCAGGGAACACTAAAAAAAAATTTTTTAAACCCTTTCCCTGATTCTTGAATCCAGGTTCACAGCTTTCAGTCACCTGAACTACAGAGAAGTATTAACCCAGATATCTAAAACGTTCAGCAAACCCAAAGCAGTAAAAATAAAGAAAACTATACGTAGGAAAATCTTAATCCTACAGAACACCAAAATTAAATACAAAATCTTGAAAACAGCTAGAGAATAGTAATTCATCACATACAGAAGAATGAAATGATGACTTACTTTTCACAGAAATACTGAGTCAGTGAATAACACTACAGCATTTTTAAAACAATGAATAGGAAAAAAAAGTCAAACTAGACTTGTATATTCAGAAAAAAAAAATCCATTAAAATAAAGCTTTCAAAGAAATGAAAGCTAAATTTTTCAACAGCAAATATGCTGTTCAGGCATATGAAAAACGAAATGTGTGAAAAATGGCAAACAAGTGGCGCACCTGGTGGCACGGTGATTAGCCTGCAGCTGCGGGCCACCTCTTAAACCCCAGGGACTTGGGTTCACAAGAAGGATGGGACAAAAACCAAGATGAACAACTCACTAAATAAATGCTTCTCCCTCCTCTCTCTTCCTGACTGCCTACTCACCTTCATTCCTGCCTGCTTCCTTCCTTCCTCTAAAAAAAGAGGTAAACATATAGCTAAAATAAATTCATTATGAATGTAATGGGTGTACTTTACCTTAATTTCTATCCTCGCTCTGTGAGGAAAAAGCTGTCCAATCATAGAAAAGTCAGTTCCTACCATGCTGATGGCTAAAAAGAACATATCTGTTTCTGTAAAAATGAAAAATTTTAAATGACGGAAAAATATTTGTCTCAGTATTTCAGAGAAAAAAAATCTTAAGTATACAGTTCAGGCTAAAATTAAATGTTATATTTATCATATTTAATTAATCAAATTTAAGCTATAATTATAAGTTAAAATGTGAGTTAAATTTTATTAAAGTTTTAAAATTCAGTAATTCTTTAGTCATAGAAACATTTCTATGCACATATGCATATATAAATAGTTACATTTCAATTTTATTACAAAGAACCTCATCGATCTTAAAACTCTTTAAAGGTTTATGAAGAAACAGAGTATAAGAAATTTGCATGCTCATACCAAAAGAGTAGGAATTTTTTCAAAAAGACATTCTGCCTATCTGATCTCATTCAAAGTGCCCTGAATAAAATTGTGAGTCATAGCCAGTATAATATTATATATTGCAAGAAACTAAGATATTCTAAGTAATATGTGAAAATACTTAGAAAATTACATAAGAGGCATAACCCTGTGTTTCATCGGCCAAGGTGCAAGCCATGTAAAGCCCAATGACCTGGGTTCAAGACCCGGGGCCACAGAAAGGAAAAAAAAAAAAAAAACTACATTTAAAAGAGAAATAAACAAGAAACTCAGGGATGTCAGTATAAAATCTTGCTTTTTATTCTATACTACTCTGTTGTGTTTGAACTTTTTCCAAAACAATTATTTTAACAAAAAAGCAAAAGCAGTAGCATGCAAAGAGTATTTTATACCTTTTAAACCGCATTCTTTTTATATTTATAAACGGTATTATTTAATACTATAGGAGGTAGAACATAATGAGCATTAGAAATATAGCTAATTTTTAATTAAAATGGTATCTGTTGCACAAGGATTTGACAGAGAAACAACCAAACAGCCAAAACAACCATAATCCCAACTCCTAAAAAGATTTCTAAGACAAAGAGATACAATTCGACAATGGGAGGCAGTAGAAAGAAGCCAATAAAATTAGCAAGACAGAAAACATGGTAGTTTACAATTTACTTTGGGGAGACCTGGTCTAATTCAGAAATAGAGAAAACAATGTATTTCACTTCCAATAAAAATGTCCACAATTTAAAAGAAGATCAAGTTACCTTTATTTGACCACGGTCTAGAGTAACAGTTTTTCCTGAAGCTGGAATACGTAGTCGTAGAGCCGCGCTCAAATACGGGGTCATTTTCTTCAACCACACAAGGGCCTTTTGTCCTCAGAACTTCTACGGTTAGACTGAAAGAAACACATTTTCAAATAGATCCAGACTAAAACAAGTAAGGAAACGAACAGTAAAAGAGATTTTACTAGCTGTATTTTGAAATTTACCATGGCAGAGTTCATATCAAAAGTATAACAACAAACATTTGAAATATGAGTATTTTCAAAGAATCTGCTAATTTTCATTTAAAATGTGTTTGCCAAAGGGTCGAAATAAATGGCAACATATTTTCAAAATTCTTAACAGCAATGTAAGATTTACAAAATATTTCTGGGATACCTAAAATTATGTTTTATTGACTTCTGCATGCCTCCTACATTAAATATATATTATTGTGCTAGGCCCAACAGGGGATATTGAGAAATGTTAAGTATTTTATATGTATGTTTTGAATTCATAAACACGAAGCAATTAAACACACTTTCAACTATTTAATGATTATTAAAATAATCATTACAAAGGGAAAACACCATGTAATTATTATTAATGTTTAATTATCAAACAATCTAAATGTTACATTTTTACCAATTAAAATGTCAGAAGACTTTTTCCAGTTTATTAAGATTTATTTATTTACTTTCAAATTTACCTTCTACTTTAAAAAATTCACTTTGGAAAGACAACTAAATTTCACAATGGAAAATTTGAGAAATTTGTTGTAGCTGAGAAATTAAACCAGAAAGTGAATTAAACCTCACCATTACAAAAAATAAAAAAATGTTGATTAGTTCTCACTACACCAAAATATATTAATATGAGAACCTGAACGTCAACTTCCTGTCTGAGTCAATCTTTGAAATCTATCTTCAATAGAGAACAGTGATTAGTTCAATAGCTCAATCCAAATACCAGTAAAGTCAGTAAAACAATGGTGTTAAGTTAATGGACGATAGGTCAGCAGTACCATCTTCTAAAACAAAATACAGTATTATAACAATTATTAAAAATTATAAATTAATCTAACCTGTTGTTCTATTTACAACCACACTATGCAAATATATACGTCAGAGTCTAAGTGACAACGACAGATACAGAAAACCAGTCTTTCTCATTAGACAAAGCACATCTGTTCTCATGAAAGTAGTCTCTCCCTTGTTTTTAAAAAATTACCTTTCTTCATCCAAAATAATAGAACCATCTTCCGCCACTTTTACTCGAGGAACTAGCAATGGCCCATCATCTGTCTCTTCTTCTATCTCTTCATTCTCTGCAGCATCAGAAGTATTCTTACCCTCTTGCCTACTAAATGTAAATATAGGTTAATTCATAAAAGCATGAGAAGTATTTTCCGAATAACATCAACTTCTAAAATAATTATTGCAAGTTGAACCTTCTAGCTATTTCCAACTTTCTCTAAATATTAATTGAAGATAAAATCTGTTAAGGGTACAGTTATGGTAGGATTGAGTAAGAGGCCTTTACTCTCTTTGATAATCTTGTCTATCTCAACAGAGTATCAGAGTAAACCTGGTTATAATAAAAAGCATTCATTTCGAGATCATTTTATTAACTCTTCAGAACAACCCTTTGGGGTTAGTATTTTCATACCCATTTGGGGTTTAGGGAAGATAAATAACTTTTGCTCTAGATTATACAACATTAGGACCAAGAAGTCAAACAAGTTTTCAAATAATCATTCTAAATCCCATGTATTTTCCATTCAACTATACTGTCTGGGTTTTACTAAAGCAAGCAAACCCTATAAATCGGTGATCTATAACCTATTTTGAGAGCCTGAGAGTTCTGCTTTAAACCACTGTAGATTCTAAGCAAAACAGCAATCCTTCTGTAATAACCCTTGAAATAATAACCAAAAATTCCAGTCCAGTGTTTCTGCTCATTTTCCACAATCACCCCACTGCACTGAATTTACAAGTTACAATAACTCTCTATGTGATCCATTGGAAGGATTTCTGGGGAGTAAGCTACCTTACAATGATGCAATGTAGAAGGCCAACAGGGATCTTGTAGAAAAATATAGATTCTCTAGCGGCATCAGAAATATCTAAGTTGCAGAATGGTGTATACAGAATGTTAAAAGGAAAGGAAAAATATATACAAGTTTGCGTGGCTAGGCATAGGATAGAATTAGAATGATATATCAAAATTGGCAGCATTTATTATCTCCAGGAAGAGGAACTAGAAGGCAGAAAAGGTTGGAAGACTTTCTCAATCTACATTTTGTTCCTTTTAAATTGTTACCATATGAATATATTACATTCTAAAAGCTTAAATTTAAAATCAACACTGATCTTTTATACAAAGAATGGGGGCTCTCATATTGATTTAAATCAGACAGTAACTTTTATTGTTGTCAGTGATTCTATTTAAAATTTTTTATCGCATATAATTAAACTATAACAAGAAACATCATTTGACTTCATTTCTTTTTCTTCTTTTTAAAGGAAAGGTATAGACAGAAATGAAGGTACGCAAAGGGACGCAGACATGGAGAGAAGGAAAAAGCATTTTATTTATTTTTATTTAGTTGCTTCTATCAGTGCTGGGACAGGGATCCAAAACCTTGGGAATTCTGTGGACTGCACCCAACCACTACTTCACCAAAGCACACCTGATTTCACTCTTAAAAATGTACCTATAACAGGTTTTTTTTAATAGATGAGGTGCTTACTCTCTTGTCTGGACTGGTGTCAATGATTTTTCAGTCTTCTTTTCTTGTTCCATTGATGAACTATAAAATACAAATAGCAAAATACTTTTTAAGAAATAATTTACACCATGTCAATTCTATACATAGACAAGAAAATTATTTTAACTTGCTTTGTTTCTTCTTTTTTAATGACATATACTAATAAAAATGAAGCAGCCTCAAGTCAATTTTTCATTAGAAAACTTTGTAAACAGTAATTCATTAGGCCCTAAGTAGACAAAAATTTTACCCTCTTATTTGTCAGTGAAGGCACGATTATCTCCAATTCCTAGATGTCAAACAACTCACATTTAGGTTTCTGGTCCTTCCTTCAACAAGTCAAAGATCTGGTGAACCTGAAAAAAGCTATACTAACACATACCACTACTTCTCCATTGACCTACTAAACCATCAACAATGCAACAATGAGATTTATGAAAAACCCTCTGCCTCTTTAGGGGAACTCTAATTAAAGAAGTTTTGTTCTTACATGATTTATTAATCAAATTTCCACTGTATTTAATTAGGGGCAGAGCAAAAAAAAAATTCTATCCTCTCTTTAGATCAGATTATTGAACACAAGAAACAGAAATTGAAATCTTTATTAGAGAAGAGGTTTTTGCTGGTTTTACTACATCTTGGTAATATAACAAAGGAAATTTATTTTTAAACTTAGAGGTATAAGATATCTACCATTCCAAAAAGATAGATACAGAAATACCAATAATTTTTGTTACAAAATTCTATCTAGTCTCTTCAACAAATGGTGTGGGGAAAACTGGACGGCCACATTCAAAGGAATGAAACTAGACCACACTCTAACACCATTCACAAAAATTAACTCTAAATGGATTAGAGATTTGGGCATAAGACCAGAAACCATAAAGCTCTTAGAAGACAACATAGGAAAGACTTTCCATGACATTAGTCATAGAGAAGGCTTTGGGGATTCAACTCCACCAGCAAGGGAAACAGAAAAATAAACAACTGGGACTATATCAAACTAAGGAGTTTCTTCACAACAAAAGAAAACATCACCAAAACCTAAAGGAAACCTACTAACCTGGAGAAAATATTTGTATTCGCTATTTCCAACAAAGGCTTAATATCTAAAATATACAAAGAACTCAGAAAACTCAACAACAGAAGAAGAGGCAATCCAATCAAAAAATGGGAGGAGGAATTGGAGAGACACTTTTCTGAAGAGGATACACAGATGGCCAGAGGCACATGAAATTATGTTATTTCTTGCTGGCTATCAGAGAAATGCAAATTAAAACAATGGGATATTACCTTACACCTGAGAGATTGGCTATTATCCAAAAGTCTGGAAACAACAAATGCTGGCAAGGATGTGGAGAAAAGGGAACACTTTTGCACTGTTGGTGGGAGTGCAAATTGGTACAACCCCTATGTAGAACTGTTTGGAGATTCCTCAAAAAACTGAAGATGGAAATCCCATATGATCCCATCATTTCACTTCTGGGCATCTACCCAAAAAATACATAAGCACCCACCTGCAGAGATGGATGTATCCCCATGTTTATGGCAGCCCTATTCACAATAGCTAAGAACTGGAAATTATCTAAGTGCCCAACATCAAATAAATGGATAAAGAAGATGTGGTACATACATACAATGGATTACACAGCCCTTAGAAGAGATTAAACCCTGTCATTTGAATCAACATGGATGAACTAGAGGGGATTATGCTAAGAGAAAGAAGTCAAAAGAAGACAGATATCAGATGACCACACTCATAGACAGAACGTGAAAAGACAGAACGGAACAGATGAAAAACAACAAACCCTGAAACATTTGCAACAGAACTGAAGTTATCGAAAGGGAATGGAGCAGGTGGGGGCAATGGTGGTGGGGCCCACTGGACAATGGGGAAGAACACTTGGTGATTTGGTGCAGGGGATGGTGTGCTGAAATATATCTAAGAAATGGGAACCTATACATAGGAAATTATTTTAATGTGTAGAATAATTACTTCAATAAAAATATTAATTAAAAGAAATCTAAAGGGACATAATCAAATGGGCTATTTTCCAACGTGCATTTGGAAAGCATGAAATTAAACTCTAAAAGTTATACTTAATCACTGCTACTGAAAGAGTAAAACAGAAATAAAATTTACTCACGTCATTGGATTGTTTTCTGGCAGATAATATATGAAATCTCTCATAGTCATTTTTGAACGATCTGGAGGCCCCTGAGTTTCATTTATGGCAGATTTGTTTTTCCATTGCTTCTAGATATACAAACGCGCACACACACACACACACCAAAAAAAAAAATCCATTTTTACTTTATAAATATAGAAAAATTTCAGATGTACAATATTCAAGTACATAGCCCATTGCTGCATTTAGGGCGAGTGCTTTAACATTATTCCTACTGACACATCCCTATGGCTCAGGCAGCTAAGCTAGCTGAGGTGCAGGCCATGTACAGCCAACAAAGACACAGTTTCAAACCCAGGGTCGGGGATAAAAAAATAATTATCCCAACCACAATTAAACATAAATTTAGGAAAATTTTTATAAACTGAATATTTAAGGTTGTAGCATATTGAGGAATTTTAAAAACTAAAGTCACTGGTACTGGATAAAAGTTCAATGATTAAAATCATTTTTACAGTGGCCTTGTAACTATACTAGTTTATTGTGAATTTATAAATAATTAGCTTTGTTTACCACATAGTGATTTTGGAAATTTGTGGATTTTATAAAATTCTTGAGACAAATGTTTAATTTTTAAATCTCCAATATAAATCTATAAAAACCCATTTTAAAAAACAACGTTTTTAAAGGTTTAGGTTTTAGAAGACATCTGCTCATATTTCATATCTTCCACTGATAAGACACAAAGCAAATAACCTCTTGAGTTTGCTTCCTCCTGTGTAAAATAGTGATAGCTACTTCACACAGTTGAGAATTAAATGAGATAACAAATATAAAGCAAAGTACCAAACTAAGTGCCTGCCTTAGCCAAAAAAAAAAAATAAAGACATTCCGTAATTCAGTAAGAGCTGCTACTTGTTCTAATAGTGCCTACTATTTGCAAGACTCTAGTCTAAATGTGCTTTACATGTATTCTCTCGATGGAAGGCTGTGAAATTTAATCACGACCCTCCAATGAGCTAGATACTATCTATAGTCCTATTTTAGAGATGAAAGAATAGACACAGAAAGTTAAATTGCCCAGAGTCACATAGTAAGAGATGAATCTAAGAGTCAAATGTTAAGTATCAAACTCCAGAGCTTGCATCCTTCACTAATATTAACACTGCCCTCTCAGAAACATAATTAACCCTCAAGATTAAAAGAGCATGAACTCTACCACATACAAACAGGCACATTTTTCCAATTTAGTCTTCCATATTGTCAATTTAGAAAAGATTACCTTCTATTCAACTATATTTGTCTTAATTCAAATTAACGTAACTCATCTCACTTAAATCCTCATGAAAAATATGACCGAAGGTTTATAAACATGCTGGTATGCATGTCTGCATGTTTGTGTACAATGTGCATATAAAAATTCTATTTGTGCTACTCTCCAAAACAATGAATACAGATGACAAAATATTAAAAACTTAACTCATGAGAAAATAGCTTAGTAATTATTAATCACTCTGCTAACAAAAAGGGATACTCTGGCACACCCTTGGTAGAGCAGCGGTTAGGTTAGTCTACTCCAAAGGAGCACAGAACAATGTGCCCCAGGATTTGTGTCCCAGGTCAGTATGAAGGCAACCAATGTGAACAACTAAATGAAAATAAAGTGCTGCTTCCTCCTCTCTCATCCTACCTGCCTACTCTCAACTTTATTCTTGCCTATACCTTTCCTTTAAAAAAAAATTATATTTAATTAACATAAAGAATGATATTGTTTTGTTCCTCAAACAAAATACTGTAGATCCTTATTTTTCATCCAAGTAATACCTGACTAGTATAAAAACAGAAATCTGGCAAACAATCAAAATTTTGATTTTTATCTCTTACCTTCTCTTTTCTCAATTCTTCTCTTAACATTTCTCTCAGTTTCTGGGCTTTATATATTCGGTATCTGTCTGAGCATGGTTGTTTCTCTTTTGATGGAATGGGGTTTAGCTGTGGAGCTTCTTTACTGACTGTAGATAAGGGATGAGGTTCTGTATGAACACTGACACTCGGCTTAACTAGACTAGAAGTACTTGATATTCGCTTTCTTCTCTGTGAAACAGTAGAGGGAGATTTCCTGGATTCTTCAACATCATTCTCACCATCAATCTTTTCATCACTGTTGAAATTTAAAAAAAAGAATAAGACCACCATGAATCATATTTTAAATATTCTAGCTTTAAACACTAGCCTGGCAAAAATCCCAAATAGTAGCTTTATTATTAAAAAATGTTAATTATGACAGAGGTTGAATAAAAATTTTGTTTGGTAATCGTTTCAAAGATATGTAAGTTCTATCTACTGAAGACTGCTTATCTTTTTCAAATTTCAAGTCCCTAATCACAAGAGCACATAACTTTACATTCATATTTGGTGCCTCAAACAAAAAAGCCTAAATTACAAAGCAAATTTTAATTAGCCTACTTTTAATCACTAAATGAGTTTTATTAATTAAATTTATTATACACACTGACATCCCCCTAAACTGATCTAAATTATTGGCATTTTAAGCATCAACCTCAATCAGTCAAACTAAACATACAAAACTTGGTACTTCTGAAATACTAATATTGTGATATTAGATGATATACCAACTACATTAATCAAATCAAATTCTGTTGGAGGCAGAAATCATTTATCTTTTTGTCAGATATAATTGCTATTCATATAGCTATCAAAATAAACGCTTCACTCAAAAAAAGTACTAAGGGCCTGCCCTTGTGGTCTAGCACTCCAGTAACACCCTAGGCACAGTCCACATATAGCTCGAGATCCAGGTTCAAGATCCGGAGCCGGGGGTAAATAGTCAATGTGAATAACTAAATAAAAACAAATGGAATTCTTCTTCCTCCTCTCTTCCTGCCCGCCTACTTGCCTTCAGTCCTGCCTGCACCTTTCCTTTAAAAAATAAAGTACTCAGTCACTCCAAATTAATTACATATTTGATATAGTTCAGATTGGATATAAATATTTCAGGAATGACCTGAAGGCAAATTAAGTCAAGAAGTGAAACATAAGACAAGAATTAAAAGCAGTCTACTTTTTGCATACATTATAATTTGTTTTATATGAAAGTAAAACATGCCTCAAGTTATAGAATATTTTTCCCCAAAAGTCTCCAATTAAAATAATCTCAGCCCTTATAATAATGCGATGTATGCACCATCTGTATGTCACAAAAAAATTTTTTAGAAAGGTGCAGGTAGAAATGAAGGAAAGTAGGCAGGCAGTCAGGAAGAAAGATAAGGAAGAAGCATTTTGTTGTTTCCATTTTAAGTTGTTCACACTGGTTGTTTCCCCTGGACCTGGGACTCAAACCAGGGGTATGTAAAATGCGTCTTTTGGAGGCAACTGACCTAGCCGCTACTCCATTAGGGCATGCTCCAATTATGTTTAACGTATAAGGACAGAATATTTAGCTTCGAATTTTTACAACTAGCAAAGACCCACAAAAAATGATAAAAAAAAAAACAACTATACTCCCTAAATGTCAACTCTAAGAAAGCAATAACATGCACTCGTTTAAGTACCTTCAATACCTATGGACTCTAATTTATTAAATTATCAATTATGTATTTTTATGCTGTTAATAGATCTATTTGAATTTGATTAACTTAACAGTGATTGGTATTTTATCTCCATTTTGAGGAGAAATTCTAAAACAAATTTTTATAAGAAACTTGGAAATTACTAAGTGTCAGAATAACACCCTATACCAAGCACAAGTTCTGGTCAACAGAGGACAAGAAACCAAAATAAAAGCAACAAAAATGTTACCTTCTTGTCAGCATAAATATAATTTATACCATTTCGCTGTCATTTAATAAAGTTGGTTTTTATTGGTTTCTTCATATATGTAATAGTAGCAATAATAAAGGCCATAATTAGACCAAATATCTTAATTTAAATTACTTTGCTCCATCACCTTTATTTTAAACAATTTTTGTAGGCAAATATTCTGCCACATCCTGTACAAGATAATTTTACATCGGTTCTTTCTAATCTCCACAATAAATCTCCAAAGCAAGTACATTATTCTCATTTTATACTTGAGTAAATTCTACTTGGGTGGAGTCAACTAAATTAAACTGAGTAGAAGAATTGTGAATCTAAAGGTGGTAGGACACATGGTTTTCCGTTCAGAATACATTTGTTACAGTGGCATAACAATCAAATCAAAGCAAGTAACTGGACTTCCTTCCCACTGACACTAATCAGCAGACTTAAAGTAAAGCTGGTCTTCTTATAAAAATAAATGCTAATAATATTAAAAAACAACAACAACACTTTACCCTCTCAAAGTAGTCGTTAAGTGCTTCTTAAAGTAATCTAAATTCTCTAATGAGTAGTACCACGTGTAGTTATTCTTCACTATCTCTCCCCCAGAATCTACAGACCTTAACAAAATCCACATTTGCCGTTCCTTGTGGGCAAGAGGGACAAGCGTAGCTTGGAGTGGGTTCATCGGGACTCAGCTGCAAAGCTTAGAGCAAGCGAGGGAGCACACCAGTGGTAAAGTTCAGGTGCTCAGCTTCCCGGGTGACAGGCCCAGAGAGGCGGGGCGGAGGAAAACGTTCAGCAAAGCACTTACCTGCTCTTGGGAGCCTCTTCTTGGGGCTTCGCTCCCCCGAAGTCTACCGGAGGCACGTCTGGGGATTCTGCGGGCTTCGGGATAGAGGTCGCTGCAGGTTCCGGAGCCTTAGGCACCTCTGTTCCACGCTGGGGATTCGGGGCGGAGGAGGCCCTGGTGCCTACAGTAGGCCTGACATTCGGCTTCACGCTAAGGCGTGCCCTGCGGAACATGGCGGAGCCAGGGGGCCCGGGGAGGCAGCCCTTCGGCCGCGCTGAGCCCCGAGCCCCGGCTGCTGCCCGGCGAGGACTTAGAAACCACGCCTTTCCCACAAAGCCACACCACCAGTCCACCAGACAGCTACCGCAGTTTTAGGCCCCCGCCACCTCCTCCTTCCTCCCGCCGTCGCCTCTTCTTCATGACCCTGCTACACTGCTAGTTTTCCCCGATACCTTGCTCCCCCGCCTTCAGCAGGCGCCAGGGCTTAAACGTCATCAGTCAGCGCCGCTTAGAAGATGTAAAACGCACAGCCCCTGAAGCTATGGTAACTGTCAAGCTATGAAGCCCGTGTTACCTGCGAACCGGAAACTGAGACGATAGACTGTGTGCTGCTCCTCCACAGGTGTCCTTAGGGGTTGTTGAGAAGACGAGGTAGGTAACACTTAAGCCCAAACTTTAATGAGAACTGTAAAAAATCGCTAGCCGATTTTGTTTTTCGAGGGTTTAGAAATTCTAAATGGGGTAGGACTCAGATTAGAAATTCAGATGTGAAGAAACTGATCAGAGATGCCTTCTAGAGGAAACCGGTGTTCTGGGAAGCACGTGGGAGAAAGACCATTCACTGTATATCCTTGCGTACTTTATAATGTGAATGTATTTACTGTTCAAAAATTGTTGCAGTTAGAACTTCATCAATTGGCAACCAGCTTGCATACATTAAACCTATCCAAGGAGATTGGTGATTCGTCAATGGGCAAAGGAAACTAAATTAGCAAGCACTTTTTTTCTATTCTATGGCAAAATTGCCTTACAATTAATTATATAGCGGAAACGTTTGCAGCAAGAATGCTTCTGGCGAAACTACTGTACCAGACTCACACAAACACAACTGGCACACCTTCGAAACGCAAAGACTGTGTGGCCAGATCCATAAAGACTCAAGCAGCAGCGCGCCGGGATGGGTTAGCGATTAGGTCTGCCGCCTGCGGCTGAGCGCAGTCCACATATATCCTAAGGACCCAGGTTTGACCCAGGGATGAGGGGAACTATCAAAATGAACAGGCTATTATGGAGCCCTTTCCTTTTATTTATTTATTTATTTATTTTCAAAGAGGGAGGGCGCGTCCTAGTGTGTAGCAGCGGTTTTGGGTTTTGTCAATGGCCTCCTAGGGAGCACACTCCTGGATTCCTAGTGGGAATCCAGTTAGAGGGCTGGGGAACAGGAATAACCACAATGAGCAAATAAAAATAAAGTGCTTCTACCTCTTCTCTCTTCCTGCCTGCCTGCCTACTCACCTTCATTCCTGGCTGCACCTTTCCTTAAATTTAAAGAAAGAAGAAAAAAAAAGGAAACGAAGGTAGCAGGCAGGGAGAAGCAGCAGCACTTCATTTAGTTGTTCATCTTAGCCCACGCCTCCCACGCCCCACCTTCATCTCAGGCACCAACCCTTGTCCTTTGCACTGGACTATGCACTACTCCCCAGGTGGAAATTTGGTGGTGGGCATGGTGTATTATATATTTGATGAAGAGTGAACACATACATTTAAAACTTATAGTGTAGAGGGAAAAAACACCAAAAATAAAAATTAATAAAACTTACATTGTTGTCAAAGTTAAATAAAATAACAAAAACATTTTAAATTTTTTAATTAATGTAGGCATTCTTAATCTTTGTCAACAGGGCAATAATCGAGGTATTCTGGGTTGGGAATAAAAAAATAACAACAAATGAATGAAATGATTTAAGAATATATTAAATGCCATGACAAAAAGATAAAGAATAATGTGACAGAGATTAAATGGGAGGCTTGCTTGCTTTAGGTAGGGTCTTAGGGAAGGTCTCTATGATGAGAGGGAAAATGGCCAGAGATGAGGTTGGCTCTATAGATTATGGGCCAGTGTTTGAACCAGCAATACAAACTTCCTGACTCATAGAAACACAAAGGTCTGATTTCCTTCTTAAAAGAAGATTCTTCAATAACATCCTGCTACATTAATGAAAAGATGTCAAAGGAATAAAATCCCGAACCAATTAGAGATATTGCTAGGTCATCCAGAGGGAGAAAGAGAAACAAGTGCTATTTAGAATTGAAGGTAAGGATGGGAGCACGGAAGAGAGGAGAGATTCCTCTAACACTGGGGAGAAAAACAGAGATCTGTAGTTCTATGAAGTCCTTCCAGTACTCTGGGGAGGGGACAGGGCCTCAGGTACACCTAGAGAGGCTGAAGAACTTGATAAAGAGCCCCCTACCAAAGATGTCTCAGGAAAGTTGGCCACTGCCAGGACCATGTAACTTTGGACAGCAAATTCTGGTGAAAACTGAAGACATAAGGCCTTTCCCCAAATGTTCTGTTCCACCTAAGAGTCTAGGACATTCCAACAATTCCAAAATGAAGGAAAATAATAATGACTAAGATTTAATTTCCCATTAGTAAAATTTTGGGAACACAGATTTAATTGTATTATTATATATAAAATCATAAGATATCTGCTACACACCCAAGTTTGTGAGGTAAATTCTTAAGGGCATCAGTAATTTTAAAAGTCCCCAATTTTTTGTGGCAGACACATCCAGCCTATCTTTGTCCACCTTATGTAGCTCTACAAATCAAAATCTGTTTCAGCTGCAAAGAAATTTTTCAATTTGATTGTAGGTTAAGACTACATACAAAAACAACTCTACCCCTTTCATTCCAATCTCAAATTCCTTCCCTCCCTTCCTCTTTAGATGATCTTTTTCTCCACAAAGAGTTCAGTTAAAAAGTCAGTCTTTTCTTCCTGCTCAAGTTACTCCAAAAGAGATTCCCTAAGTGGAAGCAGACACGTGGTCTGTAAATAAAATTAAGGGGGAGAGGTGGGGTGTGGAGCCATAGAAGGCAAGTCTCTGTAGTTGAAAGAACATGTGCTCAGCACTTAGTACTTCACATATATTAATTCAATTAACGAAGGAAGTACCACTAGCTCCCCAGTTTACGGTAACCTTTAATGCAATAAAAGACCAAGTTTACACAACTAATCACTGGTAGAGCTGGGCTTTCAGCCCAGACTTTGCAGAGTCCTTAGTCTTCACAACTTTCTCCTACTTTATCTACAAAAAGCAATTTTTTTTATTAAGTATTAATTGTTGAAGCTTGGTCCTATCGTTAGGGGTTCATTATAGTATTTTCTATAATTTTGCATCTATTTGGAATCTTCGAAAATTCTTTTTGAAATAGGGTTATTTTAGGAGGTTCAGACTAACTATACATTTCTCCATTTGTGAAAATAACAAACAGAATAGATGCAGAAAATAAGTATCAACCAAATTAATCAAGCATGTTTATATGTCTGTTTCTAGCAACGGTCGATGCACCACGGCTTTTAGGTGGGTTCCAAGGTTATTCTGGGCCATTGTGAATGCGTGGTAAAACTCCCTCCATCAAACTAGCCAAGGACAGAGCCATTCACTTAAGCTAAGTGACAAGAGCCCTAGGATGAAACGGGAAATGAACAGACTTCAGAGTCCTCTTGCATTTGAGTCTCACTTATCCCCGTCCCTACCTGTTAGATCAGTCGCTTCTGGTCTCAGTCTCAGTCTCCAGTTCCATAAAAAGAAACTATGATGGCTACCTTTCAGGATTGGTGCAACAATAAGAAAAACATGTAAAGGCCAACACTGCCTTTGGCGGCATTAACCCTCAGTCAGTGCTTTCCTCTTCCTCCCCTACCTATGCAAGAGGATGAATAAAAGCTAAGTTTCTTTTTCGCAACATTAGGATTTTGTAGCGTTTATTGTCGTTTGCGTAGTTACCAAAAAATAGGTGCTGGTCAAGCGCCAGTACCTGGAACACACTATGGAAAATCCACACACGCCTACCTCTCCCTCAGTTAACAGGACGCGGTTTCTCAACTCAACAAAACTTGCGCGGCAGGAGGGCTGGGGCTGCTGGCTATTTTGCTGGAGCCGCGACTCAGGGGGTTGGGCCCGAGTCCGCCCCGCCCACCTACTGCCCCGCGCACGCGCGGTAGCTCGCAGGCCAAGCCGTCGGCGGTAGTCGGGTCTCAGTGGGCGGGGCCCCGAGTGGACAGCGCTGAGGTGTCGGAGGGTGGAGGGCCCGCGCGGGCTCTGCATTCTAGACCACGGGTGGGGACGGCGGCCGAGCGAGCTAGGGATCCGTTGCTTTTCTGAGTCGCTCTCTCCAGGCTCGGTTCGGTGGTCAGCATGGCCCGTGAGTGCGGACGGGTGGGGGCGAGGGAGCAGCGTCCGGCGAGGAACCTGGCCCCGAACCTGGCAATGAGGGGTTTTGGACCCACAGTGGGTGGTGAATCCTCTTCGATCGGGGGATGGGAGATTTGGGGTAGGGTAGACCCCGTCTTCTACCAGAGAAGGAACAGGGTTAGTTGACTCGGGCGGTGGGGGAACGTCGGGTCTGGTGCCTGCCTGACCAGATCAGGTGTGAATTTACACTGTAAAGTCACCTGGCCAGGAGGTGAGGGGTGTGGAGACGGCAGCTCCCGTCCTGGTCTGGAGGTGGTTTATTGCTGGTGCCTTAAGTCGTCAGGCCTAATGAGGACTGGGAGCACCCATTGAGTCTCCTCCCTAGTTCTTTTGTCTCGCTGTCTCAGGTAATGTTTCTCCAGCATCTGCATTTGTTCGCTCAACAGTGATGCTCGCCAACTTGTGCGAGGTGTGGACTCTGAATCTTTCTCTCTCCGCCCGCATCCCTCAAATGTCAGAACTTACTTGGAAATACTGTTCCTTATAGACAGACGATTGGAATGCCTCTTGTAAGAGTTCTGGTGTTTATAGCCAGTGAGCACCTTGATTGGTATGGTAATACACCTAAAACCTTAAGTGTTTGCCTTTTAGCTTCCTCCTCAGATCTGGAAACACTATTTAGTGCTGCTGGTTTCACTCTGCTGGCTTAGCGATTAAAAATCAAACTTCAGATGAATTGAAATAAGAACCTTACAATAGAATTATTAATGGGCCTGGTGGAGATCATTGGCCTCTGAAAGAGCAAGCCCTGGACTCGAGTCCTGCGTTTGGGGGGAAACAACCAATGTGAACAGCTAAGTAGATAACATGTAAAGATGCTTCTTTCTCCTTTCTCTTCATGCCTGCCTGTCTACTTGCTTTCATTCCTATGCAAATCTTTCCTTTAAAAAAATTTATTATAATTCTGGAGATGAGAAAAGGGTGTAACTGTTTCTCTTTGTAGGTGGAAATCAACGAGAGCTTGCCCGCCAAAAAAACATGAAAAAATCCCAAGAAATTAGCAAGGGAAAAAGAAAAGAGGATAGCTTGACTACCTCTCAGAGAAAGCAGAGGTAAGTGACACTATGGAATTCTCAATTTTCATTTTTGAGAATGGAAAGTGTTTTTTAAATCGTTGCCAGGAAAAAAAAGGTCCTTGACAGAACTAGGTCTAAGCTGCAGAAAGAGCTAACCGTTGAATATCTCTAGTGTGTTAGGCACACTAAAGCTCTATGGGGTAGTCATTATCCTAATCCATGGATGAAGGATTTTAATCTCTCAAACCATAATTTGTCTTAAAGGTAATCTCGTGCAACTCCATCACAAGCATATTGCCTTAGCCAAATCATTGAACATCTTCCATATCAAGGCACTGTTAGGTGCTAAGAATACAATATTTTCTAAGAAGCCTACCCAAACTAGTTTGAATGATAGGTGACTCAATTATACCTATTCTGAAGGAGACATTAAAAGGTATATATAGGCTTATCCTGGTAGTTTAGCAGTTAAGTCCACTGCCTCTAACTGGCACAAGCCACATAAATCCCAAGGACCCAGGTTCACATCCTAGGACCCAGGGGAACAACTAAGATGAACAACCACTCACCTTTATTCCTGCCTGCACCTTTCCTTAAAAAGAAAAAAAAAAATTATATAGCTGTATTGATTTCTTTCCATTTTTCTCTATGTGAGAAAGAAGACAAGTTATATATGATAAAAACTACAAATTTGCTGCAGAAATACAGACTGTAGCTTAAGTAAAAGTATGTTTCTAATAAAGTTAAAATTTGATTCAAAAATCAGATATTGTTGTTCATGTGGATCTTGTAGATCAGGTGAATAATTGACTACACATGCTTCATTGCTGCTTCTCAGGGGTCTTCAAGTCTGGTTGCACATTGGAACTACCTGGGAAACCTGAGCTCTACTGAAGCCTGGGCACTGCACCCAGTGCTGATTTAATTGGTGTGGGGTTGGGCATTAAAAGGTGCTCTAGGTAAATTTTATTGTACCTAAATTAACCTAACATTTAAAAAGCTCCCCAGTTGATTCTAATGTGCAAAGTCAATCATTGCTTGTAAGGTTGAAGCTTTTAATGATCACATCACACTGTCTATGACATTTAAAGTGATAAGCTTTTTCTTAAATGTATTTATTCACATTGGAGTAAAGATGACCTTGATATAGATCAGCGACCCTGAAATAATATTTTTATTGAAGAACCTAGTCTAGTTTGTCTCAGTAATAGCCACTGTTTAGTGAATATCAGCTTTGTATAGAGTTCTGTGCTAGGTGTATTCATTAGCTCTATCCATCACAGTTCTGAAAAGTGTTGCTAGCTGAAGCTCTGAACTTCAGTAACCTTATTCCGGTCATACAGAAAGCATAGCAGAACTTAATGTGAAACAAAAAATATAACTATCACTACTCTTTTCTATTATACCTCGTTTCTTTGTAGCTATCTTATTTTTCTTTTCTTCTCATTGCTTATTTTTACTATTACCTTTGTAGAAATGTCTTGCCACCATAGAGCTATTCATCCTTAATGTAAATCTCATACTAACTCTATGTAATAGCAAGATAGGAAAAAACCTGAACTTGGAAATGGACAAAACTTTGTTTTTATGTCTTTGGAGTGAATTGTTTCATTATAAGCCTTTTACATTTTTTTTTATTCTGAAAACATGAGAAATAGTAATTCAGAATAGTTTTAGAACTTAATCTAGAGCCAGTAAGATACCTGACACATAGTGAGTATTAAATAAATAGCCACTGAATGTATATGTTTTAAATATGACTCTCATGGACTATATAGCCCAAGTACTCTGGTTGTATTTTACAGTTAATATGGCATGTGGATGTTCGGCTAGAGATGGAATGGGTTAAGAAAATACCCTGAATATCCTGCTTTTCTTTACTGTAAAACATTTTTAATCACTAACTATCGAACTTTTCGACTTGTAAGAATCTGATTTGCTTTATAGCATCTATGTCCTAATCCTAAGTACCACAGTTAGGATATCTAGAAGACTCTTTTGGTTTTGTTTTTTTAAAGAAAGGCGCAGGCAGGAATGAAGGTGAGCAGAGGCAGGCAGGCAGGAAGAGAGAGGAGGAAGAAGGATTTCATTTACTTTTATATAGTTGTTCCCACCAGCTCCTGGTTGTGAAGCTGGGACCTAGAGATGTCTATGGACTGTGCCCAAACACTACCCCACCAGAGCACACCTCTAGGAGAATTTTAGTTATTTTAAAAGGAAAGGTGTACGCAAGAAAAGAGAGGAGGAAGAAGCGTTTTATTTATGTTTATATTAGTTGTTTATCTTGGTTGTCCCTCTGGCCCCAGGATACAAACCTGGGTTCCTGGGATGTATATAGACTATGCCCGGCTGGAGGTGGTATACCTAACTATTACTCCGGCAGGGCACACCAAGGAGATTTCTTAAGTACTGCTTCTTTATGTAAAAACCTAGAGAAAATTAATTTTATTGACAAGAGTAGTTGCCGCTATTTTCTACATGTTAGCTGCCTAATAATATCATGCCTATATGTATGTGTGTGTGTAGTGAGCATAAATGTGTGTGAATATATGTGTATATACACACATACACACACACATATATAGCTATTCCTCAGATCAGCCCTGATGTGTATTTCTCTAATATTTGAAAAGCCTTAGATTTTTATGTTATATACAGATGTTGATTTATGAAGATGCAAAAGGTTAAACTTCTATATTATGATGCAATGTTCTTTCAAAAAAAATTCTGAAAGAAAGGACTTTGAAGTTATTTACCCAAGGTCATGATGATAATAGTTTTGATGGTTTTCAAATTAAATTTGACTTCTAAGTTTTTCCATTCTTTGCCTTCCCATTCTGTCTTTATCCATTGAAAGTGGAAAAACATGAATGTTTATATTTTCTATTAAATTGTATTCTAATATGCTGGCTTTGAATAGGAAACAAATGAAAAGACAAAATCAGTTTTTCTTTAACAAATTATGGCCTTTTCCCTCTTTATAGGGACTCTGAAATCATGCAACAAAAGCAGAAAGCAGCTAATGAGAAGAAGTCTATGCAGACAAGAGAAAAATGATTGACTGGCTATTTGGAAAACCTGGGTGCTACTGACAACTAGGTGTATAATAAGCTCTATCATTAAGATTTTGTAGAGTGAACAGTCATTACATATGTTATAACATATCCTTATAAAACTATTTTAAACTTTACCTTTCAGCCTGACTTAGTGCGATGTTTCAGAACCATTCTTCAAAGAATAAACTACTAACCATGCATGTGACATATTGGTGAACATTATTTTTATTAGTAGTGAACATTTTTATAATTTATTAGGAAGGTAATATGATCAAATAATCAGATCTGATATAAATCTAGAATCTTTGTCACAAACTGTTAAAGTAGATCTTTAAAGTCTATTGAAGATCCATTTATCTAATTTTACTTCGTAATCAACTGACACATTATTACCGAAGTACAGTTTACATTAGGATTCACTCTGTGCCGTAAATGCCATTTTTTTTATAGTCTGTTCTGAGCTTCTTTAAAAACTTATGACATATTAGTGGTTATCAGCTTAGAAATACATTAACCTAGAGAAACTAAGGCTTAAGGCTCTGTTCAATTCTGAAGTAAAGATGCTTAATTATTACAAAGAGAATAAATGTAACAATGAAATAGTAAATAACTTTAAAGCACTATTCAAATACTTGGTTATTTACATAATGCACTGAAAAAATTTACTGGTCATCTAATAAGTATGGTTGACAACTATATGAATGGGCAGATTTTCAGGAGTTCACCTAATATCTTTTTTTAGAAAAGAAAAGGTACAGGCAGAAATGAAGGCAATCAGACAAGCAGGCTGGAAGAGAAGAGGAGGATGAAGCACTTTATTTTTATTTAGTTGTTTGTAATGGTTGTTTCCCCTACCCCTGGGTCTTAAACCCGGGACCTTGGGATGTATGTGGGACTGCTCCCAGGTGTAGTAGACCACTAGGCCACCAGAGCGCACCCTCACATGATAGCTTAGTGAAGTTTCTGGTAATCTTGTGACAGGTCACTTTCTGGTTACCCCCCCATATATAGTGTCTCTAATACTGAATAAGGCAAATGCGATGTTTTGGGCCTAAGTTTTTTTTATCTTAGCATAGATTTTCAGTTAAAGTTTTGCTCTATTTTCTCAGTTAATGTCATTCTTCAAAACTTTCTGTGATGGTAGTCACAAGGACAACAGTTCAAATTACTGTTAATTTATCCCAAGTCCTGGGATAATGGAGAGAGGTCTGTACCACAAAGATTCCATGAGGGTCTAACTTCTGTAATTCTCTCTCTAAAATATCTATACAGAGTGATAAGCCTTATGACAATTTAAACCATATCCTTCATTTGCTTTTTTTTTTTTTTTTTAAAGAAAGGCGCAGGCAGGAATGGAGGTGAGTAGGCAGGCAGGTAGAAAGAGAAAAGGAATCACTTTTATTCTCTTTAGTTGTTCATCTCGGCTTTTTTCCCCAGGCCCTGGGATGTGAACCCAGGTCCTTGAGATGTATGTAGACTGCATTCAGCTGAAGGCATCGACCTAACTGCTACTCCACCACATAGTGTATTTAATCAAGGTAACTAAAAGAGCTAAGCTTCTAAGAAGTAAACGGTTGATTTCAAGATACTAAGGGGAATGCAGGTAAATAATTGTAATCAGTAAAATTAATTCATGAACTGTTAACATATATTTCTTTTAACTTGTTGCTAAAAAGCAAGATAAAATGATTTAGATGTGGTTAATATGTACAATTTAATTTGAAAAATATCAAACTATGGAGCATCCTTATATATTATATATGTATGTATATAATATAAACTATAATACTATCTTGCATCATCCTTCAGAGGAAATAGTACATCATTTTTAGCGCTCTTCATAAGTTCTGCAGAGAATCAGGGGTCAGGTGCGCCCTGGTGGAGTAGTGTTGGACACAATTCACGTACATCCCAAGATTCTGGGTTCATGTCCCAAGATCGGGAAGAACAACCAAGATGAACAGCTAATAAGTTAAAAATGCTTTTTCTTCTCTCTTTCCACCTGCTTGCCTATTTGCCTTCATTTCTACCTGCACCTTTCCTTTAAAAAATTAAAAAAAAAAAAAAAAAAGAAAGAAAGGAGCAACTGCTAATGCCCCAGGTGAAATGCTAAGGTCAGTTTCATCAATTACTTGATTCTTTTTAAATGCCTATTCAAATAGTGGCATGTATAAAAAATTAATATCCACCTATCAAACTAGCCTATATTTGAAAAAATAAGACGAAAAGGAAATTCATTACTGACATAAGTTTCCCTATATAGAGAAAGAGATGCAGATATAGATATTAACATAGACATAGATATTTCTCTCCCCGATATTTTTATAGTTGGGAAGAGTTCATCCACTTTAGGAAGTGATTGTTTTGTATAACATATATAAGTTCTATCGTAAAGAGCTTTTCTGTATAAGGTAAGTATCACATTTCTACCATAACTTTGAGTCGATAATCTGTTTCGAAACTATTGATCTTTAGGGCTCACCCTTGTGGCTCAAAGTACTGAGATGCTAGCCTGTGAATCAAACAGCCCAGGCACCCAGGTTCAAGACCCAGGGCTGGGGTAACCCCTGCCCAAAAAAAAAAAAAAAAAAAAAAAAAAAACCCAAAACAAAACAAAAGAAACAACTAAGTAAATATGTTAAAGAAAAGAAATACTGAACTTTAAAAGCATACCATCCGCAATACATATGCATACCAAGTCACATTGTATGCCTAAAATGTATTTCTCTTTGTTAATTAAACCAGAATGAGAAAAAATACATATACCTAAAGTGAAACCCTAGTATAAAATTGACTTTGACAGTCAGATTATAGGATTTGTATGTTGTACCATCTGTTTCAGGGTTTTAGCAGTAATGTAAACTAAGGAGATAGTACATCAAATTCTTTAGATAAATTCCTAATTGCCTATGATGATAAGGACACAAAAAAATACCAAAATGCAATTGAAAAATATTTGGTCTATTTTATAAACTTGCTGATTATGTTTATTAGATCAATAACTGAGTAAGAACATTTATTGCTTTCTACAACTTTATCTGCTAGAATATTTGCTATATGGTTATCATATTGGAATATATACTTTTTTTTTTAAAGGAAAGGTGCAGGCAGGAATGAAGGCGAGTAGGCAGGCAGGCAGGAAGAGAGACAGAAGAAGCACATTATCTATTTTCTATTTAGTTTTCACATCGGTTGCTCCCCCCCAGGCCCGAGTGTTCACCCTGGTTCCTTGGAACATGCATGGGAGTGTCCCCAGTGTGCACTAGACTGCTAGGTCAGCAGGACATGCCTGGGAATATCTTTAGAGATGATCGAGTCATAAAAATGTCACTGAGAAAATAATGACTAAGTAGGCCAAATGTACTTCCCTCCAGATGTCAGAAAGATTTAAAACTTGCTACAGGTTTTTCCTTATAACTTTTCTTCTTAAAAATGAATAAAGAACTTTCATATAATGCAGATTTTTTAATACATATACATATTAAAAGTTCTGGTGAGCCCTGGTGGCGGCTTAGGGATAAGTTCTCTGGCTGACATTGTCCACATATGTCCCAAGGACCTGAGTTCTTGACCCAAGGTCAGATGGGACAAGCAAGATGAACAGCTAAATTATAAAATTAAGTGCTTCAGTGCACCCTGGTGGAGCAGAGGTTAGGTCAGTCACCTCTGAAGGAGCAAGCCACATACCCCCAGATTCAAGTCCAGAGGGAAACAACCAGTATAAATAACTAAATAAAAATTAAAATGCTTCTTCCTCCTCTTTCTTCCTGCCTACCTACCTACTCACCTTTAGTCCTGCCTGCACATTTCCTTAAAAAAAAAGTGCTCCTCTTGTCTGCCTGTCTTCTTGCCTCCTTTCCTTTATTTCCACTGCGCCTTTCCTTTAAAAACAAAATTTCAGAAGCAGCCTGCTTTTGAGACACTGGCCCATGAAAATGGAGATTTCTGAATTTGATTATAACATAACTTTCTTAAAAATATTTTCTATGCCATTACTACTCTTACTATTTTATCTGTTGAATGTGACATTCCTTCCTGATATATCAGCAGGAACATTTCTTTGTGCTATAGAGTATCCACCATCATAATTTTGCAAGAAATTCTCTACCAATTTAGCTGTAGTTAAGATACACTTATTTTTTAAAACTTTTTATAAACCTTTTATAAACATTGCATAGCAAGACTTACTGCAGACTGTTGGGGTATTAAAGGCTCATTTGACTTTGTACCCATTCAAGTTGACTGTTAGGGTGGCTTATGAATGGACACTTAATATAAAGTTAGGTATTTTAATATAATTTGAAGATAGATAACCACATCAACCCATGATTTCATGGTATTTTAGAATTGTCTGTTGCAATCTACAATAATTAATTGGAAGGATAAGACTCCAGGATCTAAGGAAAAGTTGAACTCAAAGTTTTGGAAAGGTCAAGAGTTGGAATAGCCCATATATCTTAAGAGTAAGTGCTGATGTGCACTGATGCCTCAGCAGTTAGGCGTGCAGCTGTGATGGCTAGGCTTGCAGCTGTGGATAGCATAGTGTAGGAGGGGCCTGGGACGCGGGTTCTCAGTGGAGACCATGAGAGCAACTACATGGATAAACACTTCCTCCTCTCTCTTCCTGCCCGCTTATCTTCATTCTTGCCTGCCTTGCTCTAAATAGATAGATAGGTAGGTAGATAGGTAGATAGATAGAATCAGTCATTCTTAGTGAGGGTGGACTAAGTAACGGTTTGTCTCCCACAATACTGCTATCAGGTTGAAATTCTGACCATCATTGTGAGTCTGTTTATGTCAGAGTGCCACCAAGTGACTTTTAATTTATGTACCTAGCATAACCAAGACTATATCCAGTGAGACTAAGTGGTCCTCAAAAACAAATTTGGAGTACTTTTGCCCAAAAGAAGTGGGAAATGGATGGTGGACAGACTAAAACAGTAGATATCCAATACTCTTATTACAAATAAAATTAAAATATTTTTTAAAGGAAAGATGCAGGCAGGAATGAAGGTGAGTAGGCAGACAAGCAGGAAGAGAGAGGAGGAAGGAGCACTTTATTTTATTCATCTTGATTGTTTCCCACTTAACTCAGGTGCTTGGGATCTATGTGGACTGTGTTTGGCTGGAGGTGCTGAACCAAACCACTGCTCAACTAAGGCGCAACCAGGACCAAATTTTAAAAATACGTTACATGGAAAATTATGAAGATGATAAGTAAATAAAATGTGAGAAATAATGATGTATTTATATCATTCTTTACTAACTTATAAACCCCCAAATGCAGTGTTTGCTAGTTATAGAAAATTTGCAAAAATGCAACAGAAGAACTAAAAGAAAATTAACAATAAATTAGGCAGTTACTTAGAAAACTAAACCTCCACTTACTATGTGACCAGTAATTGCACTCCTGGGTATTTATTCCAATGAATTGATTAAAATGAGCATATATTTTGAATGTAAGTTTCAATTGACTTTTACATATACTCTACCCAGACCAAGATGTATAGACATCATCATCACCCTAGCAGACTACCCTGTTACTCTTCAGATAATGCCATCTACATAACTAGATTAGTTTCACTGCTTTTTGTATTTCATATAAGTGGAGTCATCCAGTATATCCTATTGTGAATCTCATTTCATTTGCTCAACATTTTTTTAAAGAGAGGAAGGAAGGGAGAGGAGGATACTTTATTTTTGGTTGTTTTTCTCAGGAACCGTCTTAAGGTCCAAGCCACCAAGGCGAGCCCATTTGCCCCAACATTATGTCTGATAATCCTGTCTCAGGTCTACCAAGAATTCAATCTTCATTACTATGTAGTTATGTATATATAGTCTGTTATGTGTGTATGGTTTAATTATCCACTCTTACTTTTCATGGACATTTGGATTTCTCTTAGTTTGGGGCTATTAAGAATAATTTTGCCATTAAAAGATACTTGTTTTGGAGTGGTCTTTCTTGAGCACTTATTTCTATTAAGGACATTCTGGGAATATAAATGCTGAGTCACAATATATAAAATAATATGTTTCTCTTAGTGCTCATGCATGTATAAACATATATATAATATTTAAGAGATATAGGTAGTGTGTCATTTCCTAGGTTGCCATAACAAATTGCCACAAACTGAGTGGCTCACCCATATGTTCATGACAGCACAATTAACAATAGCCAAGACATGGGCACAATCTAAATGCTCATCAACAGACGACTGAATAAGGAAGCTTTGGTTTATATATATTCAACGGAATTCTATACAGCTGAAAAATGAGATGAAATTGTGCCCTTTGCATCAACCTAGATGGAACTAGGGGGAAAGGGGAGAATGTGGATGCGGAGGGCACTGGAACTCAGGTGGTCAGTATAGAGTGAAATATAGACCGTGGTGCGATTTCAGTAGGCTAAAATACATATAGCAATGTCAACAAAATAACAGAATTGTTATATAATGAAAGGAAGTGCCTCATAGTGTAGTAGAAGACCTTTTATCTGACCCCAATGTAAAAGTTAGCCTGCCAGGAATTTTCACAGTACTACGGAGGCTGTAGCTATGTCCTAGGACACACAAGCATCGCCTCCCTACTCTGCAACTGTACATAGCTGTTAAGATTTGTCAGTGGAAGCCACACATAGCCAGGGAGGTGGGTCTTTGCCTCAGAGTATGAAAGGAGCTCCCCCAAACCCCCTGTTGCTCAGCTTTGGGTAAGGATGCCCCTGAGCCAGTACTGGCACAATAAAGTGCTTTTCTCTACTTGAGTGCTAGCTGTCAGTCTTCTCGCCATCTGGAGACTCTGCCATAACAATAACAAATTTATTCCCTCACTGTCCTAGAGGCCGGAGACTGAAATCAAGGTTTCAGCAGGGCCACACACATCCTCTGAAGATTCCAAGGGAAAATCCTGTGTTCTTTTAGCATCTAGCAACTCCAGGCTTTACTTGACTAAACTACCTCTGCCTACTTTTTTCTGTTTTCCACCTGTCTCTTATTAAGTCATTTGTTTAATCCAGGAGGATCTCAAGATCCTTAATTACATCAATAAAATCCTTTTCTCAAATAAGGTGACAATCACAGATATCTGGGGGACATATCATTTTAGGAGCCAACATTTAACTTGCTATTTTTTTTTTAAGTAAAAAGTGGGAAACTTAGCTATAAGTTGGTTCTTTTTTTAAAAAAATAGCCATGTCTACAGGTCATTATGTGTATATCTAATTGTCCAGTCATTTTTATCCAGTCATTTATTTACTCAGGGATAGTCTAGATGTTTATAAATGTCTATTAACAGTTTTGAAATATAAATATAATCATACTTATCCCCATGTACTGGTGTTTTCATTTTACAAAAATAGATTCTTAGGGCAAATATATGTATATTTATAATTTTAAACAGGTATTTTCTAACAAGAGGGTCACACTTCTCATCCCTGTGCCCTTGATAACATCTGATATTATTAATCTAACTTGTCAACATGTGTGAAAAATGCTATTTTAGTTTTTAATTTGCAGTTCATCAACTATGTCAGTTGAACATATTTTGATATATTTATTGGACATATTTATCTTTTTTGTGTACTTTCCATGTTTTCCCTTTATTATTTTTCATTTCATTAATTTTCACATGTAGATGTTATTATCCAGCAGATTTTAACTGCTGAGACACCAGGACAACCCCACTTTTTTTTTAAGAGTGGAAAGAAGAGGAGAAGGCAGTACCTTTACTAAGATTGCCCCCTCACCCCCATCACCCATATCCTTTCCTTCTTCTCTGTGGTCCTTCCCCTGGGTCCTTGGGCTTTACATGGTCCACACTTCAGCACCAGCTTAGTGCCTGTGCTACCAGGGTGTGCCTTTTTTTTTTTTTTTTTTTTTTTTTTTTAAGGAAAGAAGGAAGAATATTTATTTTGATTTTTCACCCTGGCCCCAGGATTGAGAACCCAGGTCCTTGGCCTGCGCACCAGGGTTTCATCCTCCTGAATCACAAGGGTATGCCTCCTATTGATTACTTTTTTTTTTTTTTTTTTAAGGAAAGGTGCAGGCAGGAAAGAAAGCAAGCAGGCAGACAGAAAGAGTGAGGAGGAAGAAGCATTGTATTCATTTAATTGTTTATCTTAGTTGTTCTCTACACCATCCCAGGTGCAAGCCCAGTCCTTGGGATATATGTGGACTGCACTGGCCAAAGGCAACTGACCAAACCACTTCTCCACCAGGATGTGCATGAAGTTCAATATAAATTTAATATAAGTGCCAAAGAAATAATTTCCTTTGCCAATTCACTACATTATTCTGTCTTTCAGTGCCTCTTCTATCATATGAAATTAATAGAAGGAGAGTTCAGAATGGGATGCTGCCCATCTGAGCCACACTTACAGGACCTTTCCTGAGCACTAGAAGCCAAAGCTTCTTGTTTACCCTCTGGGAAGATTCCTGTAATCTTCCAGCTTAATGTTTTACCCAAGACAACAAGGAGCCTGCACCACCAGAGTGCCAGAGGCCATTTCACATTCCTGGAGAACTTTCTGGAAAATCCCCTCACTTTCTTTGCTTTCAAACTTCCTTATGAGTTCTATTCCCTTGCTAATTACAGACACTGGAAAGGGGGGTCCACCCAGAAGCCCCCTCCCAAGAGTATAAATGCAGGAATCTCATAGCAATCTGCTCAGCCCTCCCTGCCCAGAAGACTGTAGGTCCTGCTCTTGCTTTCTTTCTCCATTTTTTCTAATAAACTTCTAACTCAAGAATGAATTCTTAGATACTATACTACCTCATTCATAGGTGGAATGTGAATAGACAAAGGAACAGATAAAACAAAACCAACCCTGAAACATTTGCAACAGAACTGAGGTGGGGGTTTTCATGTCACTCAAAGAATCCACAGCAGAGTTAGACCAGCGAGCAAGCAGATTTAATCAGAGGGTAAATGGGTGGAGCTGATCAAGGGAGGTTCAGATCCCATGGGTTCAGGGTTGCGCCACATACCAGACAGGTGCAGAGAGTAAGCAAGTTGGGGGTCCACTAGTGGGGAGCAGAGAGAGAGAGGATGGGGCCAATCAAGGAAGACTGACTCCAGAGGCCATGCCAGTGGCCTGAGTTTTTAAGGGAAAATCCCACATGGTGAGGAAGGGGGATGGAGAGGAGGTTGGCAGACCAGGTTTTAGGTCCTGATTGGGCAAGGTGACTTTGTCCTTTGAAGTTATTGGTGGTCTTCTTCAACTTGTGTCATTCCTTTGTTTCTTGGTGAAGGGTCTGTCCTTGTCAGGTACTACACATCTCACAAGTCAAACTCGTCCATCAGTTTTCCTTATGAATCTGGATGCATCCACGACTGGGTGCTGGAGCCAGAGGCAATTCAGTGTCCTGATAGTTGAACTTTAATCCCTGGTCTAAGACTTGCTCTTGTGGGAGTTGTGACACTAATGTTACTATAAGGGAATGGGGCGGGTGGGGGCACATGGTGGTGGAGCCCACTGGACAACGGGGAAGAATACTTGGTGATTTGGTGGAGGGGATGGTGTGTTGAAATATATCTAAGAATGGGGAACCTATTTGTAGGAAGTTATTTTAATGTGTAGAATAACTACAACAATAAAAAATTTTTTTTTTTAAATAATTCTTTCTTGAACTGTTTGCTGCCACACCCCAGAGCCCCTGCACCCAAATAACTTTGTAAAATATAGTAATTCAAAACTCTATGTTGCCATCAGGAAAAAAAAAATTTCATATTTTCTTTAAGGATAAAAATGCCATAAGTTCTTTTTATTGAGGAACCAGGTTCTGATAAATATACTTTTTTAAACAAGAAAATTGCCATTAAAATTTACTAAAATTCTTCCATGAAAACACTATACCACATATTATATGATTCCATTTATATAAAATATCCAGAATAAGTTAAATTCATAGTGGCCATGAGGTGTTAGAGAAAGGAAATGAGGAAAATGGCTGCTCATGAAGACAAGGTTTCTTTTTGGGGTGCTAAAATGTCTGTAATTATGATTGCAAAACTTGTGACTATGCTAAAAATGACTAAAATATATGCTTTTTAAACGGTGGCTTACTGTATATAAATTTTATCTCTTTTGAAAAGAAACTGGCTCCAAATTGTTTAAATTCTGCATCAAAAGTAATGTGTCCCCCCACCCCCACCCCATGGCTCAGGTGGCCAAGATAGAGACTATAAACCCATCAACTTGGGTTTGAAACCAACATGACCACCACACACACACATATACACACACATACACCTGTCCTTGGATCATATACACAGGTCCTTGGGATGTATGTGAACTATGCCTGGCTGCAGGCAGCAGACCAAACCTCTACACCACCAAAGCATGTCAAACACTACTTTCTAAGAAAACTGTTTAAAACAATTTCAAAACTGATTTAAATTGCATGTATGAAACTTTCCTAAAAGCAAGAAATCTGATGTATTTTTGAATTAATTTTTTTAATGTAATTTTTTTTTTTTTTTTTAGGAAATGTGTAGGCAGGAATGAAAGTGAGTAAGCAGGTAGGCAGGAATAGAGGAGAAAGAAGCACTCTATTTTTATTTAGCTGTTCGCAATAGTTACTACCCCCAGGCCCAGGATTGAACCCAGGGCTCCTGGCTTGCTCCTTCAAAGGCAATTGACCCAACCACTGTTCTACCAGGGCGTGGTTTGATCATTTCAACTTGCAGAACAAAAGAAATACAGATCCTGTCTGGTCACCACTTTTTTTTTTTTTTTTTTTTTAAAAAGAGTCGAGAAAGGAAGAAAGTGAGAGAACAGGAAATATTTAAGAGACTTGGAGGAACTATGCTGGGACAGCATAGCTTAAAATCTATAGGGCAGTGTATGAGCAGAAAATTAACTAACTGGCAAAATCTGAGACTTCTAAGAGGAAGGACCCCAAAGATCAAGTACCCCACCATAGCAACCTGGGTCTGGGACAAACCCCTACTCACCACTTTTTACTCCAGGTAACCTGCACACACCCACCAAGGAAGAAGCCCCACCCCTTAGATATATTCAAGAATCCATTTTGCCTGTGTCTGAGATGTGGGTATCACACGTGGTACAAACAGTGATTCCCTTGATATAACTTTCTCCGCCCTCAGGGATCTCAAACTCACTGTTACTGCTTTTAAAAGCTTGCTGTGTGATCGGACCAAACAGCTCTCTCCGTGAATTCTTTCTGGATGGACCCTGTGCCTCATTGGACTATCTGAGCTCACCCTCCCCTGAATCATTGAGTATGACTAGTGAGCATTGTTTTGTCCCTTCTATTATGGGTTAATAGTCTGTTTCCTCCTTGCAGAGTCTTCCCGAGTCTCAAAAATGGCTTGTAGGCCAGACCTGAAATGTTGGTGAATGAATGTCAGCTCTGGAGAGCCCGAGGACTGACTGGTGCCTCCTCACATATTGAGCATCAGCATTTGATCGGGGTCCTGAGTTATGTTGTTGAATACAGAAGCTGGAGTGTACCAGATCACCACCTGTTAAGGGTGTAGGGTGAATGTAAGGCCCCAAAATAGCATTCTCTAGGTTTCCTTCTTAGAGAACTTCCAGACCAATAAAGGTCATGGGGGACCCTGGAATGCCCCAAATCACACCGGACTGACAAGTTCCTGAGCACCAGAGGCAAAAGTTTATTTTATTAACCCTCTGGAAGGATTCAGGTAATCACTTCATCCACCTAATGTTTTCTCCAAAACAAGGAGCCTGACCACCAGAGTGCTAGAGGCCACTTCACAGACCTGGAGAACTTCCTGGAAAATCCCTCCACAACTTCTGCTTTCAAGCATCCTCTTGACCTCTATACCCTTGCTAATTACTGACACTAGAAAGGAGTTCACCAGAAGCCCCCTCCCAAGAGTATAAATCTAACCAGTCCTCAGCCTACAGGGCAGCCCTCTCTGCCCAGGACTGTCTCCTGCTTTTTGCTTTCTTTTTCCATTTTTTAAAATTAAACTTGTAAAACTGCACTTTAATGCTCAAGAATTCTTTCTTGACCATTCACCACCAAACTCTAGAGCTCCTGATAAGGAGAACACTCCTTATCACACAGACTTCCCCTTAAAGAACCCCAGCTTGCTTTCACTCAGAGACTGAGAATTTGAGATTTAGGTGTCCCCTGTCTCCATTTTCTGCAGAAAATAAATTAACCCTTCTCCCAGGTTTTGTGTTCAATTTTCATTTAGCACTGCTGTACAAGAACAGGTAACTACCTGAATTTAGAATTCATGGTTCTCATCTTTAGCTGAGTGCTGGTCTTTTATCTGGGAAGCTTTTGAAAGAACTGATGCCCAGTCCACACTCCAGACCAATTACCTCTGGACCTCTGGATCCATGGTTCAGGCATCAGTGTTTCCTAAGTTTTCCAGGTGATTACAGTGTAAAGCAAAGCTATGATGTGATTTAAAGGTTGCAGCTTCTACAAAAGTGACTCTTTAGAAACTTGGTTACATATTAGAATCAGCTGGTAGCAATAAATCTGCTTATGCCTGCATCCTTCTAACTTAATAGGTCTGGAGTGTAACCAGGAGCCTGGTCATCAAGATTTTATGAAACTCTCCAGGTGACTGTAGTGTACAGCCAAGGTTAGACCCCTTGGCTCTAGCATGTAGCAGCACTAATGAGAGGAATAGGTGAGAGGCTCCATACGCAAGGGAAGCAGAAGAGATTAGGAAAGCCACAGGCATATGATGGCATTTTGGGGAACAGATTTTTACTTACATCGTTAAAAAGCCTAAGAACCAGGCAGAGAGCAGATCAATTCCTGCTCACTAAACAGAAAAGGCCAGATATGACACAAAGAGGATAGTTAGAAAGAAGCTTCTAATTTCTGCTTCCGCCTCTTCCACTGATTACTCCGGGACCAGTTACCAGCCCCTCACCCACAGAAATAAGTCACAATAGACTAAATGCCAGTATTAGAGATTATCAGTGAGGAGTCATTGAAAAAAGGTTCCCAGACAAATGACTCTGGGTAGGGCATCCTCCAGGACCGGGTGAGCGCAGCAGAGGGAAAATGGCTTTCTTACAATGTAGCCACTTCTAGTTTAAAGATGAAGCCCCAAGCAGGAATGCAGTTTGGTGGAAGCCAGTAAATGGGAGTGATTTAACAGTTGTTCTCCAGGACCTAAAGGGTGCTGCTCATGGGGTTCACCCTCTCCCCTACTGTGGCAGGCAGAATCTTATGAGAGAGGCAAAATGCCCCATTATCTGGCCCCAAAGTCGCACCCTCTATTGCTATTTTCTTCAGTTTGGGAAGGATCTATTAATTATTTCTAGCCAATAGATCCCCAGCTCCACTGTAACCCAGACTCTTGACCCAAGGAAGCTGTAGAGAAGAAAGGCGTGGTTTTTTAAGCTGCTCAAACAAGAAGACGACACCAACAAAACCACAGGTCACGTCACTCTCGGAACAGATGAAAAAGTGAAATCAAAGGATCCAGATGACACAGGGCAAAAACCCAACCCGATCAGTCAGGGAAGACCGCGACCTCAGACAGAAGCGGGCCGAGCCCCGAGGGCCACCGTTCACTTCCGCTCCCAGCGGCCCCCTGGTGGCGGAAGTCGTCATCAGAGGGGACAGAACCCCGTGTCGCGCTCCGGCAGTGCACTCGCCATGGCGATGGGAGGAGGTGGCGGCGCTGGTGGCGTCTCAGAGCAGGAGGAGTCGGTGCTTTTCCGTCGAGGTACCGGCCAGGTGAGGTTCCAGCGGGCGCGTTCTCCCGCCTGAAGCCCAGTGTGCGCCCCGACCTTTGCTTTCCAGGCCCCCGGCTCCTTCCCTGGCCCCACGGGGGGACCTTGGTCACGGCGGGACCGGGCAGTGGTGCGTATGTTGCTGCGTCTTCCTCCTCGTGGGAGCCTCAGCTTCAAGCTCCTTCCTTGCACGGCTTGAGTGCCCTGATGGCGTGCATTTAAGGCCATACTGCATCTCGATCCTGCTTTGGTTTGTGTACCCTGATCTTTAACGCGTGTTGAGCCGGGCCGGGCCAGGCCAGGGTGAAGCAAGGGAAACTTTTTAGGAGTCTCCGACGTAGAGCGAGGTGTTAGCAGTAGAGCGAGGTGTTAGCAGTAGACAGCAAAGTCCTTCATTCTAGGTATATTTTGAAATGAGAAGCAACAGTTTTTACACGGATTCGATAGAAGTTTGAGAGGGAAAAGTCAAGGATAATTTTTAAGATTGTTCTAAACATTTGAAAAGGTGAAGTTGCCTTTTAATGAGCTGTACTGGCATGGGGAAGATTGCAAATAAATTTATAAGGGTGACAATCATAAACTCAAGATCGGGTGAAACAGCCAAAAGATTAAAAAGGGTTCTCAGTTGTGGGTTTTTTGTTTTGTTTTAATGAGAGGACTGTGTTTCAGCATGTTTATTGACTGATAGATCCAGTAAGCTTGGGAAAGTTGATGATACAGGAGAAGGAATTGCTGAAGCAATGTTCTAGATCCGAGGGAAGGGGCTTGACCTTTTTTTAGAAACATTGACAGTTAATGTGGTGACAGGTACATAGGTACAGGTCTGTGGGAGTGGGCAGATGTGGTGGCAAATGATTTTGTAAGTTCTCTGTTGGTTGTTAGTTGTTGTCTCAGTAAAAGACACAAGTTAGGAGTGGAGGAACAGGTGTTGTGGGCTTGAGGGGAGAATGTAGGAAGTAGGTCTCTAGACAGGAGATGAATGTTCACTAGGGAAGGCTAGTGGACTTGTTGCTAGGCAGCATCACATCTCCTAGAGATTGTGGTCCTGAGTTTAAAAACTAAATAGTATGATTGTGTTTTTTTCCTTCTAACTTCACTTTAGGTGTGTGAGAGAGTAAGTTCAGAATTTGAAATTAATAGGGTTGTAGTTTTACTGAGTATGAAGAAGTGAGTGGGAGAGGTATAACCTAGTTATGGTAATGATGGACCTTGGAATTTAAACTGGCTAAGAAAGGAAGTGAGGACATTAGGAGGTTGAGAAACAATTTAAAAAGTGGAAAGATCAGTTCCTGTGAAGTGAACTGATTGTCATCACCTAGCTCCTTAAAGGAATAGGTTGCAGGGCCTAGAAGGTGGTGATTGGAGTAGGATTTTTTTTTTTTAAATTATTTTTTTCTTCACCAGTGTGCACACCACTTGCCTCCCCACCCCATGCCACCCTGTTCCATCCCAGTCCCTATTGGCAACTTCAGTTCTATGGCAAGTGTCCAGGAGTTGTTTTTTTCATCTGTTCCTTTCCTTTGTCTATCACATTCCACCTGTGAGTGAGGTCATCTGTTATCTTTCTTCTTTTGACTTATTTCACTTAGCATAATCCCCTCTAGATCCGCTCAAGTTGATTCAAATGACAGGGTTTCATCTCTTCTAAGGACTGTGAAGTATTCCAGTGTATATATGCACCACATCTTCATCCATTCATCTGATGTGGGCACTTAGGTAATTTCCAGTTCTTAGCTATTGTGAATAGGGCTGCCATAAACGTGGGAGGGTGCATAAATCTCTGTGGAAGGATGCTTTTTGTATCTTTTGAGTAGAAATGGAATGGCGGGATCATATGGGATTGCCTTTTTCAACTTTTTGAGGAATCTCCAAACTCTTCTCCATAGGGATTGCACCAATTTGCACTCCCACCAACAGTGCAAATGTCCCCTTTTGTCCACATCCTCGCCAGCATTTGTTGTTTCCAGACTTGTGGATACTAGCCAATCTCTCAGGTATAAGGTGATATCCCATTGTTTTAACTTGCATTTCCCTGATGGCCAGCAAGAAGGAACATCTTTTCATGTACCTGTTGACCATCTGTATATTCTCTTTCGAAAAATGTCTCTCTAGTTCCTTTTCCCATTTTTTGATTGGATGGCCTGTTTTTCTGATACTGAGTTTTATGGGTTTTCTGTATAGTTTAGATATTAAGCCCTTATCAGAAATATGGAACACAAGTATCTTCTCCCAGTTAGTAGTTCATCTTTTTGTTTTGGTGATGTTTTCTTTTGCTGTGAAGATCTTTAGTTTGATGTAGTCCTGTTGTTTGTTTTTCTTTTCACTTTCCTAGATGCTGGATGAGTCCCCAAAGGCCTCTCTAAGACTGATGTCATGGAATGTCTTTCCTATGTTGTCTTCCAAGAATTTTTTGTGTTTTATTTTATTCCGGTCTTTGTCCCAATTTTATTGTGTTTTTTTGTATCTTTTGGGTAAATACCTAGAAGTGGGATGGGAGAATAGGACTCTAGAAGTTGAATTATGGAGAGTTTGTAATATTGGTTATAATGAATAAAAATAGAAGCTGGGAGTTTTTCGGGAGGATGGAGGAAGAATAATATGAAAGCGCAGGTGAGGAACAAGGAAGTTCCTTCCTCACCTCTGTTATAGTGACTTGAAAGATATGGAGGAGAAAGCATCTCATATGTAATGGTTTCTAGGAAACAGGCCTCAGGGAAAGTTAGGTTTTAGTTAGAGTTAAAAGATGAAGAAAATGTTCAAGAGATTAAAGATAATGGAGAGAGGGAATTTTCTGATTGCTCAAGAACACGATGAAATGTCAGGAGTTGCGAAGGGGTACAGGATGGCAGAATGTGGGGAATCACTGGAGAAACCGGAGCCACTGACGGTGACTGAGATACAGATATAAAGGCAGTTCTGATGATCTCTTCTGGTTGCTGTTGCTCTGCAACAAGGTAACCGAAGCAACGATAATTATTTCCTTTTTATTAGAGTTTCTGTGGGTGTGCAACTTTCAGATCTTTCCTGTGGTTACATTCCCATAGTAGTGGGCCCTGCAGTAACTTGGGACTGAGCAGCTCGGGAATGACAGGTCATCTCTTTGCTTCATTGTAGGACTTCTTCCACATGCTCTCAGTGTGTAAGCTGGTTTGGATTTCCTGTACCCTTCTGTATATCCTCTCATCCCTCCTTATCCCTTGTTCCCCAAGCAACTAATGATCCTCTTTCTGTCACCATAATTAGTCTGCATTTTCTATACATTTGTAAACACAGAATCTGGAATTTTATGAACACAAAATCTTTTTTGCTTGACTTTTTTACTCAGTTATTTTTGAGTTTCACCCATTATGTTGTGTAGATCCTTTGTTCATTCCTTTTTATTGCTATTGTATCCCATTATGTGAATGTACTACAGTTCGTTTATGAATTCCACGTGTTCATGAACATACAGATTGTTGACAGTTTGGGGCTGTTTACAAATAGAATTGCCATTCGTGTAGAAGACACTCTATGGCCAGATGTTCTTGTTTCTCCTGGGTAAATACCTAGATCATGGAGTTGATGTCTTTCAATTCTTTAAGAAACTGCCAAGCTCTTCTTCAAAATGGTATGCTGGTTTACATTGGACTGCAGTGTATGAAAGCTCCATTTGCGTTGCCTGCACTTTGTCCGATCAGTTAGCAAGGGACCCTGTTGATGTGTCTGTGCCGCCCTGTCTGTTGTATACAAATGTCTAGCTTTCCAGGTAATGTCACATATTCTCTTAAGCAAGTATACTTCCTGTGGTTTACATAGGATTTAAAATGCCCATTTGTAATGTAATCTTGATATATCTAGAATAATATAACTCCATGATACTATCAAAGAAATGTTTAGGTGAAATTCACAGCATGAATTATTTTTATTCTCCTTCCTTCTCAGAGTGATGATTCTGACATTTGGGATGATACGGCATTGATAAAAGCTTATGATAAAGCTGTGGCTTCGTTTAAGGTATGAAATGTTTACTTACTTGTTTCATTAGTCCCTCATGTTCATTTGGGAAAAAATCGATAGCATATTTAAACAGTGTTAAATTGCATATTAAGTTCTAATTTGGAAGATAAAAAGATAAATATGGGTTAGTTAAATTAGTTATCTTACTTTAAAAGTTGGTAACCTGTCTCTGTGTCATCCCTTTAACAGATAATTTAAGTAGCTTTTAAGCATCAGACCTGTATGTCATCCTTGAAACCGATATTTAAATTTTTCCAGTAACTTTTTAATACACATTTAGACTAGATGTATATGCATGCAGCATTACCAAACAAATTGTCAGACATGCATGTTGAAATGGGACTCTGGGGTGGGATTGGTGCTACTGCAGGAGCGTGTGGAGGGAAACAGCCAGCTGGGGGAGGTGGTTACCATCAGTCATGTTGAGTTTGAGGTACATGAGAAGATAGAAAGATGCTAATTGGAAATGTTGGCTCAAACTAAGGAGAAAAGTCAAAACCGGGTAATAGCTTTGGAAGTTTGAATAGGCTAAAATTGACGTACTAGGAATAGATGATCATAAGCAGGTAAAGAAACATGGTCAGTTTTTTTGGAAATGCCCAAATTTAAGATTTGATCAGAGAAGTAATGAAAGTGTTGGAACCCTACAGTGCTATGTCATCTAAAATTCTGTGAATATCAAGAAGAATGATTATTTGACAGTCTAATGTTACAGAAAGGTTGAGATTAAGGAGACTTGATTAAGGGGTCTTTAGAACTGATAATCAAGATGTGTCATGTCTTTAAGGGCAGTTTCTGTAGCCTGTGTGATGGTGAAAAGAGGAAATAGAGGCTGAGATGGTAGTGACTTGAGATCAGTTTATATCAATAATTAGGTTATATTGAATTTCTTTAATGTTTCATCCTATAACAGGAACATTTCTATTCATATTTTCATAGCATGCACTAAAGAATGGTGACATTTCCGAAGCTCCAAATAAACCAAAAAGCATACCTAAAAGAAAACCAGCTAAGAAGAATAAAAGCCAAAGAAAGAATGCAACTCCCTTGAAGCAGGTTATTTTAAAACATTAAGATTTAAGGATTTCCTATTATTGTCCCCATTAAGTTGTGTAAAATACCTTTTTCTGTTGATATGTAGTCATAGAATTTCTAAAACAACTGCTGAGCTTTCTGTTACATGTATGTCAATAAAAATGAGTTAGATAGGACTGATAAAAGACTAAATTCAGGACAGTGTTTATGTGGGGGCAGGGTATTGGGTAGCACTGAGGAAGGTATTGCTATCCAGTTGGAGTACCTGAAGATCTTAAACTGAATTGGCAGTGTGTTTCTTAAACTGAGAGATACGTATCCTTTTTTCTGTTAAAAATCCTAAATCCATTAATACCAGGGAACCAGAAATTCTACATAGGGTATTTCTGTTATATAAAACAGTAGACTTGGAGACGAAATACCATGGTGTCTCACTAATCACTTTAGTTTCCTCATGAAGGGAGAAAGGAGCTAATATTTATTAAGCACTTCTATGTGCCAGGCCAGAGTGCTGAGTAGTTCACATACTTCCTTTCCTTTTCCTTTTTTGAGGTAGATTATATTATACCCAATGCGAAGGCCGTTGGACTCAAAAGAGTCCAAGAAGCTTGTTAGATGATTATATAAACAGCAGAATTTATACTGTTATAAATATATGGCATGATTATTTCAATGGCATTTATGTGGTTTTGACTCTGAGCCTTTTTACTATATTAATATGCCCTCCAGATCAGTTAACTGGAGACTATTCCCTCTTTCTCCTACCTCACTCCCCCAAAGCTTCATTTTAGGTTAACTTCTTTAAAAGAAATGTGTGTGTTTCTTTGGTTTCTTTTCTAGTGGAAAGTTGGTGACAAATGTACTGCCGTTTGGTCAGAAGATGGCTGCATTTACCCAGCTACCATTACTTCAATTGATTTTAACAGAGAAACCTGTGTTGTGGTTTACACTGGATATGGAAATAGAGAGGAGCAAAATCTGTCTGCTCTACTTCCCTCAACATCTGAAGTACCTAATAATATAGAACAGAATGTTCAGGAGGTAAGGATGCAAAAAAGTAGAATTCTTGGAAGCTGAGACTAGGGAAGAATAACTAGTTGTCAGTTTGGGTCTTAACGGCATCACATTTTTCTTACATCATTATAACAAAAATACATTTTTTTTTTTCTTTTTAAAGAATGGTAATGAAAGTCAACTTTCAACAGATGAAAGTGAGAACCCCTCCAGATCTCCTGGAAATAAACCAAGTAATAGTAACTCAAAAGCTTCTCCTTGGAACTCTTTTCCTCCACCGCCCCCCATGCCAGGATCAGGAATGGGACCAGGAAAGGTAAACTTCTACTTGGGAATAGTTAATAGTGTTGGAATATTCGCTCCCTCCAGTAAGTGAATTGTAGCTTTTCCCATTAAACTTGTCTAGCTTCCTGTAGATGTTAGGAGTTCACAATTAAGAATCCTCTGAAAAGAATTAAGATAGTGTGCAGAATAGTTAATGACTTGCCTACTTTTGTGGAGTACTAGGTTTTAGAATAATAGCTTAGTAAATTTAAGTTAGAACAGTACAATACTTTGTCATAAACTGGTTGATACGTTATCGTTTCCTATGTTAAAATTGGAATAGAACCAAGTATTTACATCTAATATGGATAAAATCCTAAGGCACCCTTGATTGTTTTATAGAGTTAAATATAAATGTTTTTAATTTTGGTTCTTTTGGTTATAAGTAACATGAACTTAAACAGGTTTGATTTGTTGTTTTGAGAAAGGAAGCCGGCAGAAAGAGAGGAAGACTTTATTTTATTTTTTTTATTTAGTTGTTCATTTTGGTTGTTTCTACTGACCTCTGGTCATGAACTTGGGTCCTTGAAATGTATGTGGACTGCTCTGGAGTTGCAAACTTAATGCCTGAGCCACCAGGGTGTGCCAAACAAAAAGTTTTTTATTATAGATTTTATCATAAATCTAGGTAGGTGTGTTTCTGTCCAGTTCTTTCATGCGATTCAGTGATTTCTTCAATGGAGGGTATGATATTCAGTCAATAATTTTTGTTAAAAATCAAGCATGATATCAAAATTTTTTATTTTAATTTTATTTTTTAAAGAAAAGTTTTAGGCAGGAGTGAAGGTGAGTAGACAGGCAGAGAGAGGAGGAGGAAGAAGCATTTTATTTCATACTTGCTGTTCTCCCCAATCCCCCAACTTGGGTCTTGAACCCAGGGATATGTGGCCTGCACTCTTTGGCAGTAATTGACCCAACGGCTACTCCATTTTGAGTAAACCTCAGATTTTTTAAAGAGTTTCTGTGATGAGTTAATGTGTTTTTATATTGTAGTTCTAAAATGAACAGATCTCTTAATTTTTATATATGCTCTATGTTTACATATGTAACTAAAAAGGATATCCATAATAAGATAAAATTTACCTAGAAAAATTACAGGACATGTAGTATTTTATAATTGAAATATGTTTGCTAAATATACTACCTATAATTTATTAGGTAATTAAATATTGTCATTACATTTTTATTTAGTGTCTATATAGAAAGAAAGTGAGAAAATTCAAGACATAGCTATTTGACACAGAAATTGTTTGATTTTTTTTATGTATAATATAGATATTCTGGCCAGTTTTTGTTTTGTTTTTTTTAAAGCAGGACCGAAGGCAGACAAGAAGAGAGAGAAGAAAAAAGTATTTATTTTAGTTAGTTGTTCACATTGGCCCTGGGTCTTGAACTCAAGACCTTGGGATGTAAGTGGAACTGCTCCTGGGGTATACTAGACCCCTAGGCCACAAGGCTGTGCCCCTGTCCAATTATTTTTTGTTAACTTGGTATTAAATCTTTGTTATTCCTTTCCTATTAAAATTGACAAATTAATTTACCTTTGAAATATTCTTTACAGCCGGGGGTAAAATTTAATGGCCCTCCACCACCACCACTGCCCCCACACTTCTTATCATGCTGGCTGCCTCCATTTCCCTCTGGACCACCAGTACGTACACAACATTGATTAAACCTTGCTTTCGTGCACAATTTGGGATTTAGTATAGGTGGTTAGAAAATGTCATTTTAGAACATACCTAGGGCCAGAGTCTAGTGTGTAAAAATTGAAATTACTTCTCAGGATTTTTGTTCTTAGTGCCCTTTTGTTTCCCAGACTCCTCAGTCTTCTAACAGCCCGCTCTGAGCCCTGTATTGCCTACTTCCTTCTTGGAAGAAGTTCTTTTCCACCTTCCTTTGGGAGGTAACTCTTATCCAAAAGGATGTAATTACATTGTACGTAAGGTAACTTGCATCAGGTTAGCTTCTGGTCACATAGACTTATCTGGATAGCTATAAATGGTAGACTTAAGTATCAGCAACATACTAGGTATGATAACACTTTGGCAAATGACTGTGTTAGGATGAGGGCAAAATGTCTAAGGTCTTTACTTAAAGTACTGAGTGTTTTTAGAGGGAAGCCATAAAAGTATGCTTGGTTTTCCACCCTTAGCTTGCTTGCTTTTTTTTTTTTCAAGGAAAGGTGCAGTAGGAATGAAGGCCATTAGGGCCTTGTCAGGCAGGACGAGAGAGAAGGAAGAACCATTTTATTTGTTTTTCTATGAGTTGTTCATCTTTGTTCCCGTCCACCCTGGGTCATGAACCGTGGTCCTTGGCATGTAGGTGGACTGAGCTTTGCCTGGAGGCAGTTGACCAAACCACCACTCCACCAGTGTGCCATACCCAAAGCTCTCTAATGGAACCGAAAATTAATTGTAATAAAAGCAAAAATGTTGAAACATTTTGTATGATCTGTTGTCTTTTGATTTTCTTTTTTCAATTGTTTATTATTTTACATAGTTATATGCTTTTTTAGGATATTGAATGTGAAAGATGTCCTCACATATTTTTTTCTTTTTGATACCCCTCCTACCACTGGGCACAGGTCTCAAACCCAGTTCCATGGCTTTCATAGCTTGCACTTTAGCTGCTGGAGCCACAGGAGGGGGCTGCCTTTTGATTCTTGTTCAATTTAATTTTGTTGGTCTTTTGTTATTACTGGTTGTCTCCAAATATCAGTTTTAAAAGAAATTAAATTGATGACATAGAATGTAGGGAAAGATATAGCATCCAGCATTCTCTTTGTAAAATGTGTATCTCTAGATTTTACGTTTTAGTTTACTGGCTTTAAATTAATTTTTTCTACATTTCCAGATTATTCCTCCACCACCTCCCATGTGTCCAGATACTCTTGATGATGCTGATGCTTTGGGAAGTATGTTAATATCTTGGTACATGAGTGGGTATCATACTGGTTACTATATGGTAAGTAATCACTGAGCCTCTTTTCCTGGCAATCACTGTGGCTGGATGATTTTAAGAAAAGGTACAGGCAGGAATGAAGGCAAGTAGGCAGGTAAACAGGAAGAGAGAAGAGAAAGAAGTGTTTTATTTAGTTGTTCATTATCCTAGCAGCTCCCCCCACCCGGAGTCTTGAACCCAGGACCTTGGGACATGTGGGGACTATGCCTTGTGTACTAAACTACTAGGCCAGTAGTGCCAAATTATTCTTGAATTTGCTCTGTTAAGTATAATTGTAGTACATTTAATTTTTTTTCATGTTTAGTTTTGTTTGGTTGGTAAAATAAACTTTTAATGGAAATGTGCATATAGAAAAGTATACATATTAGAAGCCAGCTGCTTGATGAACTTTCACAAAGTGATCACATGTCCAATCAGCATTACTATCAAGAAGAAAACATCACAATACTAGAAACTGCCTTGTATTTCCCCAGCCCTAGGAAAGACCTAACGTACTTTCTTTTTCAGTGGATTTCCCTATTCTGAGCATTTTGAATATGCAGAATCATACTATATGTGATCTTTGCTATCATCTGACTTCTTCACTTAGCATAATTTTTCTAGATCCATGTTGTAGCATGTATCAGTACTTCGTTTTTTTATTGCTGAATAATAATCCATTTTGTGTATTACACTGTATCTGGGTTGTCTCCACTTCTTTGCTATAATGTGTAGTGTTGCTATGAACATTTATGTACAAGTATTTGTGTGAATGTATATTTTCATTTCATTTGGGTGTGTTCCCAGGGGTGGAACTACTGGGTTATATAGTATGTGAAAGTCATACTGAAGTAGATAACCAAACCAGTGTATAAATGTATCTTATTTCTTTGCTCATCTTGTTATTTTGAAATAATTTCAGACTTGCAAAAAAGTTGTGAAAAAATGTCAACTTTTTACTACTTCAGGTCTCTCATTCATTTTATATTCAGTATCTCTCCCTCTATCTCCCTCTGTCTCTGGGTGTGTGTGTATTTCTCCCCCTGGAACAATTAAAATCACTTGCAGACATGATGTTCCTTTACATTTAAATACAGTATATTTACTAAAAATAGCATTCTTTTACATAATCACAGTACAGTTCTCAAAATCAGGGATTATTTTTGTTTTAAGAAAAGGTAGAGGTAGGAATGAAAGTAGGCAGAGAGGAAGAGAGAGGAGGAAGAAGCAGCACTTTATTTTATTCACACGTTAACACAGGTCCCTGGCATGTATGTGGATTGTGGTCAGCTGGAGGTGGCAGACTTAACCATTAGGCCAGGGTGGCATGCTTTTGTGGCATGCTTTTATTCAGATTTTACCAGTTGTCCTATAGATTTCCTTTACAACAAAGGAAAAAATGTGTTTTCGAACAAGGATTCAGTCCAAGGCTACAAGTTATATTTTGTTATCATATCTCTAGTTTGCATGGTTTATTTTTTATACTCATCATACCATTTACACTGATCCTTTTAATATGCATATATTTCTTAATTAGAAGTGATAAATGAATATGTTCCCTTTAAAAAATTTCGCAACTTAAAGACAAAAACCATGTTGATGACTAAAGCCAGTCTCAGTTTTTATCCTTCTCTATAGGTCACCACTGATGTTAGTATGCTGTATATCTTATCAGGTTTCCTTCTCTGCATGAGGTTTATATGAATGCTCATAAGAAATGTATTGTTTTTATGATCCTTTTTCTATAAAGACATACTGTATGCATTTAGTTGCAGTTTGCTTTTCTTAGTCATCAGTTTGTTTCATTGACCTGTTTAGTTTTATTTAACCAAATTCAGTGACCATTTCCTTTAGCTACATTCATTGTAACTTCTCTGTCAGATCATCTCTCCTCCCCTTCACAGTCTAACCTCTTATGAGTTTCTCTGGCTGTTCTCTTTACTTTAATACCGCACATTGTTTCTTCAGTCCTTTGCGTTGGTCTCCTATCTGCCCTACTCTACTAAGATTTTACTTGCAGATTGCTAAATCAGTGGTCATTTTTATGGTTTTCTCTCATCTCTTAGCAGCAGTTTTATGCACTTGACTATACTTGTTTTCAGTTTACTTGGGTATATAACTAGGAGTGGAATTGCTGGCTCAGATGGTTATTCTAGAAAAACTGCCAGCCAGTTTTCCAGTTACAGTGCTATTTTACTGTTTCCACCAGCACTGTATAAAGGTCCTTATTTTTCTACCTCTTTGTAAACACTTATTTCACTATTTTATCATATCCATCCTAGTGATTATGAAGTGATACTTATTATAGTTTTTATTTGTACTTCTCTAAACACGAAATGATTTTGAACATCTTTTCATGTGTTTTTATGGCCACTTATTTATCTTTTTTTAAGAAATGTCTACATTTTTTACCTATTTTTAAAATGGGGCTTCTTGTCATTTTATTGATGGGTTGTAATAGCTCTTAGTATATTGTGAATACTAAGACATTCCTTACTAACAGTAGTTTCCAACTTTTTGCTTATAAAATCTTACATCCTAACTTGCCAAATCCATTTTCCATATAGCAGCTAAAGTGATATTTTTAAATATAAAGCAGACACACAGGTGTGGCTAGGCATCTCAGGTGGCTAGGGTGCAGGCCATGTAAAGCCTTTGAGACCCAGGGTTGAAGGTCAAATGAAATGAAATGAAATAAAATAGCATAAAGCAGATTTTGTCTATCTAAGACCCTCCAACAGTTTCCCAGTTACCCTTAGATTAAAATCTAAAACTCTTATCTTGGGCATGCCCTGGTAGGGCAGCCCGTTAGGTCAGTCACCTTCTGAGAACATAGGCCACATACCCCTGGTTTCAAGTCCTAGCTCTAGTGTGGGGGGAGGGAACAACCAGTGTGAAGAACTAAAATGGAAATAAAATAAAATGGTTCCTCCTCTCTCTTCCTGCCTGTTCCTACTTGCTTCATTCTTGCACCTTTTCAATAACGAAATAAACTCTTTATCTTGATTTGCAAAGTATAATACATCCATCTTGCCAGCTTCTTTACCTGTATCTTATTCCATACTCTTCCTTATTCATTGCACTCTGAACCCACTCTGGCCTCTTTTCTTCCTCAAATGTTTAGGTTTATACTTTAGGGACTTTCCACGTGTAGTTCTTTTGTCTGGAAAGCTCTTCTACCATATTGCACTTGTTTGGCTTCTTGTTATTCAGATATAAACTTAAATTTCACCCTCCTTGTTTAGTCTAGAAATGATACAGCTTCATTCTCCATCATATTACCTTAAATAGATTTTCATATGTGGCATTTATCATTTTGTGGTGAGATTTTTCTTACCTTTATCTGTCACCGTCCGGTAGAAACTGGCACCTTTTCTGTCTTATAACCCTGTATCTCTGGTAGTTGGAATACTACCTGATTCAGAATAAGTTCATAATTTGCTGAATGTAGAACACTAGCAAGTTTTTCCTCTGCTAATATAAACATATTTGTATTTAAAAATACAATGAAATTGCAGTATCCTAGATCTTATTTTGTTTTGTTCTTATAAAAGAAAATTGCAATAAGAATAAGGCAAGCAGAGGCAAACAGAAAGAGAGAGGAGGAAGAAGTACTTTATTTTATCTAGTTATTCATCTTGATTGTCATTGTGTGCTCCACTCCAACTCCAGAATACAAACCCTGGTCCTTGGAAGGGATGTGGATTGTGTTTGGCCAAAGGCGGCGGACCTAACCACTACTTTTCCAGGGCACATCTCTCTTGCATATTTTTAAATATATTTTTTAATTGAAGTATATATAATAACACTCCACCACTAACCTTTGGACCTCCTCTATTTTTGTTCTGCTCATCCACTGTCCTTCACCTCTGGTCCACCTCAGTTCTGTTAAAGAGTCTAAAGGTTTATTTTTGTTTTGTTTTGTCTGTTGCTTTGCTTTGTTTCTTGATATTCTACATAGGAGTGAGATGATCCAATATTTCTTTCTCCTTTGACTTATTTCACTTAGCATAATTACCTCTAGTTCCATCTATGTTGTTGCAATAGATTTTGCATTTTATCTCTCTGAACTTTTGAACATTAAAAAGAAGTCATTTAATCACTGTCAAGTTTTTGAACAGCTTATGTGTTCTTTAGATAGTGTTCTTGCTCCCTAGAAGCACACGATTCAGATTTTACATTACCAAAATGTTCCATTAAGAGCAACCAGATAGGCTTTGAGTCCACTCTCAACCATATTTTTTCTAGAAAGCCAAGCAAAATGCAGATGATTAAGAATAGCATTATTGGCATGCCCTGGTGGAGTAGCCGTCAGGTCAATCACCTCTGAGGGACGCAGACCACAAACCCCTGGGTTTGAGTCCCAGATCCAAGGGGAGACAACCAGGACAAACAACTTAATGGAAATATAATGAAAGTGCTTCTTTTCTCTCTTCCTGCCTGCCTGCCTGCCTGCTTGCCTTCCTTCCTCCTTGTACCTTTCCTTTATATACAAATAAATAATATTATTGAGATAACATAAACTCGGCTATAACTTTAGTACTTATTAGTAGCAAATCACTTTTAATACAAGTGGAAAGCTAGTATGGATATAGGGAAAGCCAGAAGGCACTGAACCCAGAAGAAAGGGGAGAGCACATTTGGGCTAGGTCTGACCAGTAAACATAGTAAATATTTGAATGTTGATCCTTTTTTTTTTTAATATCGTCCATGTTTTTTAGTGAATACAGTTCCTTAATGGTTTATTTGAATAAATGAATATGACTTACTGTATTTTTTATTTGATGGAAATAAGGTATAAATGGGTTCAGGCACATCTTTGGACTTCATGAAAGAAGTAAATGTCATGCTTTCAGCATAAAAATTAGAATGGAGTAACTTTTTAAGTATATTCAAAGTCTGTAATCTTGTTTTCAAATGATATTTTGTTAAGTAGTATTAGTAAAAGTACTAATATAAAACAAAATGCTTATTCCCATCTTTATAAAATGGATACTGTATTTTTAAAAAATTCTTTATTTTCCTTGTAGGGTTTCAAGCAAAATCAAAAAGAAGGAAGGCGTTCACATTTCAATTAGAGTAAGTCTGCTATCTTTGTAAAAGTCAATCTTACCTTTGTTTAAGTTTTATAGTTGGTTGAAAACAAATATTTAAAAATTGAAATGTTAAGAAGTAGAAAAGTTGATGTGCCCTGATGGAATAGTGGTTATGTCACCAGCCTCTGAAGGAGCACAAGCCACATACCCCTAGTTTCGAGTCTCGGGTTCCAGGGGGAGCAAACAGTGAAAAGTAAAATAAAAATGCCTTCCTCTCCTCTCTTCCTGCCTGCACCTCTCATTTATTAAAAAAAAAAAAAAAAAAGCCTAACCCAGTCAATTGAAACTGGTTACAAAAAGATATAATACCAGGAGTCAAAGTGATTGTGGACCAGAGCTGGCGACCACATTGATACACAGTAAAATAAAGCCAGGCATGAAGAATAACACATTATTTCAAGATCTATCAGGATAATAAAATCACTGTGATTATATATTTTAGTTTTAGAAAAGAATCTAATAGTTATAAAGTAATTCAAGCTAGTTTCACTTATTTTATTAGGCATCTTTGATTTACAACACAGTACAAGTTTTAGATGTGTAGGTTCATTCTTCATCAAATATAATATACCAAGCCCACTACCAGATTTCTGATAGTCTTCTACCACTGTGTCCATTGACCCCCCGCCACTACCCTTTACTCCCACCCTTCACCTCCATTCCCCTCTGGTAACATCAGTTCTGTTGTCAGTGTTCAAGGATCTTTATTTTTTCTTTATTTCATTTTAATTTCTTAAAGGAAAGATGCAGGCAGTAATGAAGGCAAGCAGAGGCAGGCAGGTAGAAAGAGGGAGGAGGAAGTGCTTTATTTTATCTTAGTTGTTCATCTTGGTTGTTTCCACTGGTCCTAGGTCTTGAAATAGGGACACTGGGATGTATGTGGAATGTGCCCAACCCCTACTCCATCAGGGTGCTCCTCATGTTATCTTTTTTTATAAATTTTCTCTTGGTTTGTTCTTTGGAAAATTAAAAAAAAAAAAAAAAAAAAAAGTCATGAATCCTTACAGATAGTTAATGATTGCTTGAAAAAGAAATGAAAATTGGACCGAGTGGATTCAGATGCTATACTGGGAATTAATTTGTTCTGTTTTCCTTATAAATATTTTGGGTTCTTTATTATCTAATAAAGTAGATATTTTAGGACCATAAATTTTATTTTCTGAACGGTGTTTTCAATTGTATTTTGTAGATTGTATTAGTTGGTAGAATTCTTACCATTTCTAGACTTTTCAAAATCCTTAGTTTTGTTTTTAGCTCTAGAAACATTTAATGTTTTAACTTGTAGGAAGTTAGGTTTATTTTCTTACTGTATTACAGTTGGAGAATTTATATTGTTACAATCCCTACTTTTTTAATAATAATATTTAATATTTTGTTCACTATGCTGTGTTCATTTTAGGATATTGAAATTGCATCTCAGTCTGTGTTTCACATCACATTCAGCACCAGAGTTCTTGTGTCCTTTACCACCACACCTATTTCCTTCCCTCCCCTCTTTCATCCCCTTGGTAATCACAGTCCTATGTTGTTAATTTTGTTGGGATTTGTATGCTCCTTTGTTTTATTTGATTATATTCCACATGAGTAAACCATCCTGTATTTCTTCTTCTTTCTGATTTGTTTCATTTAACATGGTCTCTTCGTTCCATTGAGGTTGTTGCAAAGGGCACAGTTTCGTCTTTTTAAATAGCTGCATCAAATTTCTTAGATAATATATACCATAGGTTCTTTGTCTGCTTCCATGTCTCAGCTGTTGTGAACTCTGCTGCATTGAACATAGGGGTATAGACATTTCTTCTGAGTACAGATTTTGTATCCTCTGGTTATATGCCCAGGAGTGGGATTGCTGGATCCAGTGGTAGATCTCATCTTTTTTTTTTTTTTTTTTCTCCTTTATTTTGAGGAATACAGTTGATGCATTAGTTTACACTCCCACATACAGTGTAGGAGGGCTCCTTTTGCTCCATACCCCCTCCAACACCTGCTGTTTCCAATCTTTTTTATGAGGCCATTCTCACTGGTATGAGGTGGTATCTCATTGTGTCTTTTATTTGCATTTCTCTGATGATAAGTGATGTAGAACATTATAGGCCCACTTTATATCTTCTTTAGATAGGTGTCTATTCAGATTTTCTGCACATTTTTTGAGAGGGTCATTTGCTTTTTTATTGTTGAGGTGTATGTGTTCTTTCTGTGTTTTGGAGATGAAGTGTTTATCTGATGTATGTTGTTTGGATATTTTCTCCAATTCCATGGGTTGACTTTATTTTTTTAGTGGTGATTTCTTTTACTGTGCAGCAGCTTTTCAGTGTGATCTATTCCCCATTGCTTAGTTATGCTTTGGTTTCTTTTGCTGTAGCTGTTCCTTCCCCAAAGACATCTTTGAAATTGAAGTCATAGAGTGCTTTTCCCACATTCTCTTCTAAGCGTTTTTTGCTTTTGGGTCTTATATCCAGGTCTTTGATCCATTTTTACTTAACTTTTGTGTATCATGTTAATGAGTAATCCAATTTCTTTTTTCTTTTTTTTGGAAGATGTCTTTTTAGTTTTCCCAGCACCATTTGTTGAATAGTTTCCTTCTTCCATTGTATGCACTTACTGTACATATAAGTGTGGCTTTATATCGGGGCCCTCAGTTTTATTCCACTGATCATTATGTCTGTTTCTGGTCAAATACTATACTGTTTTTATGATTGACGGCTCTGTAATATAGTCGGTCAGGGAATGTGATTCCTCTACTATTTTTTTTTCCTCTTAAGGTACTTTGGCTATTCAAGACTTCTTTGGCTCCATACAAACTTCAATATTGCCTACTCCATTTCCTTGAAAAATGTCCCTCAGATAGTGATGGGAATTGCATTAAATCTATATATTGCTTTGGGTAGAATGGCCATGTTAACTTTGTAATTCTTCCATTCCATGAACATGGAATGTGTCTTCTATTTCTTTTGTTAAGGTCCTGTTTTCATTATAGAGGTCCTTCACCTCCTTAATTTATCCCAGATATTAAATCTTTCTTGGTGATATTGTGAACAGGATTTCTTTTTAATTTCTTTTTCCTCGATTTCATTGTTTGTTAAATAGGCATGCTACTGATTTTTGTGTGTTGATTTTATATCGTGCCATTTTCCTATATTCATTTGCTGTTTCTAGCAGTTTTTTTGGTAGAGTTTTTAGGATTTCCTACAATATAATATCATCTCACCTTCAAATAATGATAGTTTTATTACTTTTTCAGTTTGGATTCCTTTAATGTGATTTGTGTGCCTTATTGCTCTGACCAAGACTTTTAGAATTACATTGAATAGTAGTGGTGATAGTGGACAGCCTTATCTTGTTTCAGATATTAGGGGAAAGGCTCTCAGTTTTTCACCATTGATCATGAGGTTGGCTGTGGGTTTGTCATATATTGCTTTTATTATGTTGAGATATATGCCTTCTGTTCCTATTTTGTTGAGGGTTTTTATCATGAATGGGTGTTGAATCTTGTTAAGTGCTTTTTCTGTATCTATTGAGATGATCATAGGGTTTTTGATTTTTACTTGATATGGTATATTACATTGATGTTGATCCATCCTTGCATCCCTGGAATAAATCCCAGGTATATCGTGGGATGTGGAGATAGTGGTATATATTTTTTTTCATGTACTGTTGAATTCTATTTGCCAGAATTTCATTGAGGATTTTTTTTTTTTTTGCATCTATATTTATCAGTGATATTGTTCTGTAGTTTTGTTTATTTTTGGAGGTGTGGGGGTGTTGTGTGTGTGTGCACATGCCATGAGGGTCTTGGTCTCATTTTGAAATCAGGGTAATGGTGGCCTAATAGAATAAATTTGGAAGTTTTCCCTCTTCAATTTTGTGGAAGAATTTGGAGGAGGATAGGGATTAGCTCCTTGTTTGTTAGAATTCAGTAATGAAGCCATTGTGACCTGGTCTTTTATTTTTGAGATTTTTTTGTTACTGCTTCAATTTCTATACTTGTGATTGGTCTGTTCAAGTTGTCTGTGTTCTGGTTCTGTTTGGGGAGGTTGTGTGATTCTAGAAAACTATCCATTTCTTCATGATTGACATACGTTATGTGGATGTTCATGTAGTTGTCTCTCATGATGCTTTGTATTTCTGTGATGTCAGTTGTAATCTCACTTTCATTTCTTATTTTTGTTATTAGGATTTTATCTCTCTTAGTGAGTCTATCTAGGGGTGTATCAATTTTATTTTTTCCAAAGAACCAACTCTTGAATTTATTGATCATTTGGATGGTCCTTTTGTGTTCAATTTCATTTATTTCTGCTCTAATTTTTATCATTTCCTTCTGATTTTTGGTTTTGATTGTTTTTCCATTTCTAGTTTCTGGATGTGTGGTTAGATATTTAATTGGGGCTCTTTTTTATTTTTTTGGTTTTGATGTGCTCTTATATAGCTATAAACTTTGCTCTTAGAACTGCTTTTGCCACATTCCATATGCTCTGGTAGTTCATGTCCTTAAATTTGTTTCCAGATAAGTCTTAATTTTGTCCTTAATTTCATCAGTGATTCAGTTGTTCAGAAGCATGTTATTCAGTCTCTACATCTTTGTGTGTTTTCTGGTTTTCTTTTGGTTCATTTCTAATTTCCCCACTTTGTGGTCAGAGAACATGCTTTCTTTCATTTCATTCTTGTTAAATTTTCTGAGACTTGTTTTGTGCCTCAGAACATGGTCTATTCTTTAGAATGTTCCATGTACATTTAAGAAGAATATATATTCTTTTTTGAGTTAGAACACCCTGTATATGTCTGTTAGGTCCATATGATCTATTGTTTCAATTTAGGGCCCTTATTTCTTTGTTGATTTTCTGCCTGGATGATCTATCTAGTGATATAAATAGAGTGTTGAAGTCCCTGCTATTATTCTGTTACTATTAATGCCTGCCTGTAACTATGTCAGTATTGTTTTATATATTTAAATGATCCAACGTTGGGTGTATATATATATGTTTATGATAGTTATTTCTTCCTGTATTACCCCCTTTGACCATAACGTAGTGTCCTTCCTTGCTTCGTGGTAACCTTCTTAGTTAAAAGTTTGTCTGAAAGCTGGTGTTGCAGTTCTTGATTTTCTTTCATCGCTGTTGCTTTGATGTATTTTTCCATAGGCCTTGACTTTCAACCTATGTTTATCTTCAGATCTAATATGATTTTCTTGTAGGCGTAATATTGATGGGTTCTGTTTCTGATGCAGCCAGCCACTCTGTCTTTTGATTGGTGAGTTCAGTTCATTCGTGTTTAGGGTGATGACCGAAGTGTAGGGCTTTATTGCTGTCATTTGAATCTTTGTTTTATGTTGTATTTCTGTGCCTGTGGCTTCATTTCCTTTGTTTGGGTTTGTTTTTTTCCTTTGGATAATTTTCAGTATCTAGTCTATCAGTATTATATACTTCTTGGCTATGTATCCCTTTATAAATGTTCTTTTCTGCCTACTCTTCCAAATGAATTACACAGTTTGTCTAATAATTATTTACTCTATAGGTTGAAACTAGTATTACATTGTCTGTATTAGCTTGTATTTTTCTAGTGTTATTTACCATGATGAATGTATTGTGTTCTATTTTCTCTCCTTAATGATGTTATCGTAAATTTTAAATTTCATAACTGTATCTTTGTATCTTTTTTCGTTTGATCCAGGTGCAGTTCTCTCCCAAGGAGAATATTTTGATGTACCCTGGATGATGTGAACAGCACTTTTATCGTTTTCTTCATGAATACTTGGTTGGGTGACACAGCCCTCTGCATTTCTCCTTGTGTGTGGCTTGTGCTTAAATAACCTGCCTGGTGTTTCTAATGAATAATGAGTTTGAATAACTGAACAGTGGAAATATGAGTGGTCTAAAAAACTCAAGTTCACATATAGTGCAGGAAAATCCATCAAAATCGTGATTGAGCATATTTGTATATTGTAACTTTTTTAGTATGTTAAAGCTTCTTAAAATGCCCTTAAAAATAAATGATAAACTCTTTTTAACCTTGACTATCTGAATATTTTCCTTTGGAATACATATGAAGTGTTAATCTGTCTAAAGATACAGAGAAAGAAAACTTCTCTGGCTTGGTAAAAGATAGCGTAAAATAAAATCATTTCTAAAACAATGTTGCTGATGTTCCAGGGTTAGGTCACAAACCCTAGCTGCAGCTAGGTGTTAGAGAACTGGACTTGGCATGTCAAGAAAGAAAACTTTTATGTTCTGTTTCTTGTAAGGCTTCCGGTCATTCTCCTCTGCCCCTTCTTTTGTCCGTGTGCCTTTTTCTAGCTTCTTCCACATCTTTATCCTGAACCCTGCCCAACATGGTTGCCCAAACAAGTCTCTCCATGATTGCCTTGCATTTCTATCTGCCGTCCATTTTTCAAAATGTCTCTTAGTTCAAATTCTCAGGGGAGGTGGAAGATCATGTTTTTCCAGTTAAGACTAAGAACTGGTGTCTTTGTGCACTTGGGAGTCTTACTACTACATTTAGCTGAAGAGGTTAATAAGATTTTTTGAGATTTTTGAACATAACATCTTTTTTATTTCAGCCAGTACAAATTTTATTTATTAAATTATTCAAATCCTGATAAATATGCTTCATCGAATAAGGATATTCTATGGCTTAAGCTTATATGTCCAGGGTGAGTGGAGTTTTTTGAGTCAATATTTCATACATTTAGCATATTTTAATAGCCTAAGTCCCAACTTAAATTTAATTATGAGTGTAAGTTGTTTTCTAAGATATTTCTGGATGGTATGTCCTTTTAATAAGTAACAGAAAAGTTGTAGGTTCAGGGAAGTCATTCAGCAAATAATTTTTTAAATACCAGTCACTCTCCTAAGTACTTGGGAAGCATCAAAACTGATGGAAGTTCCTGCTGACAGTAATGGGAAGGTTTTTGGCTTAATCAAGTAGAAGGATAAACTTGAAATTTAAAGATATGGAGAAATCTGCATAAAGAATACTTTGGTGGAAATACTATGGTGTTAAGTTTAGACGTGTGATATTTGAGACACCCACTAATAGGTGTTGGATATGAGTAAAGAGTTTAGGGAAAAGTTCTGAGCTTGAAATTTGAGAAGTTAGTGAAGGCGTTAGTGAACTTAAAACCTTTCGACAGAATGTGATAGCTGAGGAAGCACATAGAAAAAATATCAGACTACGGATGTGTCGACATCAGATAGAAAAATTTAAAGAAAACTGAGGGGATTTCTCAGTTTGAAGAAAACTCAAGATGCCCTTCAAAACAAATGAAGAGATTGTTTTGTTTTGCTGTTTAGGCAGAGGATTTTTTAAATATTTTCTATTGTAATTATTCTGCACATTAAAATAATTTCCAATGTATAGGTCCCCCATTCCTTAGATATGTCAGCAGACCATGCCCTCCACCAAATCACTAAGTTTTCTTCCCTGTTGTCCAGTGGGCTCCACCATCATTTGCCCCCTCCCACCCCATTCCCTTATGGTCACCTCAGTTCTGTTGCAAATGTTTGAGGGTTACGTTTCATCTGTTCCTTTGTTTTGTTATTCACATTCCACCTTTAAGTGAGGTCATCTGGTATCGATCTTCTTTTGACTTATTTTACTTAGCATAAGCCCTTCTAGTTCATCCATGTTGATTCAAATGACAGGGTTTCATCAACGAGATTGTTTTCAGGAGGAAGTGATGTATCGTATCAAAGCTATTCATAGGTTAAATGCTGCTAACAAGACTAGTAGGATGAGGACTGAGAAATTAATCATTGAATTTATGTGGAGATCATTGGTCGAGCTGGAATGGAGGCAAAACATGGAAGATAATATAAAAAACAGTTGAAGACAGCAGATGCAAACAATTCTTAAGGAATATTGTATTTCTGAATTTTTGTATTTGGATATTAGTCAAATCATAAGCTTAGCTTTGTTATAGATATTTGTAAGTCTTGTTTCAGTTATGTTTCTCATGTTTCATGTGTATTATAAATGTATCCATTTTTTTACATAGAGCATTTTTAAACAAATGGGTTTTAACATATAAACTTTCTATATTTTGTAGTTGGAGAGAGGATTGCTTTTCTTGATAAAAATTAAAATTAGGGTAAAAGAATGGTTGTAATTTATACTAGCATCATGAATTTGGAATGGTATTTTAGCCATTCAGAAAACTGCTGCTTAACTGGTAGGAGTGGAAATCTGGACACAAAGATGTAGGCATTCACATCAAGTGCAGTACTTTCAGCAATATATGATCACTAGAGACAAAAACTATTCTCCCTGAGCAGGGTAGTTTATAAATACATATGTTCAACTCTTAAACATGTGCTTATTGAAACAAGCATTGATAATCTATTTTTAAGGAATGGCACAGGCAGGAATGAAGGTCAGTAGGCAGACTGGATGAGAGAGGAGGAAGAAGCACTTTATTTAGTAGTTTACACTGGTGGTTTCCCCCTGAACCCGGGACTCTAACACTGGGTATGTGGCCTGTGCACCTTTAGAGTTGATTGACCTAACCACTACTATACCAGGGTGCACACAGGATTCTTTTAAACACAGATATAGCTAATCTATAGTAATATTACATTCTGTTCTGCACTTTTTGCTTATACAGTAATTGTTAAAAGCTCCTGGAATAAAAGCATTATCTCCCAAATCCTGTTTCATCTTTGCCTTGGCAATGGATAAAGGTAAAGTATAAGTAAATTCTGTTCTGCCGAAATTAAATATACAAAACGAATCCACAAGGATTAAGGAATATCTTGTCTACAGAATATTCATCTGGACCCTGTATTACAGTGAACTCGAAACAGAGTCCAGAAGTTGTTATTGCATGTAACTTGATGTCTTCCCTGTTAATGCCTTGAAATAGATCAGTGCATCACTCCTAAACCCCCCCATTAACTTTGCTCTGTACTGTCGGCCTGAAACCTGATGGTGACTCTGGATAGTGGGGATTAGCCATAAATGATTGAAGGGCTCATCTTTGCTTCAGGGCATCTTTCAGGCACTTCAGAGTTACTTATACTCATTAAGTTTAATAGGAAAGCTGAAATTTGGATTTTTAATTTTTTTTTATTACACTACTGTTTGCTATACTTAAGATATTTTATATATTTAGGTTTTTAGAATTACAAACATTTTCTCAATTGAGCAGTTTTAGCTAAATCTATTTTTGAATGACAGGAGAGAATGGCAATATCCATTTCCAGTCTATAGTTAAGTGTTTTGTCTGAGGATGTTTTTCTTTCATGGCGGTTATCAGTGCGATATCGTCTTCATCCAGCAGCCAGCCTGACATTTGAAGTCTGATAAGACTTGGCAGTCGTAACATGCATTGACTCAAAGACTTGACTGTTGTGGCCTGAGGTCTGATACATGCTGCGAAGTGCCTAGAAATCGTCAGTTCTTGCAGGTTGGGCAGGTTATCCAGTGTTTGAAAGAAATTTCTATATCCTTCTTCTGTTATCTTGTGATTCGTTGAGAGATTTAAGTTCTTAAGTTTCTGGAAACCTCCATTGATTGCTACCTTGGCTAAAAAAGCAAAATATTAATGAAAATAGTTCTTTTTTCAAAACAGGACTTTTATTTCAATAATGCTGGATTAAGTTATTTGAACCATCCTCCTCCACCACCAAAAGAAGAAAATGCCCAATGTGCTCTAGGCTACAACTCCCCCTCCATTACCTCCTTGGTGTCTGTACAAGCACCTTGAAGAATACTGACAGTTGACAGACAAGTCTCCAATGTGGGACCCCAAAGAGGAAGGAACAATGGGACCATGCATACACACCAGGCCCTCTTTCCCCAACATGCCCACAGCGCCGATTGGCTCCAGCTTCTCCCCTCGCCTACTGACACAGCAGCCGCTAATCCACTCCCTGCCCGCGCTAGCCTCTGCCCGCTGAAGTGGCAGTCAGAAAGTAGTCATAGCACCACCTCCTGGAGGAGAACAAGATAAGCAGCTAAGCACTACGTTACTGAAAAAACAATAGTTGGCACACAGGAACATACTAACAGGCGACTTGAGACTACCAGATAATATGATATCACAAAGAAAGAATGACAACTTTCCCTTTCCAGAAACAAAACTTAAAGATACGAAAGACTGAGACCTAATGGATAGAGAATTTAAATTATTTATCATGAAGAAAGTCAGAAAAGCAGTTCAATAAGCTCAGGCATAAAATTAACAAGGAAAAAAAGGAAGATACTAATAAATTCACAGATTCAGGTTATGAAGAGATCTATACTAAGGTTGCTAGAGAAAGCTATAGAAATTGGCATGCCCTGGTGGAGTGGCAGTTAGGTCAACTGCCTCTGGAGGAGTACAGTCTGTACACCCCAAGGACCTGTGTTCTTGTATGGGATCCAGGGGGAACAACAGATGTGAATAAAATAAAATGCTTCTTCCTCCTGCTTCTCTGCCTGCCTGCCTACTCACCTTTTCTGGCTGCACCTTTTCTTTAAAAAGGGAGCGGGGGTGGGGGTGGCGGACTATGGAAGAATAGACCTAACTGAGGGTCAAATCAGCACACTCAAAAAAAGAAATCTAGAAGCCTGGTTATGATTCAGGCGGGAGAAGAAATAAGTTTTTTAAATTAATAAATACTATGAAACTATCTGAGTACATTAGGAAAAGCAACAAAAGGATAATGGGTATCCCAGAATGTGAAGAGAGAGGGAGAAGGAAGCAGATGGCTTCGTCAAAGAAAGCTGAGAACTTCCCAAACTAGAAAAGGAACTGAATATATAAGGTTATGAATGTAACGTAATAACCAGTTTTTAAAATGCAAAAAGAACCACACCAAGCACACATTAAGGCAAAGGGAATTTAAAGGTAGCTAGGGGAGAAAGTGACATATACACTCCCAACAGACTATCATCGGGCTTCTCAGCAAAACTACTAACCAGGAGAGTAGTAGAATGACATATTCAAAGTACTAGGTGAAAATACCTAGAGACAAATGAAAATGAAGACCTGAGTTACCAGAACCTATGAGATGCAGCAATAAGTGGTACTAAGATGGAAGCTAACAGCCATGCCTGCCTCAGTAAATGAGAAAAATCACTGAATCTGTGCCTGCACCTAAAGGAGCTAGGGAAAGAAAAAATGGAATGAGAAGTCACAATAGAAGGAAGGACATGAAAATTAAGCAGAAATAAATGAAATAGAAATAAAAACAGTTGAAAAGAGCAGTGAAACCAAGAACTGGTTCTTTGAAAAGATCAGTGAAATGACAAACCATTTACCAGAATCACAAAGAAAAAACACAAATCAGAAACAAAAGTTACAACAGATGTTACAGAAACACAGATTGCCAGATTATTAAGAGCATCTACACAGCAACAAAGTGAACAATCTAGAATAAATAGACAAATTGAAACATAGAACATTCCAAGACTGAATCAGGAAAAAATAGAAAATCTGAACAGTCCAATCACAAGTAAGAAATCAAAACCGTAATCAGAAGTCCTCCAAAAATAAAAGCCCAGGACTAGATGGATTCACCAGTGAATTCTACCAAACTTTCAAAGAATAAATACCTATCTTTCACAAACTTCCAAAAACTTGAAAAGGAGAGAAAATTACAAACACATTTTATGGAGCCAACATTACCCTGATTCCAAACAAGACGAGGACATCTCACACACACAAACTATAATCTGATATCTCTGATGAACACAGATGTAGAAATCTTCAGCAAAATACTAGCAAATTGAATTCAGTATTACATGAAAGGAATCATACACCATGATCAACGGATTTAATGCAGGGGTACAATGAAGGTTTAAAATATGCAAATTAACATGATAAACTCCATTAACAAAAGGACTGAAGTTATCTTAATAGACACAGAAAAACCATTTAATAACATTCAACATCCATTTATTATAAAAATCCTCAACAAAATGGGTATGAAATGAATGCATCTCAACATAATAAAGGCCATAGATTGCAAACATAGCACAATGAAAACTAAAAGCTTTTCCTCTGAGATCAGGAACAAGACAAAGATATCCACTCTCACCACTGTCATTCACATACTATCGGAAATCTTAGCCAGAGCAGTTGAACAAGAAAAGGAAATGAAAGACATCAAAATTGAAAAGAGGTAAAATTATTAATATTTGCAGATGATATAACAGAAAATCCCAAAGATGCCAGTAAAGAAGCTACCAGAAATAATTTGACAGACCATAAAAATTAGCATATAAAATTCTTTTGTATTTGTATAAACTAAAGAGAATTCACGAAAATAATCTCGTTTCATTCGCATAAAAGAGAATTAAATACCTAAGAATAAATTTAACCTAGAAAATTGAAGACCTGTATACTTAAAACTGTAAGAAACTGTAAAGAAATGGGAGACAAAAAGAAAAGAAAACATTGTTTTCATGGATTGAAGAATAAATATCATAAAAATGGCCTTATTACCTAAACCATTGTACAGATTCAATATACTCTCTGTCAAAATCCCAGTGACAGTCTTTGAAGTAACAGAACCAAAAATAAAATTTTATTTGAACTATAAAAGGCTTCAAATAGCCAAAATAATTCTGAGATAAAAACAAAACAAAAACAGGTATCACACTTCCTGACGTCAAAGGGATAGTAATCAAAACAGTGTAGTATTGGAATAAAAGCAGATACAAAGATAAGTGGAACAGATTTGAGACCCCGCAAATAAGTTCATATACTGGACAACCAATTTATGACAAAAATATAAGAATGTACAGTGGAATAAGATAGGTCTCTTCAGAACATAGTGTTGACAAAACTGAGTAATTGCATGCAAAAGAGTGAAAGTAAAACAATCTAATACCATACACAGAAATGTATCCAAAATGGATTAACCTTTTGAATGTAAGACCTGAAACCATAAAATGGAAGAAAAAACTCATTGTCATTTGCCATAAAGATATCTTTGGGGACTCAACTTCAATGGCAAGAGAAACAAACTGAAAATAAACTAGTGGGACTATCAAACTAAAAGGCTTCTGCGCAGCGAAAGAAATTGTCATCAGAATGAAAAGCATCCCACTGAATGAAAAAGATATTTGCAAATCATATATCTGACAAGGAATTAATATCCAGAATATATAAAGAACTCATAAAACTAAAAAAATTTTTTAATAGAAGATCTAAACAGACACTTCTCCAAAGATTTACATCCTCTTATTGGGGAAATGCAAATCAAAATAATAAGATAATCACTTCTCACCTGTTAGATGGACTTATTGAAAAGATAAGAAACAATTTTTTGGGGAAAGGGAAACCTTGTACACTTTTGTAGGAATATAAATTGATGTAAATTATGAATAACAGTACGGAAATGCCTCCATATAAACATCAGTGGTCACATATAAAAATGTTCATAATCCCATTATTCGAGTGGCCAAATATGGGAAACAATTCAGATATTCAATTGAATGGATAAATTGGTGTATATATAGTTATACTATGGAATAATGTGTTGCAATGAAAAATCAATGAACTCTAGTCACTGGCATCAGTATGACTGAGTATCACAAGTATATTGAGTCAAAAAAAAAGCAGACACAAGAGTACACATAGTATGATCCTATTACATAAAAGCTTAAAGTGAAACTAATCTATGGTGAAAGACAGGAGTATAAGAATAACCTCTGAGAAGGAGGAAAATGTAGTGTCAGAAAAGTGACACAAAGGTAGTTTCTCGGATGTTTGTAATATTCTGTATTTTAATCTGAATGACTGTTACCCAAGTATGGATAACAAACATTTTAAGTATGTTCATTTGAAAATTCATTAAGTTGTACACATAGGGATGTGCATACTTTTCTCTGTGTATTAATCTTCAATTAAATGAAAAGGTACTGCAAAGTGAGTAAGTTATGTAGCCAGGTGTCTGAAACACTAGGTGTCAAGAACACAAACTTGAGGCTTGTATATTCTCAAATTAGAGCCCAAACCTTACTTCAAAATCTGACCAGAAGGAACCTGAATCCATAGGACGCTAAAAGGAATAATATGAGTGAAAATAAGGAAGTAGGCTGACCATTTTGAGGGGTAAATACTTTTATAGATAATTTGCAATAAAAAACTTCAATAATACAGAGGCTTTCAATCAAACTCAAAGTTTATCTGAGGGTAACTCACCAATTTCCATTATGCTGTCGTTACTCAAAATGTGTATAAATGTGAGAAGTTGGAGACACTGAAGATGCTGGCACTGCTGGATGATCAGTTTGGCCACTTGATGAATCCCATCCCCAGAAGGAAGGATCAATTCTTCCAGGTTATTAAGAGAACCCAAAGTGTAAGCTATCAGAAGAGACAAAAAGACTTTTCTCCATGCCGTGTTCTCAGTTATCTATTACCTCAAAATCATACCCACTCCAGGAGACCCTATATGGCATATATACTGTCCTTCTTCCTCTCCAAGGGCAAGAGAAAGGGGCCACTTATACCCTGATCCTCATTGCTACCTCTAGACAACCATTCCTAACAATCTTCTGTGCTGATGCTCAGAATACCTATCATCTCCATTTCCTCTTTTAGAGGAAGTGTCTACTGGCTTCCATGATATTCCCCTAGTTTCTCAATGCCTTCAGTCTCCTTCCTCTCCATTCCACCTCCTGCCATCATCCTCAGTGATTTATACCTTTGTGTCCCAGCCTTAAAATCTCACAATCCACCGCTGTGCTGATAGTGTTCCTTTTCACTTTGATATCTCTTAGCCTGGTGTATTATGGATCATTTAATCCCTAGATAACTCTACATCTGAGGCCTTCCACTTAGAAATGTTCTGGACACTTTCTAACATAAAACAATATTCAGGCTTGTCCTCCTCATCGCAGTTATTTTACCAGCCATTTTTCCAAGAGCTCTGCTTTTAGGTAGGCCAGTTATTTAGAAGTCATAATTTGGGTATTTACATGTTCATTGTTAGTATAGAGTGCTTTCTAGTTTCAGTTGGCTGAGCTGCGAAATATGTATAAGTACATAGAGATATAAGATATATGGATACATATGTATATGTGTACATGGATCTATTAAAAACCATGAGTCTACACCATATTTCTAACTCTAATTTAATACCTCAAAGTTCTTTCTAATCTCTTCTTTCAATATTAATAAATGAGGAAACAACTTTCTTGTCAATATACTATTGTTTAATCAACCTGTTGTATATGCCAGTCACTTCCTCAGCCCCTGAACTAGCTTCTGTCACCTGAGCCCTCCTGTTCATCAACCACATGGCTGCCTCCAGTAAAAGTGACAAGAAGAGGAAGGTAGTTCTGCAGTCCTTAAGCATACTAAACTTTGAGAAACACAACTGCTCCACACCCATATTTCCACTGATTCCCTTTATATTTTCCTGTGTTAGAAACAAGGCAGCATGCTAAAAATGGAGTCACTTATGCTAAACCTTGTATCTCCTAATGAAAACTAAATTAAATTTTGGCTCTCCCAGAAATGAATCTTATGCCTTCATTTTTCATATACTAAGTCCATATAATACTATCTTGAGATAGTATTGTAAACAACAAGGATTTAACATTTTGAAATAGAGCCTGACAACAATGCTGCCTAGTGCTATAATGACCAAATGTGTATTCTAAGAAGTAAGTTACTCTGAGAACACTGCTTTGAGATCAAGGCATCTGGAGGGTAAAAGTTGAACATCACTGTCTCTCTTAATAAGCAACAACAGCTAATAAGAAACAGCCAATAAAAATAAGAGGAGGATGGGACGGTGTGGTTTTATAAACATACCAAATTTTTCAGCCATTTCCTTATCAGGAAATTGTTGGTGTTCAACATTTAAAATCTTCAGAAAAGTAAAATTTGGCAAAGCGATGACTAGAATAGAAAATAAAAATTTAGTTATATCAGCTATATCTCTTAAATCAAAAATGAATATGCTTTAAAATATAATTCATATATAATTCAGGTTGAATTAATTAGTATGATGAGGCAGACAAAACAAAATCTTCGCTCAGGAATTTTTTTTAAAGGAAGCGCATTTATTTATATATATGTTTTTGTTTGCTTGTTTCCCCACAGACTTAGTACGTGAGTATCAGGGCACACCAGGAAATAATTCTGATAACTAGAAATGTTTAAACTTATAGAAACAAATACACCTTATTTGAAAATTATTTAAGATCAGATATCTATTATAATAGTTTTGGTCCTTGACATCAGTTACATGTTTAAAATTTGGTTGTTTTTAAGAAGTGCTTAAAATAGCTGTCCACAGAAGCATCTTAAACCAAAATTTTACAAATATAACTCTTACCAAATGGAACGACTTTGAAAAACGGTCCAGAAAACTTAATTTCTTTAAGTTTCTTACAGGAAGCAAGCACAGTCATAAGAGATTCAAAATCCGAAAAGAAATTACATTGCAAATGGAAAACATGAAGGTTTGGAGAATTCTGAATTAATTTGACTGCAAAATATAAAGATGTCAGAAATAAGAAAAGATTGCAAATTCTCAGAATTAGCCATCTAATTTATTATTTTGTTTCAACAATGCTGAATTAAAGCACCACCTAATAGTGATCCAATCATCAGACCACTCTGGGCTTAGGTTTGGGTTCTGCAATTATTCAGCTAAGTGAACACAGTATACACAATTACTAACCCTGCCTGGTCAGTTTTCTGTAAAATAAAGGTATTGATTAGTAAGGTGATCTTCAGCTTTAACATCCTAATGGTAAAGTTTGCACATGACATTTACACAATAGAAATATTATACAAAAAAACAAAAACAATAACAACTCTGAAGCAAAATCTAAATTTGCTGACAAATGTAAGGAAACTCTCACAGCTTCGATGAGTTTTTAGCATACACCTCTGCATGCCAATTCCGTAAAGATTTCCATTTTCTCTGTGTGCAGTATTTACTAAATCAAGGAACTGATGGTAACTAAATCATTTTAGTAAATATTTTAAATGGCTGCTCAAGTCGTCCATCAGCCATGAAGACAGACTGGTGGAAAATGCTTCCACTTGCTATCAACCAGCAGATTTCCTTCCCTTTGATTTGACAGATCTCTAAGTTACAATGTAAGCGCAGTTTAAAGAAAAAAATAAAAGAACTCTGTAAAGAAACAAAGCAAAGAAATAGACTAAACAAAAACCATCCCTTGAACATTCACAATAGAACTGAGGTCACCAACAGAGAACGGGGTGGGGGTGGGGGCCAGTGCGGGGGTGGGGCCAGTGGGCAGGGCGAAGGACTTTTGGTGATTTGGTGGGGACAGTGTGTGTTGTCATGTATCTGAGGAATAGGGAACCTGCACACATGTGTTTATATTATTTTATAGAGCAAATTTAATCTATAATAAATTTAAAAAAAAAAAAAAAAAAGAACTACACACTGTTTTAGAGAGGCAGTAGACCAGTAGTTTACAGCTCAGGTTTAGTCAGAATTCCTGCATTTGAATCACAGATCTACCATTTCCTTCACTGGGAGAACTTGATCAATTATTTAACCTCTTTAAACCTCCGCAGATGTAAAATGCAAATATAACAGTACCTTACCTCATAGAATGGGCATGAAGATTAAATGAGTTGGTATTTGTAAACTGCTTAAAACAATTCCTAGCATGTTGTAAGGACTCAGTCATTACAAACTGCTCTCATATTTAACGATAAAAAGCACTGTTTCCACAATTTACCTGAATAGCCTATACCCTCAGATTCACAGAAGCTTTAACTCTTTATTAGCCAAAGAGCCTTTCCAAATAGCGTAAAATCAAGAAAATCAGTCTGTCAGCCTTACCTAGTTTGGAAGGACCATACTCGGCTGAAATTTGGATCAACAATTTCTCCATATGGTGGAGACTTAGGAATTCTTCAGGAATGGCTGAAAATGCATTTCGTTTATCAGACAGATTCACAGATAGTTCTTTTAGATGCAGGAACTTGTCCAAATTAGAAAAGAGTTGATCTAGAAAACAGCACAGTTTCCATTAATTTAAAGAGTTCTAAATAGAGAACTTAAAACTCATTTTGATTCACCAATCTATTTTCAAATGAAAACCATTCACATAGACATAAAACTTTTTTTTAGAAAGTATATATATGGGCACCCCTAGCAGGTTAAATCACATACAGTTCACATACATTCCAAGATTCCTGGTTCAAGACCCAGGGCTGGAAAAAACAACCAATGATGAGCAACTGAATAAAATAAAGTGCTTCTTCCTCCTGTCTCTTCCTGCCTACACTTTTCCTTTACAAAGAAAAAAAAAATTAAGAAAAGGACACATATGAAAATGTCATTTTGCCAGTATTTACTGACTACAGAAAGCCTTTTTGTTAGTCTAGTCATTTATATATATATATATCTCAACAAATGCTGCTGGACACAGGATTTCCACAACAAAGAATGAAGTTGGACATGCGCCTTCCACCACCATATATGAAATTCACTCAAAATGAATCAGCAACCCAAATATAAGAGCTAAAACTGTACAATTCTTAGGACATGGGGGTAAATCTTCATAACTTTGGATTTGGCAATGGATTCTTCTAAAAGCACTAGCAGAAAACAGAGAAATTTGACTGTTGTGCATCAAAGGAAAATTCTCAACAGCCTATCAAATAGAAAATATTTTTAAATCATATGTCGAATAATGATTTATACCCAGAATAAGCAAAGACCTCTTAAAACTTAACAGAACTCAATTAAAAATAAGACAAAAGACTTAATAGGCGTGTCTTAATAAAAGACACACAGTCAATAAAAACATAAAAAGATGGTCAACATCATTGGTCGTTAGGAAAATGCAAGATGAAATCAAAACCACAATGAAATACTACTTCACACCTACTATGATAACTCCTGAAATAACCTAAACTTTTAAAAGAAACGTACAGCCAGAAATGAAGGCGAGCAGAAGCAGGCAGGCAGGAAGAGAGAGAAGGAAGAAGCACTTTATTTATTGTATTTAGTTGTTCATCTGGGTTGTTCCCATTAGTCCCGGGATGTGAACATGGGACCTTGGGATGTACATGGAATGCAACCAAATACCACTCCACCAGGGAGTGCTTGGATAATTTTATACTTAAAAAGTGTTGATGAGGATGTGGAGAAATTTGAGCCCTCATATTTCTGATGGGAATGTATAATGACACAGCCACTTCGGAAAAACAGTCTGGAGGTTCCTCAAATTTTTAAATAGAATTACTAACATCATTATGTCCAGGAATTCGACTTCTAGATATAGATACACAAATTGAAGTAAGATGTTGTGCAGCCAATTTTCGGAGCAGTGTTAAAACAGTGAGAGGTGGAAATAATGAAAGTGTCCATCAACAGATGAATAGATAAACAAAAACAAAATACTGTATAAATTCAGTGGAACATTATTCAGCTATAAAAGGAGTAGAGTTCAAATACATGCCACAATATGGATGAGCCTATGCATTATACAAGTGAAATAAACCACATACAAAAGGACAAAATACTGTAAGAATAGACAAATTCATAGAGACAGAAAATAGAATCCATATTATCAGCAACTGAGGAGTTATTTAATGGTGCATATTTAGTGTTTGGGATGATGAAACAGTTCTAGCACTAGACAGCAGTGATGATTATGCAACATTGTAACTATACTTAATGCCACTTAATTATAGATATAAAATGATTAAAATGTTAGGTTTTGTGTATATTACAAAAAATATTTGAAAAAATGAGCAATTTTTTGTAAATTTTACAGATATTAACCCACAGATCAAAAAAGTGTTCAGTGATCTTCAAAGCAAGATATATATATATATATAAGTATTCTTAGACTGATAACAAATAGCTGAAAACCAAAATCAAAAACCACAAGTACCTAGGAATGAATCTAATGAAAGATATGTAAAGCTTATATGAAAATTCTCAAACATGGTGTAGAGAAGTGACAGAAGTCACAGGAAAAGGGGATATTTCCCAAGGAGTACAAACCCTTTCTCCCGTTCGACAGGCAGGCTGAGCCTAATGCCCACAGACCACGATACAGGGAGATCATTCTTTTACCAAAGTTACTTATAGCTGTTTAAGAACATTCATTAGTTAACATTTTATTAACTTTATCTGAGTTGTTTGAAAACCATTCTACTATTCAGAGACCCTTCACTAATTCATGCTGCCTACCAACATTAGGGACGGCTTATTTTGTCTGCTCTGTTGACCAGCATTTATGGTCTCCTACCCTCAGAAACGTTCGTCTACCAACAAAAGTGATCAAATGATACAACGAAATAGTCATCTAAAATATATTCAGGCATACCTTGTACTTGGATTGTCTCTGAGACTTCAAGAGATTCCAGATTAGGCAGAGTAAGAAGCAACTCCTGCTCCACTACACTCAGCTCAGAGTTGCCGAAGGAACACTTAGTGAAAGAGGCCTGATGCTGCTCAAGAGCCAGGCGGATGCTTTCAAGAAAGCCGCCGCTGTGGTTTAAATAGAGTTCTATGTGCTGTGAAGCTGAGAAAACCGTCATTAGAACCCTAAGCATATCTTGATCCACGGCCTCAGTCTGAGTCACATGGACTTCCAGTAGGGGAATTTTGTACGGCTTTGGAGAAAGTTTCCAATAGCCAGTGCTGATGTCAGGGGGTACTGTAAATTGCCTACTGAAGAACTTCCTCACATTTTCCTCTTTTTCTGCTAAATTCTGCTCCCACTCACTCATAGGCACAAAGGCAGAAGCACAGTCAGCTTCTATAGTTGGTGCCTGTGATTTGTCAAAACAGGTTTCCAAGACTGAATCGTGGGCCCTCGGTGGTCTTTTATTTCTTTGTATCATGACCCGGATGCTCCTCAACAATAACAGGCTTTCTGGGTGGTCATAAAAATACTGTAACTTAAGCACATCCAAAGTCAGTGTTTTCCCCTTAAGGAATTGCAAAATGAATGGCGAGGATGCAGCAACAGTATTACTTTGATAGGCAAATTTTACAGCAAAAGTCAGTAAACGTTTTGAAAGCATTGAAAAGTAATCCTGTGGCGATAACTGCCACAACATCCTCATTAATTGCATCTTCTCTGAAATTTCCGGATGGTGCTTCAGGTAGTTATCATTTTCAGATATATTCTCCAACGACTCTTTGTTATCCAACAAATGAAGCAAATGAGATACAATTGTTGGCCCTGCCTTTGTGGAAGGGAAGCAAGAGACATAGTTTAAAAAATTGTTATAGGCATATGTAATCATCATGGATGAGTTCATTTGTTTCAGATAATAATGTCCCAAATCCTGATCTTCTTGCCTGTCTGAATCTAGGAGTTCAACTAGCCGCATCCCAGCAAGAAATTCTTGGAAAGGGGGATTTAAAAACTGATAGACCGGTCTAAGTCTCTGGGCTGTGAATTTGCTCATCAGGCACTTGACGAGATCTTCATCTTCATCAACCCCCACTTGTACAAGGTCATCATCATTAAACCTGAAGCAAGATGAAAAAAACCCTTTCAAGGCCAGCTCGCCGCAGGAGGACACCATTGCTTGACACTCAGCTGCAGCTTTGTGCTTTAAGAAAAGGCATTCCAGATAGGACTTGAAAACAAACACATCTAAGGGCTGATCCAAAGGGTGCTGAAACAATTTGGTATAGACTGCTGCCACAAAGAGGGGCGTTTTGTGAATATTCCACAGACTTTCATTCTTTATAAAGAAAATCATAAAGTTTCGCAGTCTTGTCATATCATGAGAAAGGACTTTTCGTAATATATAGAGAGTATTATAAAAGGGAAACACTTGGATCTCTAGAATCGTAGCTATGTATCGGCGGAAGTCCCTGGCTCTGTTTGTATGGACGGCAATCAATAAGCAAGTCTTTGACAAGTGGTTTTTTTGAATCAGTTTTTCTATGACTGGGGGGATGGAGCACATTTCTCTGCAGTCATCCAAAAGGAACAATACCTGATTCTTCAACTGCTGGATCATGTTCATCAGGCACAATTCAGTGACAGATCCTTTTTTCTCTAGGAGTTGGTCACAAATGATGCTGGCTAACCCCTGACCCTGCCTGGTAGAGCTCAAGGAGAGATAGAAGACCAACTGGAACCTGTTCAACAAGGGACAGCACCCTGAGGCCCAGAGAAGTGCTATTTTCTTCAGGAGCACCGTCTTCCCGCTACCCACTTCACCTTCCACACACATGACCGAGTTCATGGTGGCAAAGACCTCCGGCAACACTACGGGTTCTTGCACAGGACTGCAGGTGTGTTTCAAAGCAAAGGACAGATCAGAACCTAGCAACTGGTCAGTGGGAAGCCAGGAAGAGACCTCAAGCAAAGACATGTGGAGGAAACTGTCATTGGTGTAGGCTTCTCTCAGCCTCTTACTCAGACCCTTGGCCTCCTGTAACCACTGGGCTTCTGCCTGAGCCAGCTCTGTGGGGAGAAGAATGAAGGCACAGTCACAAATACTCTCTTGGAATCCCCCACATACAAATATATGTACACATATATACAATCCCATGTGCGACTTCAAAATCCTTACCGGGCACTGCAGGACTGACTGCTGCAGGAGCCTCAAGATTGCTTGCACTTGTGGTTTCCTTTGAAGATTTAAAAAAAAAGTTAGTGGTGAAGTTAATATAGAATATACATATGTTGATTTACAATAATGTGCACCTTAGAGCTACAGCATGTTCAAATGCAGTGGTTCTTCAATAAACATTTTTAAACCCACTAGTAAAATGTACACAAGAAAGCAAGGCGTCATGTTACAGATGGAGACTAAACATCTTCTAAGCACAGCCCAAACCCAAACATGTTTGCCGATTGAAGAGGGGAGTGCAGCAGAAATGAAACCATAAATGAACTACAAACATCTGCAAGAGTGTGCTCCTAGGTGACAGACGTATAATACATCCCATGGGTGAATCAAGCAGTGATTACAGACCAGGTAATCAGAATTCTAGTGCTTAAAGCAAGAGAGACCCTCCAAAAATTGTTAGGTGCCATTTCTGACCTTAATTATAATGTTTTTAATATTGTATACCTGGAATGTAGGCAGACTATATTTCTTCTTTAAAAAAATAAGCTATTTAAAATGCAAATCAAAACCATGATGAGATATCACTTCAGACCTGTGAGAATGGCCAGTGTCAGGAAGACTAGAATCAAATGTTGGTCAGGGTTGGGAGAAAAAAACTCTTCTACACTGTTCAGAGAATATAAATTGGTGCAGCAAATTTGGAAAATTGTACAGAGGGTCCTCCAAAAGTGCCATAGTCTGCAGAATATGAAAACACTAATTTGAAAAAAAAAATGTGTACCCATATTATTACAGCACTATTTACATTAGCCAAGATATAAAAACAACCTAAGAGCCCATCGATAGATGAAGCTGTATTTTAAAAATGTGGCATATGCACACAATGGAATACTACTCAGTGAAAAAAAAGTAAAAGATTAAATCTTGTCATTTGTGAATATGGATAGAATTAGACAGAATTATGCTAAGTGAAATAAATTAGAAAGAGAACAAATACCAGATAATTTCTCTCATATGGGATACAAAGCAAACATACAAAATAAAGCAAAAACTAGCCCTTCGACTTTGAAAACACAACTGAGGTTACAAAACACGATAGTGGGGCCCACTGGACAGTGGTGGAGGATTATCAGGAATTTGGTGGAAGGCATAGTGTGACATATATTGAACGAAGAGTGAGCCTGCATCTAAAACTTACATAGTTGTAAAAGAAGGTTACTTCAATAAAAGTGTATTATAAAAATTTTTTCTTCATTTTCACTTTTCAGCTCACAAATATAAAGGATTACGTGAACAGCATGTGTTCTTTTTCTGGAATGACAAGCATAATAAACCTAACATACTGCCTCAATAAAGTAGAAGGGGTGTGTGTGTGTAATTGAGAATGGCTTATATCCCAAAGAACTATGTGGGATTTCTCAGTTAAAAGGGTCACCTGTTATCTAGGTTTATGGTTTGGTTGGTCATTTGCTTTTTCAAGAGAAACATATCTTCCCACCTCTGAGAAAGGTTAAGGATCGACAGCAGAACCTTACTATTCTCCAAATGAAGATATCAAATGGAATTCAGGTAGCCTGGACCCTGCAGAGGAAGGGGTTGATCGCATTTCATGAACTTAGGTATTATGTCTTACTTATTTACTATGGTATCCCCATCTGTGCTCAGCACAGGATAGGTGCTTGATAGTTTTTGAATTTATTTGTTTAGTTACATATTTAAGGTGAATAATTCCTGCTCACAGTTTTCAATCACATGATCACATTGTACTGAACAATAAACTCTTGTACTAAAATCAACAAGGCAATGGCTCACTGGCACACCCCTGTGCCTTAGGCTGCTAAGATGCAGGCCATGTGGAAACACAAGTGCTGAAGTGTGAGGCCAAACAAACAAAAGTAAACAAGACAGTGGTAGTCATTACCGTTATTTCTGAAAGTTCATTACAGCTCTGAAGGTCTGAAGTCACTTCTGCAGAGGATTTCATGTTTTGGAGAAACTGACAACTAAGCATAAAAGGAAAAGTTATAAAAGCAGGGTGCGCCCTGGTGGCCTAGCGGTCTAGTGCACCTGGGAACAGGCCAACGTACATCCCAAGGTCCCAGGTTCGAGACCTGGGCTCAGGGGAACAACCAGTGTGAACAAAGAAATAATAAATAAATAAATAAATAAATAAAAGCTCTGCCTCCCACTCTCTCTTCCTACCTGCTCGCCTACCCAATTTCATTCCTGCCTGACCATTCCTTTAAAAAAAAAATTATAATTTTTTTTATGCATACAATTAGGCATCTGCATTAGGTTTTTTAAAAACAGAGTTAGTGACCAAAATTAAGTATAAAATTGACAATTCCAGGGATTCTCTGTCATTATCAGATGAGATTTTAGAGCATGGCTCTCAGAAATGTCAGTGGTTTCAAAAGTGCTGGTGGGGAAAACGAGCATAGCTGGTGGGAGGAGCAGTGAGCCCTGAATGCTGAAGAGGCTGCTGTGGCTGGACTTGGACGCACCCCGACCAAGCCCGAACAGACAGAGCCACTGGACCCAAGCATTTCCACTGATATCTCCCCAAACCTTCCGTCTTTGTCTGGTGATGGGGGACATCCTTGATCCAAGCCTGGCAGAGGGAGGGGTTGTGGGCACTGACCCCTCAGTCAGTCATCAACTATCCCTGGAGAATGGAACTCAAGGACTTTAACACCCTGAGGGGTCGAAGGGCACCATCACATCTGCAGCCCAACCCACACCCAAGTCCCCAGTGGGCCAGCAGGCCTGCACTTGCTCTCACATGCTCTTCCGGAGATGAGAATTGTTGTGATGCATGCTTGCTAAATTATATTTACATTATTACAAATCATGTCTGCTCCTTTAGAAAACAACTCCATCAACATGAAGACTAAAGAATGGCCACAAACATACTCTCTAAAAAGTACTTGCATCAGGAAACAGAGACATAGACACCCTCTAAACTCAGACACGATGTGTGCCAGAAAAGAAAGGGAGAAAATTCTAGAGAGCTCTACCTACAGTGATTGACATGGAGAAATGAGAGCAACACATGTGAGGAGGCCAACTGGGAAATTAGGAACAACCAATTGCTTTGAGTCTTTTTCATGCTGCACAATCACAGCAAATGAAAAAATAAAGTAAAAGGATACTTCATGTTTATTTTCCTAGATGGCTTGGAGAGGAGATTGAAAATAAAGAGTAAGCTGCAGGAAAACAGCAAAAAGAACTTTAAATGCATGTCCAATGTTACTAGGCAGATAAACCCATCGAGGAAAAAGACACTGAAGAAAGATAAAATATAGGTTTTTTTCATATAAAATCAATAAAATTACTTGCCAGTAGACTGTATTATAAGAAATATTTTATTTAAAAGGAAAATGTTAACAGATGGGAAATTTGTCCTACTCAAAAGAATGAAGAGTGCCAGGAATGGTAACTAAATAGACAATAAAAATATTTTAAAATATATTTAAAAGGTAGTTGTCTAAAACAAAAATATTTATACTATATACTATATGATTAAAATGTCTGACAACAATGGCATAAAAGGATAGGAGGGGAGAAATAAAAGTGTATGTTAGAAATATGCATTATACATCAAATGTTTCATTACTTGAAATAACTGTGATACGTTAAACAAGTATGTTGTAAATTCTAAAACAGGCACTAAAAAGAGAAGGACATAGAATCAATAAGTCAACAATAGAATAAATAGAATATAGAATAGAATATAAAATAGAATCCTGAAAAATACTTTAATATTCTTTACTTCTGTTTAAGAATGTTTTAAAGTCTGTGACTCTTCTCCTAAAATGTCATATTGAGTAAATTAAATAAATCCCAAATAGTTCAGTCCTTAAGAGGATGTGAAAAATATCACCGTAGAGGAGAGAGGAGGTTGGGCTGTGATATGCAGTTATATTTTATGTTATTAGGACAACAGATATACTGAAACTTTTCTTTTGGATATATATAGTATGTAAATATGAAACACTATTACTATCTAAACATTTTAAAATATGTGTATATAATACACAGTTAAATTGCTTATTTTAAAACTACTCATAAACCTATGATATGAATGACTACAAAATTCTCAAATATGAATCAGTGTCATTATGTCACATTATAAAAGATATGTTATATAATTCATTGCCAGTAGTATTTCCCTCTGAATGTAATCACTGGTCAGCATCTTGAGTTCTATACTTGCTTTGGAGAAGTTTAAATACAGAGCAAAGGGCTTTCAGAGGAAAACAATGAAGAAAGGTGAAGGAATTTATGTGTTTTATATAATATGAGTCATGTTTTGAAACATCTGAAATGGGGTCAATATCAATTTTCTTTGACAAAAAACAAATATTTGATATAGAAAGAAATATATAGTTTAAGAATTTACCTTAAATAGGTTAAGTATGTAAAATGGTGGTAATTGCAACAATGCCCACTGAGGCATTGCTGATAATAGCAAAATCAAAAACACCTGTATGAAAATGTCATGCTAATCTCTAGGACACCAGATTATGATTTTACTGTACTACTAGAAGCATTTAAATAACATGGAATATGATGTCTAATAACATGGAAAATTTACATATTATTTTAAGTGAACAAAATAAGATTACAAACTAACATGTATGCTACAATCTCATTTTTAAACATAGAAGCACATAGAAGAATTTCAAGCCACTCCATTTTCTCTGCTCCATCTATGTATTTCCCAGAATTCTCTATATGATTAAAAGTCCTTTAATAGCTAATGCATACTGAATTCCTTCTCTGTACCAGACATTTTTCTAAGTGCTTTATATGTCTTAATTATTTAGAATTCTATAAAAGCCCTACCAAAAAGTTTTTTTTTCAGATGAAGAAACTGAGGCACAAAAGTTATATTATTTCCCTAACATTTCCTGAGCAGAAACTGGCAGATCCTAGCTTTGGCCTTACAAGTTTTGGAATCAGGACCTTCACCACATTCTAAATATTCAACAAAGAATAATTCGACTATCTTTCATAATTTTCAAAACACTGGGAATCATTAAAATTATATAAGAAGACATGTCCTGATGGCCAGTGGAGGTAATCCACACACATCCCAAGGACCCAGGTTTGAGACCGCAGCCCAGGGAACAACCAAATAAATACTTCCTTCTTCCTCCTCTCTCTTTCTACCTACAGCCTACTCGCCTTCATTTTTGCATGTACCTTTTTTTTAAAAAAAAAGTATATAAGCAAACTTAATGAATTTAAGGTTTGCCATGTTGTTTCTTCTTTTATGCAAATTTATAGGAAAAGAATGGCAAATATTCTGCAACAATGTTTGAATAAAACACCTTCCAAAGAAAAAAGTAAAAGTCAAGGAGTAAAAATAATGAAAAGGTGGAATAAACAGAACACAAACAGAAAAACAGTAGATTTAAATCCAAACTTTAAATTAAATGTAAATGTTATAGACAACCAACAGGCACATGAAAAGATGTTCCTCGTCTTGTTAAGAAATGCAAATTAAACATTAAACAATGAAATATTACCTCACACCTGTGAGAATAGTTACTATACAAAAAACTGGAAACAACAAATGTTGGAGAGGAAGCAGAAAAAAGAGAAACTTACACTGTTGGTGAGAGAGAAAGCCGGTACAATAATTAGGGAATACAGTATGGAGATTCCTTAAAAAAATTGAGAATGGAAATTCCATGATCCTGACACTTTATTTCTGGGTATTTACCAGAAAAACAAAATCACTGATTCGCAGAGATATATGCACCCCCCATGCTTTATTCTGCAGCATTATTTACAATAGTCAAGAATTGGCAAATACATAAGTACCCAACTGATGACTGGAAAATGATGTGGTGTATACACACAATGGAATAATACACAGCCCTAAGATGATGAAATTGTCATTTATAACAACATGAATGGAACTAAAGGGGATTCTGTTAAGTGAACAAGACAGAAGGAGAAAGACAAATACTGATGATTTCACTCATATGTGGAATATAAAGAGGTAAAGCTAATGAATAGACAAAACGAAAAAAAAAAACCAACCCTTAGACACAGACAATAGAACTGAGGAGGTGGGGAGAAGGAACAAGTGGCAGTGTGGGGTCTAATGGACAGTGGTAGAAGACGATTGGTCATTTGGTGGTAGGTCTGATGTGTTATGTATTTGGTGAATAGTGAACTTACACTCTAAACTGGTATTATTTTGTAAATCAAAGTTAACTCCGTAAGAAATGTAAATGTTCTAACACTCCCATTATAAAGAAGATATTATCAGATATTAAAGTTTTTTTTAAAAGACCCACCAATGCTGCCTACAAGAAATGCATTTTAGAACTCTGGAAACAAAATACTACAAGCTTCAGGAAGCTGTGGAGAGGTAGCTTGCAATCAAAGAAGTAAGAATCAGAAGGGCATATATTGCTGGTAAGCAGGTAAACTGATGAAGCCACTTTGGAAAAATTTATGGAGATTCCTCAAAAGTTAAAATGGAAATGAAACAGATAAAGCCTCGTTCTACATAGCATGAATCATGGGTAGGCAAAAATTTCATCAGAAGATAAAATGAGGGGGTAATTGTTCATATAAATCCAAATTCATAGACACTAATCATTTATTCCACTCACTTGGGAAAATGTTTAGTGTGATCTTCTAATGGATTTTCAACTTCCTTCCATTTCAAACAAACTCCACAGAAAAAACACTGGACCGTGTCCTTTAAACCTAGAGATAAGGAAATTTGGTCAGTGTCACCAGCTTGTGTGGTATTTGTTTTGTTTTGTTTAAGGAAAGATGCAGGCAGAAATGAAGGTGAACAGGCAGGCAGAGAGGAGGAGAAAGTGTTTTATTTCAGCTGTTCATCTTGGTTGTTTCCCTGGCTCCAGGATGTGAACCTGAGTCCCTGGGATGTATGTGGACTGTGCTGACCAGAGGTGGAGGAGCTAACCACTTCACCAGGGCACACCTGCTTTTGCTTTCTTAAGTGATACAGATAATTACCACCAGACCTTTATTAGCAAAATCTTACTTTCATTTCCAACTGGATTTGGTGACAGAGTCACTAGTTAGGTCACCAATGAAGCTGTATTTTATATAGGACTCTTCTACCAATGGGGTAATGAGCATTTAGTCACTAAATCCTCACATGTCCCATGTATGATGACACCCTCTCCCTGTCCCATTTTCCTCCTATGGAATGAGAGATTTGCAAATCAGAATGTAGCTCAATAAAGTAATCACCTTGTTTGCTCACTAATCAAAGTGATTAATCTAGCAAGAAGAGGACCTACCACTTCCTAAGTACCCAGAATTTTTTTAATGAATAAAACAGTAAAAGTATAGTTTGAAGCTCAGAGGGAAAAAAAAAAAAACTATAAGAACAGGGATGTGGGGGTAAGTGGTGACAGGGCTCAACGGACAGTGGTGAAGAACTCTTGCTAATTTGGTGGTAGGTAGGCTGTGTTGATACATATTTAAGGAAAGGGGAACCTGCACATACGGGGAACTTGGACATTTGAGTTTATATTACTTTCCAAGGTTACCCAATAAATATTACTAAAAGATAAAAACAAAACAAAACATATGAACAAATATAGCAGTCCTTATGAAGTATAAAATGTCTCTTGCTTGGTCTTTACGGAGCAACCGGGGTAAAGCACACAGGAAGCCACAGGCTACAAAATCATTTGCAACAGTGCGCCATCTACTGGACGAATGAGGAACTCTCATCGTTAATGGTCGTGCTTCGGCATTGGGGAAATAAGACTCATCAGAAGTCCTCCGAACTTCTGATTCGCGAGCTTGCCTTCCAGGGTCTGCTGCTAGGAAAATTGTTCAGGACTTCCAAACAGACCTGCAGGCACACCCTTGTGGCCTAACAGCTTAGTACACCCAGCCCAACCCACATACATCTCAAGGTGCCTGGTTTAAGACCCTGGGCCCCGGGAAAAAAACCAAAGTGAACAACTAAATAATAACAAAGTAATTCTTCCTCCTCTCTCTTCCTGTCTGCCTGCCTACACCCCTTCATAGCTGCCTGTAACTTTTCTTAAAAACAACAACAACAAAACCCACAAGAGATCCGCTCTTCAGGAAGGAAGCTTTTGGTGCCTTGCAGCAGGCAAGTGACGGTTATCAGATTGACCTTTTTGAAGACACCAGCCGCTGTGCTATCCAGGCCACGTGCGTAAGAATTACGCCAAAAGACGTTCGGCATGAATGGCGCATAATTAGAGAGAATCCACTATTGGGGAACAGTTCATTTTCAAACCATTTTTTTCTCTCCCTGCTATGGGTAGTACTAAATGTTAATTTTTCCCATGGGGGTTGAAAAGTACCTATTTTTTTAAACGCAAGTAGAAAAATCAGGAACAGAAATCAAATACCGAAAGTTTTTTCCATTTTCACTTATGTGTGAATTTTTAATATAAATACAGGGGCAAAAAGGATTAATGGCAGTAAAAATGTTTCTGTGAGCAAGTTTCAACAGTTCAACTTTATTTTTTAAAGGAAAGGTTCAGGCAGGAATGAAGGTGAGTAGGCAGGCAGGAAGAGAAAGGTGGGGGAAGCACCCTTATTTTATCTTTGTTTAGTTGTTCACACTGGTTGTCTCTCCTCTGTGCCTGGGACTTGAACCCAGAGATATCTACCTTGTTCCTTAGGAGGCAACTGACCTAACTGCTGCTCTACCAGGGTGTGCTAACAGTTTAACTTTATAAATATAAATAAATCCGTTAGAATTTTTCTGGACAATGCCAGCATTTGGATTAAAAAAAAACCAAAAAACAAGTTTCTTACTGATAGCAACTAAATGGTGTTTGCAGCATTTTAAATCATCTAGTCACTACACTTTTCTGAGTTGGTCCAACAAGCAAGTAGATATTTTTAACGTTGTCCTTCTATGCTACCATTTTGCCATGTTTATCCCGTTAGAGAGAGGATGAATCTCCTTGTGAGACTGTTTATTTGAGAATAAATTATCATTCAGGGCTACCAGAGGATCAAATTAAAATAGGGATCCATCATCTTCAATCCACTCTTGGGCTCTGTAGGCACCGCAAAGCTAAGGGAGAACTCCCTTTGTGTTTGGTCAAAATATGAAATCTTAGCAATGTGAATTTTAAAAATCATTTTTAAATATATGTTTTTGATGCCCTGCCAGAAATCATAAAATACATAGAAAAAAAGCAGGCAGTACATTCTATGACATCTGCTGTAGACACGCCTTTGGGGACTCAACTCCAGTTGCAAGGGAAACAAAAAGCAAAAATGAACAAGTGGGACTAACCAAATTAAAAAGCTTCTGCACAGTGAAGGACATTATTAAAATGAAAACACATCCTACTGATTGAGAGAAGATATTTTCACATCATACATCTGACAAAAGCTTACTATCCAAAATATACAAGAACTCAAAAAACTCAACAGAAAAACAACATAGGATCTGAATAGACATTTCCCCAAAGAAGACATACAGATGGTCAACAGGCTCATGAAAAGATGTTCCTCTTTTCTTGTTATTAGGGAAATGCAAATCAAAACCATAGTGAGATACCACCTCACACCTGTATGAATGGCTATCATCCAAAAGTCTGGGAAACAAGTGTTGGTAAGGATGAAGAAGAGAACATTTACACTCTGTTGATGGGAGTGTAAGTTGGTGTAACTATTATAGAAAGAGGTCTGGAGATTCCTAAACAAATCAAGAATGTAAATTCTATATGATCCCTTATCCCACTTCTGGGTAATAACCCCAAAACATTAATTTGAAAAGATATATGCAACCCATGTTTATTGCAGCATTATTTATTAATAGCCAGGAAATTGAAACAATCAAAGTGCCCATTGACAATGAATGGATAAAAGATGTGCTATATTTATACAATGGAGCACTACACCGTTATGAAAAAAAGATGAAATTCTGTTATTTGTGAAAACATAGATAGAACTAGAAGGGATTATGCTAAGTGAACTAAGTCAGAAGAACAAATACTGGATGATCTCACTTATATTTAGAAAACAAAGAAACAAGCTAATGAACATACAAAAAACACAACTAATCCTTGGACACTGACAACAGGACTCATGTTACCATTAAGGAAGGGGTTGAGTATTGCAGCAAAAAGAACTAGAGTCCCCAGACGATAGTGGTGAACTACTAGAAATTTGGTAGTGGGCAGGGTGTGTTATCATATCTTTGTTGAAGAGTAAATCTGCACATCTAAACTTATGCTGTTTGTTCAACCAAAGTTACTTCAATTAAAAAAAAAAAATGAAGTCCTAGAGTTTGCAAGACTCTAAAAGGGTAAGAAGATGAAGATTTGTGAGAAGAGGTGGAGATTCAAGAAGAGGGTTAGGACCATGGACAGCAGTCCTTGAGGCAGTCTGACAAGAAAAAGCAGAGTAGGGAGAAAGGGTGGAGCGTTGCCCCTTCAAATGCTTAAGATTGTGAGGCATGTTTTTTTTGTGTGTTGGAATACACATGTCCACCAAGTAAAGTGACCACTGCCTTCCTTACTCTGCACAGTCTGTGGTGTTTGTGCTCTCTGCCTGCCCTCTCAGTACAAGATCTGCATAGACCTCCATAGTAACTCAGTGTGTGATCAGTCTGAAGAAGCCAGCAGGTACCTAGGAAGGCCACTCTATCCTGTCACTGATTCACCTTGTGATACCTCAGAAAAAGATGAGCAGAGGGGAACCAGCCCACTCTGGAGTACAGATTGGCACATCCTGATTACCAGCAGCTAAAGAGCATACTATGCACTGGTGGGAAATTCTCCATGCTTAGGAATTCTGAAAAAGAATGTCCTGATTTTCTTTTCCACCAAGGAGGGTATAACAAAGACTGTTAGCCTCACTCCTAGTATCTCTCATTCTTCCATATTACCAGAAACCCCAGTTTGTAGGTGAGCACATTGTTCTACAGGAAAAAGATTAAATGTTCCATCTTCTTTTATAGGTAGGTATAGCCATTTAACTACCAAGGTCTTGTTAAAGAAATAGAAGCAGACAGTTCATGTGACAGTTTCCAGGAGCAGAGTGAAGGTGGAGGGCTGGAGAGGATTTACGCTACAGCAAGGAAAAAGGATATATTAAAAATGATGATAAGAATGTGCATTGTTGAGTAGTTAAATATAAACCCAGGATCATAAAGCATAGATGAGATGAAAATGGGCAGCAAGGCAAGAGTTTGGTGCAAGCTGCTGACTCACCTGTATAGAAAAGACCTGCTTTGGCCAGAGCTGCAGTTCTCACCAGGGATGCCTGGGACCAGTTCTTGAAAGAATCCAGTCTAATTTCTTCATTTGCGAAGATACTGTTGCTACAATAAGCTTGAATAAAAGCACATGATGAGACCAGCAAACTTTGATATTGGAAGTATCAGTGTTCAAGTTATCTCTTTGTATTTAATGATGGAGTGATAGGATGCATGACATTTACTTCAACATAATTTGAGGGCTTGCCCCCACCCAGCAATTCTGTGACAGCAGCTGGGTGTCCCACACTTGAACTGAGTTCTGACTACCTAAAGACAGCATTGCATCCTACTGATTCAGGGTGCAGCCCCATCGGAGATCAATCACAAGTTCACCTATGCCTCTGACCCACTGCTTATAAATCTGAGGTTCCCCTGACCCTCTCTCAGGTTCCATTAATCTGGCAGAGCAGCTCACAGAACTCAGGGAACAGTTACCAGTTTATGAAAGGATGCAAAGAAGAGATGAGAGGTAACAGGGAGAGATCTGGGAGGGGTTCTGATACAGCAGCTTCTGTCCCCTTGGAACTGGGGTGTGTCACCTCCTGGGATGTGAATGTGTACACTGCTCGGAAGCTCCCCAGACCTGTCCCATTAGAAATTCATGGAGGCTTCTTCACATAGGCACTGTCAGTCGTCAACTCCATTTACAGCTCTCCGCTCCTCTGGAAAGTAGGGAGTACAGCTGAAAATTCTAAGCTTGTGATCATGGCTGGTGTTTTTGTTTTTTAAAGGAAAGATACAGGTAGGAATGAAGGTGAACAGAGATAGAGATACGCAAGGCAGGAAGCAAGGGGGGAAGAAACAGTTTGCTCATCTGGTTGCTCCCCACCCTGCCCTGGGTACAACCTGGGTCCCTGGGATGCCTGTGGATGGTGCCTGGCCAGAGGCAGCTAACCTAACTGCCACTCCTCCAGGGCGCACTGGCTCGGTTTTTCTAGTGACCTAACTTACTCCAGAAGATCAGAAATGTCTTATAAAAATGTTTTTTAAATGACTCATAAAATAAGAAAAACGGAAGAATTTTCTAAAAAGATCACACACCACGACCACCACACCACCGTACCAGCACCACCATACCATCACCGTCACCACCACACCACACCACTACAAGCACTGGCATCATCACCACCACCAGAAAAAGATATATACAAGACCTTTGGAATATATTTGAATCTTTACCTGATGCCATAGGTAAGTCTCTCTTGACCCAAGAATTCAAAAAGTGTTCTCCCTGAGAAAAATCAAAATTCTTATTAACTGTTTGACTTATAAAGTGCCTACCTAGCTACAAATAAAAATGCAAAGAATTCCCCCTTCTAAATGAAGAGTTTCATTGGATTGAATGGTAGGCTTGTTAGAGAATCATTCCTTTAATTTTTGCTTCTATCGACATTGGGATTTTTTTTAATGGCAAAACGAAAATGAACCCCAACAAAACAAATTAACAACAAAAAAACTGTGAATGTTTACCAATATCTTACAGGAAGGCTGCTTGGGGTCACTTTTTCCAGAGATTCAGCTCAAAAGCAGAATTACACTTGATAGCACAGATGCACAGTATTTTGCCATATGTAACAAGCTTCTCAGTATGTTTGACCCAAACTTTCAGGAAAAAATTTTTTGTTTAAATTTTTTAATCCAGATTTTTATTTGGTTATATTTAGTTACTTGTTTTTATATTATAGAGAAATGTTAGCATTTATTTTTTAATGTATTATGGTATAAGAAATTTCATGTGACAAATAATTACAAAACATAAGAACAGATACAAAGTACAAGAAATAAAAAGATGAAAAACATTTATAGAGATATGAAAATAGTACTACCCATGTATAATGTGCATCCTTATTTTTCCCTCACAAGTTGGGCTCAAAAAGTATGCATTGTACACGGCAAAATATGGTACTTTGTCATGAGGAAGTATGAAATAAAGGAAGGAAACTGGATTCAGAAGGGGGTTAGGTATTGAGCAATTGATCCTTCTCTGGTCATTGCATTTAATTTCTTTCTGAGGAAACACACCTCCTCCACTTTCAGCAATGTTTTCTACTGGGTTCTCATCTTCTGAGTCTTGTTAGCCAAAAAGTTCTTTTTTGCTTAAGCCAATCTGGGTTGAGTCATCTATCATCACTGCTAGGGAATCCTTATTGACAGCAAAAGTAACCAGCTAGGAGGCAGCAGTTCTGAGGCCCACAGAAAGGAATGGTGGTGTGGTCAGAAAGTCTTATACAGTCATTGAGGGGTGGGGGTGGTGAGAAGACCTTAGGGGAAGGATCTCAGGAAGGTAGACCAATCAAGACAGTCCTGGTAAAGAAATTCTGAGGGCTTTAGCTTAGTAAGAGAAGGTGACTTTTTTTACTCTGCCAGATGAGAGGTAAAAGGATGAAAAAAAGGAAGGAGAGACCAAGACAAAAACAGCAACAACAAAAGAATGCTTCTTCCCTTCTTAGGTCAATACTATTAGGTAATCAAAAACCAAAGAGAGGGAAAAAAAATGCTACTATAAATTACCTTGATGCCGACAAATCCCTTGTAACTTTGAATATACTGGGCAATTTCCTCTGAGGATTTCTTACTTTGAAGAAATTCACATCTATAATTAATAAATGTAATTAAAAAGTACCCCAATACTGTGAATAGAGATGTCTTATACAATGAACACTTGTTAAAACATTATGTTGTATACTTTAATTGGTGAATTTTATTATGCTTTAATGAAACTCAAAAAATTTACCCCAAACTTATGAGAATTATCATTATTCTCATCTAATTTTTCTTTATTTCTTCATATCATCATGTAAAATAATTTAAAATGAAATCTTCAGGCTTTTCTTTCTCTTGGAATAAAATATATTACATAATCACAGAGATTCTGATTTACAGTAACAAATAGGCTGGAGATTTTTGTCTGATAAACTATAGTGCCTAAATCTAGTTTCTGTGGTTATAGAAAAGTTACTGGCAGTACAAGGAGATAAATTAAAAATTAATATATTTTGGTGTACCCTGGTGGAGTAGTGGTTAGGTCTGCTGCCTCTGACTGAGCAGGGTCCACATGCATCCAAAGGACCTGAGTTTGTGTCCTAGGGCTGTGGGAGTGGGGTGGTGGGGTGGACAACCAAGATGTGCCGGTAAAATAAAAATAAAATTAAAGTATTTCTTCCTGCTTTCTCTTCCTGTCTGTCTATTCACCTTCATAACTGCCTGGAACTTTTTTTAAAAAAAATTAATATATTTCATCTATTAAACAAAATATATTAGCATGCCTTTAAAAAAAAAAGAGGGACACTGAAAAGTCAGGTAGCTCGATTGAAAATTGGGCAGAGAAGGGCCATACCCTGTGGTTTAGGTGGGCGAGACACTGGCTTGAGGGCCACATAAATCCCAAGGACTCCAGTTCAAGTCATGGGGTCAGGACAAAAACCCAAAATGAACAACTAGAGAATGTAGTTGTTTAGTCTTCCTTCCTTAGATGCTTCTTCGTCCTCTCCCTTCCTGCCTTCCCTCAAAAATAAATTAATTAAAAATAAATAAATAAACAAACAAAAGGGCAGAGGATCAGAATAGACCCTTCTCCAAAGAAGACAAACATGGCCAACATGCATATGAAAAGATGTCCATCATCTCTTATTAGGGGAATGCAAATCAAAGCAATAAGATATCACCTCCCATTTTTCAGTATGGCTATTATCAAAATATGAGAAAAACAGGTATTGAAGAGGAGGTGAAGAGACCTGGGTTCAAGTACTGGATCCAGGGGAAAACAACCAGTATGAACAACTAAAAAAAAATCTTTTTCCATTTCTTAATTCCTGCCTGCACCTTTCCTTAAAAAAACAAAACAAAACAAATCAACCAGGTGTCTTGCATCCTTATAATTGTCTCATCTGTTACCCAACCAACACATTACCTCTTTGTTCTCGTCCTCCCTTCTACCCATTCAGATTTTTCTTTTCAAGTACGAAATATAGATTTGCTTCCAAAAATTTAAACAAGATAGAAGTGCTTTCCATTTCATCCTGGCAAACACAAACCTAGAGACAGTCTATTTCAGAGCCTTTTCTATATATTTTCACAAGTCCATACATAGACTGAGTGGTTTTAAACATTTTTTTAAAGACATATCTACACATGTTACATGCTGCTTTTTTCACTTAATCTGTCATAGACATCCTTCCATTTTGTTAGCATGGCCATTCTGATGCAAGATTACTAATAAATATAAATAACTGCCCAGTTGTTTTGTGGTTGACATCTGATTCAACCAGCATCTTCATACGTAATAATTGAACAATGCATTATTTATTAAAGAAATAGAATATGAACCTGATCATACAGCTAGACCTAAGTATTAGGTTACAGGAAATATGGAATGTAGAGAAACACATTCAGTCAAATTTAAGAGTGTAGGGGATTTTATAGGACAGATTGTGCGGCTTCTTCAGGGAGTATTAACAAGAAAAAGAGACAGGGGAGGAGAAAATCTATTAACTAAAAATCCTAAGAGATATTAACAATTAAATACAATATATGGACTCTGCTTGGATCCAGATTTAAATTAGCCAGCAATAAAGAGAAAGAGAGAGAGTTAGGGGGATGTGGACACTGGAACACTGGCTCAGATATTTGATATTGAGGGATTACTGCTAATCCTTTTTAGGAAAGATTGTGATATTATGGTTATGCTTTTTTAAAAGACATTCTTATATTTTATAGTTATATGTCTAAATGTCAACAAGTAGCATTATGATGGTTGATATTTGCTTTAAAAATATGATTATTATTTCCAGGGGAAAAGGTGGGTGAGAAACAGATGAAATATGATTTGACCATGTATTGATAAGTATTTATTGTACTCTTTACTTTTGTATGAACTTTTCCTTAATCATAGTTTAAAGTATTGTTTAAAAAATGAATCTGCACTTGACAGAAAGAAAGTCATATATAAAAAAATCCTAGTAACTACAGCACTAAAGTTAATTAAAATATACTTCATTTTCTTTCTTTTTTAAAAGGAAAGGTACAGGCAAGAATGAAGGTGAGTAGATAGGTGGGAAGAGAGGAGAAAGAAACACTTTATTTCCATTTAGTCTTTCACACTGGTTGCTTCCCCCCCCCCCCCCCCCCCCTGGACCCGGGTATGTAGGATACATTGTTTGGAGGTGATTGACAGAACCACTACTTCACCACCCTTCATTTTCTAAGCAGAGAATTAAAGACCGTTGCAACAAAACTCTTACTGAATTTTTGAAATAAAACTTTTTCATTTGGTATTTTCAGCAGTACATGTAACCATTTGTAATAGCTTTTTTTTTGTTTTTAATAAAAGGTGCAGGCAGGAATGAAGGCGAGTAGGCTGGCAGGCAGGCAGGGAGAGGAAGAGGAAGCATTTAGTTAATTATTTAGTTGTTCATCTGGGTTGTACCGACCAGGCCCCAGGTCTCAAATCTAGGTCCTTGGGCTTTATATAAACTAAATCTCTGAAACCTCAAACTTAACTACCTGAGCCACTTGGGCGTACCTGTAATAACATTTTAAATACTGTTTTACTTCCCAGCTTCCTTATACACCTCTTTACATCATCCCTTTGTGAATTATTCTTATTTATTAAGACAGATCCTGAAATTTCTACTTGGCAAAATGCTCGTATTTGGGACTGTAAAACAACATTGAAGAAACTGTTTTAAAAGTATATCATTCAAGTTTTCACGATGTCATTAGGCCTTTTTTGCTTTGAATAAATTCTAGAGTATTCCAGTCTGAGAGAGAAAACTGAAGGTTCTACTCTGAGAAAGAATTTTTTGTTCAGCCTTAGAGAAAAAAACTGGTAATTACAAGCAAAAAAATAATTATCTACTTACTTAGGGAACCACTTGGCATGTTCCTTCCAAGGATCATCACCTTCTTCCCAATTTCCCAAACATCCACCACAGGAAAAACACTGAACAGTGTCCCGTTGACCTACATATGGAAGAAGACATTTAGACTTCCCACCAGTGGCCCCGTGGGATCAGGCACAGCGAGAGTCTCACGGAGCTGAGCGCTCTGTGATGAATGACCTGGCTCACTCACACACGTCTGCTGCTCAACCATCCACAACCCTGCTGCTCAAAAAATCACTTTCTCACCTGGGACCCCACCCGTCACCATGGCCTGACTTCATATACAGAAATCTACAACCATGGTCTTACGTCAATTCGCTTGCCCTGCTGCTGCCCAGAGCTGGGGTTTTGTTCTTTGAGCTCTCAGCTCTTAAGTTGTGGGAAAGCAATGAAACCCTCATGCTCAGAGAATAAAGCCCAGTTAGAAATATTATAGCTCTGCTGTGAAATTTCTATGGAAATGTAGGTACCTTTCTTAAACTCTGAGTTTCAGTAAACTCAACTGTGAAATGGAGGAAAGAGGCAATTTTTTATTTTTTTTGATTAGAACTAGTGCCAAATCCAAGCTTAACTTCAAATAAATACTTGGTAATGACAGCTGTTAGTGCTATTACAGTTCTCATTCACAGGTGTTAAACATTTATGGCTGAGGCAATTCAAACAAATTGTCTGAAATGCAATTTGCCTTATACATTAGAGTTGGACTCAAGATTCCACCAAAAACAACTTTAATATTGCAGCAATTGAAAAATAAAAGAGGCACACCCGCGTGGTTTAGGTGCTAAGGTGCAGGCCATGCAGGCTCCACGGACCTGGGTTCAAACCTGAGGCCAGAGGTGAAAATAAGAATAACAGCAGTGATAATAATAATTTAAAAAAAACAATTTATGAGCAGCAAAAACAGGATGGATGAGGTTACTTAGCTGTCCTCATGGGTTTTGTTGTTGTTTTGTTTCCAGGTCTTAAAAAGGCTGTCAGTTATTATCGAAGTTCTAAATGTAAGGAGAAGTACATTTCTTATTTTATATATATGTCGCAAATAAACATGCTGCACTAGACACAGAGCTAAAGTCCAATTACTAAAATTGAATTTTAACAAAATAGACCCAATAAAACAAATTTAACTACTGAGAAAAGATTCACAAAAGATTGCAACGGAAATATGAAACCTAAAGTTAAAACCCTAGAGAAATTCTTGGGAAGGCAATTTCAAATTATCTGTTAAAAAAAAAAAATTACCTGTAAACACAAACCCAGCTGCTGAGAGCTCCCTTGGGTCTATCCCTCGGGCGTAAAATGGCCAGTTCTTGAAGGATTCGAACCTAGCCAGCTCTTCTTGGTGCCTCTGTTCAAGCCCTCTGTGCGTTTTCTCTGGATTCTTCACTCTTATATCATACTTGGCAATGTTACCGACATCTTTGCCTGAAAGGAACTCACAATCTGGATGTAACCTCTTGTGGTCATCTATGGGGACTCTCTGGAGGCTGGAACCGAAGAGGATCAAGCTACAGCAGAAGCACTGAACCCCGGATTGTACACCAGTGAAATAAAACCCTGCAGCAGCCATCTCTTGTGGCGTCCACGAGCTGAGTGACTTATAGGTCACAAATGTCTTCAACCTTTTCGCTTCACTGCGCATTTGTGAATTAAAGCCTGTTTGCATTTTCACCCGGACTTCCTGATCCTTTTCTTCCATTTCCTTTGCAAATTGAACCATATCTTGGCCTAGATGCACAGACAGCCACAGAAGTGAAGCAGCATCATACTGGAAAACCCTCTCCTCAGGGGCCTTCTCCTGGGTAGCCATTTCTGAAAAGGGAAAGAAGAGCTTATTGATGAGCATTTCCACCTGGTTTACTTAGTCCTGAGATATTTTCAACTCATGATGCTTGTTACTTTTATTCCGAATAATATTGATCTGCCCAATTTGGAGCACAAACGCTAGTAGGTGTGTGACACAGCCTCTCTCACTTCATCCTCTCACTGCCCTGCCCCCAACAGGAGGGTCACAGTGGAGTCCAAGCTGTTGGAAGACCTCTTATCACAGCATCAATCATCATGTAAGTCAGAGACATAAAATGGGGCATATACTTAAGTGTCATTGTACAAGAAGTTCAAGGGGGGGCCTCAGAAGGATTCCACTGAGCACCTACTAGTGGAGGTGGACTGTTCCACTCTACCAGCTATTTTTCATGTGGCCCCCCCACCCCCTCTATCTAGCACCACTGATTTGGAATTTGCCCATCTCCCCACATTTCTGCACAACTTGCAGCCAGTCAGTGTTCTTGGTTAGACCAAGTGTGCTCTTCGTTTGGCAGTACCTGACGCAAGGAACAGAGCGTCTTTGTCACGAATGCATTCAATCTAATTCAGCATCGGTTCCTAAAGAAGCTCTCTGGATCAGGCTGCAAGGTTACTCAACTTTTTGACTGTACTGAATTGGTTTCAGTTGCCTCTGAATGCCCTCTCTCTCTCAAGTCTGTTTAGTTGGATGAGGGTCATTTCAAAACCAGCCATTTCAAAAGAATGATCTGTCCAAACTTCTTTGATTTTGTTAGATAGGCTAGTTGGAAGGAGAGGCCCTAACAAACAGGGCCCTAAAAACGTCAGATAAAACCCTGACAACAAACCAGGCTCCAAAGGGTCAAGGAGCAGATACACGTCTAACATAGACTAGGTCTCAAAATGGCAGATAAGGTGATACATTTCTGCAGCTGCCCCAATTGCGGGGACCAACTGGCAGCACAAGCGCAGTAAATCAGTTACCTGCGGCTGATCTCCACCTCATTAAAAGAGACAACATACAATTGTATATGGGCACATACATTAGGCTCATAGTAACTGAACTAAGGGTAATGAGCATGCGCACTTAAGCAAACATCAGTTCTTGGAAGAGCCTTTTTCCTGGAATTCCCTGCCTAGAAACACTCCTAGAGCAGAGCTGGAGGGATATGGGAAAACCCCTCATAAATATGTGCACTCTTAGTAGTGTGTGTGTGTTTTCACTTGAACCCCACCAGCTTCTCACCCCGTCTTGAGAAGTATACTTTTTCTCTCTCTCCCCTCTCCCCTCTCCCCTCTCCCTCCCCCTCCCCCCCCCCTCTCTCTCTCTCTCTCTCTCTCTCGTTACAAATTTACAAATAAAACTTTCTTTTATCCAGGCAGGCACAAGAACCTTCACAGATGACACTAACAGCTTCGGGTTCGTTCTTTTTACAGAAGGGACCGCTTCAATCTGGGCAGATTGTGCGCCCAAGCATTTGTCTGTAGTTCACTTCTTTTTTTCCCAAAACAGTCATCCAAGGCACAGTATTCTTGCTTGACTTTCCCTCTGAATCTTTTTTTCTTTTTTAAGGAAAGGTGCAGGAACGAAGGCGAGTAGGTAGGCAGGAAGGGGGAGAAGAAAGAAGCACGTCTTTCACTTTTAGTTGTCCATCCTGGTCGACCGCCAGCTCTGGGACATAACCCGGGACCCTGGGGTGCATGTGCGTTGTGCCCAATCACCACTGCACCAGGGCGTGGCCCCCTTTTCATCTTTCTTTTTCCCAAAGCTTTAGCCAGCATTTAAATTACAAAGGCCCAAGCCATCTCCACGACCCCCATTCAGTGCCATCTTCAGCAGTTACGCACGGCTGGATAAGGGGAAACATCTCCCAAGACTCTACAAAGTCTTCTTAGATAAGACTTCAGTCAAGGTAAAGGATAAGATATAAAAGAATAAAAATAAAAACAGGCAAAACTCAGAGCCGTCTCCGACTCCTGGGGCATTTTCAGTGAGCTTTTGGGCGTTGCAGGCTGTGCTTCCTGGGAAGGTAGAAGCACCTAGATGCCGACAGCACCTAGATGCACCTCAGTCCCCGGGAAACCACAATCACATCTGAGGAGGGGTCTTTAGACCCATCCGCTCACGTGATCGACCAGAAACAAGCGGCACCGCTGCCCTCTGCTGGGTCTCAGACCCCATCTAGTACCCGAGCACAGAATGGCTAGTAGTGCATTTCATTCCCGTCGACCCAGCGCACTTTGGCTAGAGACTTCCCTGGAGAGAAACCGACACAGGGTTGCAGCAGAACAGCTGGGATCAACCTCAGGGTCAGGCTGCTGGTCCCCAGGCTTCCTGGGAAGGAGAAATGGTCTCCAAAGCCCTCTCCAGCTTCCATGTTCTTTGCTACAAGTGCTGAGTGCCCACGAGGAAACTGTGTCGTGAATCGAGGATTGAAACCCAAATCTGTGCAACTCCAGTACCTGTCCTTTTGCCTCCAAAGAGAGAAACAAGAAGAGGAATAAAAGGACCCTGTGCTTAGGTGGGGAAGAACAGTGCCGTTGCCAGAGACGGTAATGTCCTTACCTCCAGGTTTATCCAGAAGAGTTCTGTCACTGGAAGGAGAATGTGTGGTCCAAGTGCAAATGTTCTGTGTTTGTCCTTGAATGGGAAGAAGTGAAAACACATTTGGGGAACTAAAACTCAAAATATGTTGCACAGTTAGGGAAGTCACCAGTAAATGCTCTAGGGTAGTCAGTCAACAGGACTTAGTCAAGACCCAAAAGGAATAACAAACCCATCAAGTTCAACAGGAAACATGTTATTCTAAAGAGTTTAACAGTGGTTAATGGGTTGGTGCAACTTTGTCTAATTCTTCTTTTATTATTTTCTAAAGAAAGGTACAGGTAGGAATGAAGGTGAGTAGGCAGACAGGCAGGCAGGCAGAGAGATGAAGAAGCACTTAATTTTTTAAATTTCAGTGCATCTTTGGTGTTCCCCCCGCCCCAGCTCATGAACCAGGGTCCTTGGAATGTATGTGGACTGTGCCAGAGGCCACAGATTTAACCATTAAGTCACCAGAGCACAAGAAAGTCTGATTTCTTTGATGGTGACTATTTCTGTCTTTCTGGTATCTTTTAAAATTGAGCTCAGTCCCCATACATCCCAAGGGCCCTGGTTCATGTCCTGGAGGAGGAGGGGAACAACCAAGATATACAACTAAATAAAATAGATGACAAAATGCTTCTTCCTCCTCTCTCTCCCTGCTTGCTTGCCTACTCATCTTCATTCCTGCCTGCACCCCCTCTTGTTTTTTTTTTCCCCTTTTTTCTTGGGGATTATGAAATTTTAAAATACCAGGAGTAGGTGTAGTTTTCTACATTGTTGTACTGGGTATTCTGTGCTTTTTCAGCCTGAACATGTGAGTCATCAGTCCTGGGAAATTATCTTTTTTAAAACTATCATTTCTTTCTGCTATTTTCTTTTCACTCTGGGATTCCCATTATCCTCATGGGAATTTAATGAAGCATCTAAGTTTTTCCCTCATATTCTCTTGATGCTTTTACTCTGCTTTCTGGGAGATTTCCTCTCCATTATCTTCCAACTCTCCAACAGTCAGTCTTTGTTTCAGCAATTATACATCTCATTTTCCACAGCTTTCTTGTTCAATCACTTATTTTCATGAATCTAATTTTTTTTCAGCCCGATGCAATCTTTTCGACTCTTTCCTGTGGCATTTTCAAATGACAAAACTATAACTATTTGCTGAAGAGTTTGCTGTTCCTTATTCAAGGGAAAACAATCCATGGATTGGGGAGTACAGTGCCTTCCAAGTAATGCCGTCTCTTCCAGAGGGTTTTCCAGCAAGAGTGAGTTCTGTGGAGCATTAGGAGTGGCAATGAGGAAACAGGGTGTAATTGGATAGGAAGCTGGGATTTCCTTCTAAGACAAGCAGATCTCATTTTCTAGGGTAAGGTGGGTTAGTGAAAGCAGAGCTGGAGGATTCTGGTATAACTGGTTAGGTTTCCTTGACAGGTGTTTTCCTGAAGTTTTAGGTTTAGATTTGAAACTTAGGCTGTGTCCCTGGGGAATGGGGAGGGGCTGCATTTTCTGGGTTATGAAAGGCAAATTAATTTTATCAATACTAATGTTCCATTTCATCTGCCTCCTGAATTCTGTTTCTTCTAAGGCTATTACCATTTACGTCGGTGTTCATTTTCCAAGTTACCAGCTTTTCTTAAATGAATACTGATCCTCAGCTTTCAGTTCATATATTAGGCCAATTTAAACACTGATTGGTCAAAATTATGGCTAAAGAAATATAACTGAATCCCACATGAGTATGATTTGACTCTAAGTCGTCCTTTATAGGGAACAGACTGGGGAGCTGAGCTTTACTGTGGAGAAGCCTTGAAGTTCAGAGAAACACCTCAGAAAATGATTTCAAGTTACCTGTACAGTTAGCAGCTGGAAGCTCACTTGGAACCTCTCTTGAACACGAAATGCCCAGTTCTCAAATTCTTTGTTCTGGGGTGCCAGGGCCCATACTAGCTCCTCTAAGTCAACTGAAACCATTTATTGTTTTTAATTTCCCCCACCCCGGCCCCGGTCTGGAGGGAATCAGCCAGTGTAAACAACTAAATAAAAATAAAATGCTTCCTCCTCCTCCTCTCTCTTCTTGCCTACCTGCCTACTCATCTTCATTCCTGTCTGCACCTTTCCTTAAGGAAAAAAAAAAAAAATGACTCCTCTAAGGATCTGTTTATCAAATATTCTGATCATGGGGTAAAGGGAGATGACTACGTACATTTCAGCCCCTCCTATCAATCCTGCCCCATTCATATCCGGACTGCTGCCTCCCTAGCTGCTCCAAGGTCCATGTGAGAATAGACACGTTTTATGTGTATTGAGTCTGGGGTTTCCTTTGGTTAGACGTAATTTTTAGAGTTGAAACTGGAAGCATTTGGAGTATCACAGGCATGACAGGGGAGAGGGACTTTTGGAGAGCGTAGGTGTAGGCTGGCATGGAAGTGGAACACCCGTTGGGCAGTGTGGAGCTACTTTGTTGGGTGTGCGTTGGCCCAAATTCGCTTCTAGTAAACTGTGATAGAAACTGGGGCAGAATTTCAAACTGGGTCAGACAGTGGGACAAGGTGGCTAAACTGGAACAATCCTGGTCCAACCAGAATGCATAACCCCAGCTTCGTTTTGCTTTAGTGATTGCTACTACTTACAATGCCTCCTTCAAAACTTTTTATGTATTCTATGTGTTGATGGTCCCCTCTTGCTTTCTTAATTTTTCTGGATTGATACTTTTAAAAAACCATTTCTTCAATAACATTGTGTAATTAGTACCAAAAATAAGAACTAAAATTTATTTAGAGACTACTATCTGCCAGACACAATTCTAAGTAAGCACTTTAACTGTGTCTGTTTATAATTCCTTTGACAGTCTAAACAAAATAAATATTATCTCCATTCAGTAAATAGGAATTCTGATTAACCAGTCTGGTTACAGAGTCTGTGATTTGTTCTTCTCAAAGCAGAAGAAAGAAGTATTTTTAGGGAAGAAAGCGGCAGGGGGAAGCACTTGTATTTATTTGTGTATTTGTTTCCCCATGAACCCGGGTCTTTGGATTTCACACCATCTAAGCCCCAACTGCCAGCTTAGTGCCTGAGCCACCAGGGCTCGCTCTCCCTGTGTCTGCACTTAAACCGCTGAATTATGCTAACCCACAGCCTAGAGTTTCCAGAAAGGCAAATCCAGGTGTTCCAGAAAGGCAAATCCAGGTGTCCCAGAAAGCCCCTCCCCTTCCCTTTGTGGTAGTTGAGCCAATTGCTGAGTTAGCAGAGCTGTTACCAGCAGCATTGGCATGTGAACTTCTCTGGCGAAGCTCAGGTCCAACAAGGTCCTTTACCCAGCCTGGGGTCAATCATCGCCCAACAGTTGGCCAGGTTTTCAGAGGCCCCTAACTTTTGTATTAACACGTCTAACATTAAGGGGGCAAGGTTTTTGTTTTTGTTTTGTTTTTAAGGAGAGGCACACACAGGAATGAAGGCAACAAGTAGAGGCAGGCAGAGAGAGGAGGAAGCAGCACTTTATTTTAATTAGCTGCTCATCTTGGTTGTTCCTTCCCCTGTTCCCCATCCAGGGTGGTGAACCTGGGTCCCTGAGATGTATGTGGACTGTGCTCGGCCAGGGGCAGCAGACTTATCCACAGGCCAGCCTGACCCATCCACAGCGTCCTTTAGAAGCAGTTTCCATGCAGCATCCATGCTCCATGCTCGTGGGCCAGCAGTTTTCTACATTAGTCCAGTGGTCAGCGAAACCTCTTACACTGCTGACCCTCTGCCTGTAAATGTTTCCCAATCAACCTTATTTTTCATTTTTCATCTATGATGTCATTGTATGAACTGTGTCCAATAAACATTTATTGCTTGACTTTGTAGATTTTCTTGCCCTTATGAATTGCATTAAAAAATGTATTTTTTTTCCTAAAGGAAAGCTGCAGGGATGAAGGCAAGTAGGCAGGTAGGCAGGAAGCACACTTTATTTTCATTTCTAGTTGTTCACACTGGTTGTTTCCCCACCGGACCCAGAACTCCAAACCAGGGGTATGTGGCCTGCACACCTTCGGAAACCACTGACCTAACTGTGGCTCCACCAGGGCGTGCCTTTTTTAAAAAATTGTTAAAGGTACAAGCAGAAATGAAAGTGAGTAAGCAGACAGGTAAAAAGAGAGAGAACCATTTTACTTCCAATTCAGTTGTTCAGTTTCCCCCACCCACCCCAACTCGAGACTCCAACCCAGGAGTGTGTGGCTTAGGTCCTTCGTAGGTGACTAACCTAACCACCGTTCTACTAGGGCATGCCAAAATATTCCTTTTTCTAAAAATCTATTAACCATCTATGGGATTCCTTCTGGCCTGTTTTTTTCTTTTTTCTTTTTCTCAGAAAAGGTGCAGGCCTGGGCTTTACATGACCTGCACTTTAGCTGCTTGCACTAGAGGTGAGCCCTGGTGTATTTTTAACATGATTGCAAATCCTCTTGAATTTTCAGAACTAGATTATGTATGTTATCTGAGTTTTCTTTTATTATCATTTCATATTATCTTGTTTTATTGATTATACCCTTTAATATGTTGCTTAATATTAGAAAGACAGCCTATAGATGATATACTATTTTATTGCAGATTTTAGTTGAAATTTTTCTGAAGTTTGACCATTAATATATTTTTTTGTAGATTTTTAGTGGATACTCTTTGTAGAATTTATTTTTCTTTCTCTTTTGCACCTTGTAACACTGAAAATTTCTGCATAGTTTTAACTAGAAAAAGATCTACATATCACCACTTTATGGTAGAAAGGGAACAAAATCCCCAAAGGAAGGGAAATAAAATACTGGGCAACCAAAAACATGCAATCAAACCCTCACTACCCAATCTGGAGAGGGCTTAATGCTTTGAGTTTTACAGTAATACTACTTTCAATGACTTTTTCCCACCAAATAGTGTATACACAGCCCATTTCAGAGCACACATACCTATCTTGCTGTGGTTCTGATTTAGTGGTTTGCTGCCTATTAATCTCTTCTTTGGTAAAGTGATCAAATGTTTTTGTCCATTTAACAGTTATGTTGTTTATCATCTCATTATTGATTTCAAGCATTATTTATTTGGATACCAGTCCTTTGTTAGATATTTGCATTGCAAAAATAGTCTCTCAGTTCAGTCTGAATTTTCTTTGTTTTCTTAATGGTGTCAGCTGAAGCAAATGTTTTAAATTTTGATGAAGTCTGATATTAAATTTTTCTTTTGTGATAAATTTGTGTTTGTTTTATCCCTCCCCCCACCTTGGGTCTCAAACCCAGATCCCCAGATCCTTGGGTTTCACATGGCCAGCACCTTAGCTACCTCAGTTGCCTGAGCCACAAGGGTGCACCTGATATATTTTTTGTGTTCTAAGAAATCATTGCCCAGTTTAAATTGTGAAGATGTCCTGAAAATTACACTTGGATTGTACAATGCTGTTTAAGGATACAGAACAACTGGAACCCACATACATATCTTGTGAGAATATAAGATGATACAAATCTTTGGAAAAACAGCTCTGCAATGAATGCATTTAGTATTCAACCTAGAAATTTCATTCCTATGTATTTACCCAAGGAAAATGAAAACAAGATGAGCATACAAGGACATACAGTAATGTTCATAATGACTTTATTTATAAACAACCAGAAAATCAGAAACAACCTCGGGTCCACTGGGAACAGACAAATGGTTAAGTATCCTTCTAGCAGAATAATAAGTAATAAAAATTAAACTATTGATATACATAAAATGGATGAATCCCTAAAATATTATGCTAAGCAAAAAAAACCACGAAACTATACAGACTATACTATTCAAGTTGTAAGAAATTGTGTAACAGCAAAAACTAATCTATCATGAGTGCAAACAGATCAGGGGTATCTGCTGTTAAACTCCTGTGGAGGACTGACAGCAAAGGGGCCTTTTGGGTGAGATGAAGATGTTCTCTCTTATTTGTGGTAGTCATAGCTTGCTGTATACACTGGTCAAAAGGCAATGACCGGCCTTCTTAAAATGGGAGCATTTTATTGTATGAAAGTTGTAACTCAATAAATTTGATTTTTGAAAAATTCTAAGTACATATAAAATACACTAATTTTATTTTATTTTTTTAAAGGAAAGGTGCAGGCAGGAAGAGAGAGGAGGAAGAAGCATTTATTTTATTTAGTTATTTTGATTGTTCCCCTGGCCCGAGGACATGAAGCCAGATCCTTGGGACGTATGTGGACTTCGCCCAACTGCTACTCCACCAGGGTACGCCCAAATACACTCATTTTAAAAAGACTCTAAAGAAATGAAAAAGAAATTCATGTTCGGGATTTGTTCTCTGTAAAGTTATCTGAGTTATTGTTTTTTATATTCAGCAGAATTCTATTATGAGAACCTTAAGAAAAAGTTATCTCAGTCCTTCTGTATTGATTAGAGCCAGTGGTTCTCATATGTTGGCATTTACTAAAATCACTGGGAGAATTTGTTAAAACTCTAGGCCCACTCCCAGAGTTTCAGAATCAAGAGATCTGTGATAGGGCCCAACTATTTGCATTTCTGGTGGGTTCTCAGGTGATGCTAATATTGGTCCAGACACCACTCTTAGAATCACTGATTACAGAGATCCTTAAAAGATCCCTCTTCCTCTAAGGAGTCAGTACTTAATGCCTAAAATCAGAACTTCATTATCCCTTAAGAGGGGTATAAAACAGGAAAGCCTGATACCTGAAAATTAAAAATTGTCCTGGACATACCCTGGTGAAGTAACAGATGTGCACAGTTCACATATATCCAAAGGTCCTGGGTTCACTTCCCAGGGCTGGCAGAAATAACCAAGATTACAACTAAATAAAACAAACAAAATGTTTCTTCCTCTTCTCTCTTCCTGCCTGCCTGCCTGCCTGCCTCTGCTCACCTTCATTCTTGCCTGCCTTTCCTTGCCTTTTTTTTAAAAAAAAAGATGATTTTCCCTGATGATAAGGGATAGGAGATAGAGAAGACATAGGCCAGACCACAGTGTGTAAACTGGTGGCCTGTATGTAAGTTTTAGTCTATGAAGTTTTGCTGTCTGTATCCCAATGCTTAGAATCCGGTCATGTAGATAGCAGATGAGCAAGGTTTGTTGAATGAATTAATAAGTGAACAAAGAGTGTATCATTTCCAGGGTCCTCAGCCTACAGTATGACTTAAACAGCATATGTTAAATCCCATAAGGTCTCCATCAGTCCCCAGTTCACTTTGTAACAGGTCTTCCCAGAACAGAACTAGTGAACATGAAAACAAAATAAATCTTCTATCCGTCTATGAACCAAATCCAACCGGGGTAATGAGGACACTCCTAAGGCTACTTCCCAGAAGCATGACAATCTCCTATGCCCTTTTCTTCCTTACTAGCCTCCGGGGAACTCGCACTTGAACCTTTCTCCTAAACTCTGCCACCTACTAAAGGCTCTGGGATTACACCACCCCACTTTCAAAGACCTTTCAAAAGTTGTAAACTTTCTTTCTCACGACTCAAGGAATCATCTCATGTGAGGAATTTGACCTCATTATAAAGATACAAACAGCTGAAATAAATATGCCCACAAACATGAGGAAGTTACAGAGTATTGAGAAATATTACAAAATGTTTTACAGCTCTTTCCTGCTGCCCGGCAGAAGCCCTGTTTCTTCACTGTTTTGCCATGTCAGAGTTTTGATTATGACATTATGATCACCCTGACCTTAAACAGAGTGGCCTTAAATACAGGACTTGGATGTTTCTGGTCTCATTATTTCTTGTCCAGCCTCCAAACAGTATTGCCATCTTCACCTTGTATGGATGTAGTTATTCTCAAGAAGCAAAAGAGGTCATAACAAATAGAAACAGTGCACATATTGCCACATCTAAGTGGAAAATGTATTGTTTGAACCATGACCCAAATAAATGCAAAGAAATTTATTCATAGTTCCCTGCCAACCTCCAACTTCATACCTACCATCTTATTTGATGGACATGATTGCTTTTATGTGATTATTCAGATCTTCGACTAACAGTTAACATTAGCGATATTTTGCTTTCATTTGTTTCACCATAACTTCGAGGAATTCCAGATATTTTATTATTCCCAAATACTTAATTTGTTTACACGACTCAAAAATTTTAAATATTTAAAATAATTCTCATTCTCATCCCTGCATTTATCCACTCTGTTCTATAGCCCTAGCACAGGTAACGATTTTTATTAGTTTTCTATATATTCTTTAGTGTTTCATTCTTAAAAGATAGCTTTGTTGAGACACACTTGACACAGCATATAACTTACCCAAAGTGTACAATTCAATGGTTTTCAGAGTTGAACAATCATCACAATTGATTTCAGAAAATTTCATCACTTCAAAGACACCTGTATCTATTGACGTTCACTCATGATCCTAGTTGTTTGTAGCAGTCCCTTAAAATCTTAGTTCTGAAAAGTCTATAATGAAGTCTCCTCTTTCATCCTTGATCCCAGTAATTTGAGTCTCTCTTTTTTTTTTTGTCACTCTCTTTTACTAATACAAACATATGTATTTTTTCTTGTTCTTTCTTACATAGTAGGTAGCATACTATATGCTCTGAACATTAGTATATTCTGAAAGATGTACTTTAGGTAGAAGGAAAATGATCCTAAAAGATCTGAGATGTGAGAAGAAATGAAAAGCTACAAAAATGGTAAATATGTAATTAAATCTTAATAACATTAACCGACTAAAACATTTATAAAAATATATTACAATAATAATATATAAGTGAGGAAGGAGGTGAACAAGATTAAATGTATTACGTATGGGGAGGGTAAAGACACTTATGAACTTTAGATTTTGATATTATGAAAGACTGTTGGAAACAGTCTTCTAATGCCTCCTCAGAGCTCTTGACCACTTCCTTCTTCCTGAGGTTGTGCTTGCCTTCTACTCTGCAATCACTGCTGCCTTTGCCCAGATTCCTCAACGGGGTGGTGCCCAAGCTGAAAACCAGGCCTATCTGACCTGACTTGTTCCCCCACCTTCCGGAGTCTGCTGAAATGCCACACCTCCGAGCATGAGATCTGGCTTCCTGAGCAGCTATGAAAGGGCCAGATGACCAGGTTGTTGTGTGGCAAACACCGGCGGATGGGAAATGTGAGATGGAAGAAGAAACTGTCACCCTCCTTCCTTTCGGTAGACTGCTCAGAGAGGTGGTTTCTCTTTACAAACCTGGGGAAGTCTCACCCTCTAAGAAAACACATTTGCTAGGCAGACGCCTATGCTTCTTCCAGTTTATCACAAAGCCTGGTCACTGTGATAACACATGGCACCAAGGATTTCTTGCGTCACTTCCCTTCTCTCCCCTACACTCTGATCTGCACCACCCAGTAAAGTTACAGTGCTTCCATCTTTGCCTCAGGTTCTGTTTTCTAGTGGGCCCCCAGTAGGAAATTCTGTGTACTGCAATTTCCAGGTTAACCACTGAAAGAACAAATATAGATGTATTATATACACCTCAAACCTATATATAATGTTATGATGCAATGTCCCTTCAATTAAAAAGAAAAAAAGGAAATAAAAAAATACAGTATACAATTTCCAAACTAGCTGAGGAAAAACATAAGATGGAGGGAAAAACGAGAAAAACAGAAAAAGAAATATGGAATAGTTGAAGCAAATAGCACAAAGTGGTCAATTTAAACCCAAATATATCAGTAGGTACATTAAATGCACCAAATTTTTAGTTAAAAGCAAAGATTGTCAGGTCAAATAAAAAGACTAGGAAGGGCTCACCCTGGTGGAGCAGCAGTTGGGTCAATCACCTCTGAAGGAGCAGGCCACATACCCCTGGATTCAAGTCCCAGGGAGAAAACAACTAGTGTGAACAACTAAATGAAAAATAAAAGGGGCTTCCTCCTCCTTTCTCTTCCTATTTGCTATTGCCTGAAACTTTCTTTAAAAAAAAAAAAAAAGGAACAGGAAGTAAAATATATGCACTTATAAGTATTTAAAATAAATTTTCATAATGAATTATAAATATTGAGTTTTATAATTCATCAAACAACAAAGCTCAGAATAACATTTTTTAATTTTATTATAGTGATTATGAAAGACATTAAAATAATTTTCTATGTATATGTTCCCATGTCTTAAAATAACATAGTATTAAGAAATATCTCTAGGCATGACCTGGTGGAGTAGCAGTTGGGTCTACTGCTTTTGGCAGGAACAGCCCACATACATTCCGCATCACAAGGACCTTGGGTGGGCTGGGGTAGAGTAAGGAGACAACCAAGATGAACAACTAAAAGTAAATTATGTTTTTTCTTCCTCTCCTCCTGCCTGTCTAGTTCTGCTTGCCTTCATTCCTATATGCACTTTTCCTTTAAAAAAGAAAGAAAATCCTTTCTTCAGCATAACTAAAATATTCACCTTAGTAACTGATAAGTCAGATATGTAAATAAAACCCCAAACCACTAGAGATAAAGCAGCCAAAAAGGGGCACTCAATAGCCCTTTTATATAGTAAGGTAATAAGGGGGTCTCTGATACATTTCTACTAACTTTTCAAGAGTTAATCACTCATGACCTTTCTTCTAAGTCAGGTAGAGAGAGACAGAGTACTGTGTTCAAGGCATTTTCTTTAAGCCACTGTTACCTCTGGTGACAGAGCAGAAGGAAGACAGTAATTGCCTGCTTACCTATAGCCAAATCATCTGGGTCTAGGCTCAGAGTGAAATTCCTCAGAAAGATCTGATACTCTCACCACATATGTCTTTGCATGTGTATGTGTGCACGTGCCATTAAAATGCCTATTTTGGGCTCTACACAAGATTTAATGAAGGGATACTCCAGGATAGGAACATTATCTTTATCAGTTATGTTCTTCACTAAGAATTACCCGTAGGCACACCTTGTGGCTGAGACATTGTGATGTGCACCATGTTGAAGGCCAAGGACTTGGTTTGTGGCCTGAGATTGGGGATGGGGGGTAGAGGGGCAAAATAACTTCTCTTCCTTTCTTCCTCCTTCTCCTTCCTTCCTCTCCTAAAAACAAGTTGCTATTTAGGAAATTATGAATATCATAGTGAAGCTCAATCTAGAGTAAGTGAAGTTTATAGATGTAAAATAAGCAACTTTGGGGCCTGCAACCAGGACACTCTGCCATCCCAGCTGCACTTGACACCCCCTAGTCATGGACCCTGAAAAATGAGCGAGCTTTGGGTCTTCATGAAGATGTGTAAGCAGGAGTGAGCATATGCACACTGAGAAATACACCTCCTTAGGGAGAGGGTAGCGTATGGGAGTTAAATACCACCTGCTACTCATAAAAATAAGTCAGAAGAAAATAGAAGAAAAAATAGTAAGAAGGTGGAGGAAAACATAAAGACAGAAGAACCATCAAGTAGGAAAGTGATCTAGAAATTGACAATAAAGGTGTGACTGAATCAGACACTCAACAAATGGGAGATCAAAGTGGAGAGATAACCAAGGATAAAAAAGTAACGGCCACTGGTACCCTAAATGATGGTGAAATACAGAAAGTCATCGACTCATTCACCAATGGCATCATACTTGGCTATTTTATATGCCAAGAGAGCCAATGTCTTCATCAAATTACAGAAGCCAAATGTTGCCAAATATGACAGAGCTACTGAAATAAATCCTGATTCAGCTCAACCTTACAAGTGGTACAGGAAAGCACACAGACTTCTGGGCCAGTGGGAAGCAGCAGCCATGATCCTGTCTGTGCATGAACACTGGATCACAATGCTGCTGCTAGTGCAAGGCTGAAATGCCCAGAACATTGCAGGACATTATGAGCAAAAATGCAAAGAGTGAGAGATTAAAGAATAAGTTCAAAAGGCTTGGGAAGAACATGAGAGAACCCAAAGGGAAGACTGTCACCATGAGCTCAGTATGGCTCTTTTCCAGGTGGCTTTCCTAAAGGAATGCCTGGTACTTTTCCTGGAGGGATGCCTGGAATGGGAGGAGGCATGCCCGGGATAGCACAAATGCCTGAGCTCAACAAAATTCTTTTTTTCTTTTTTAAAGATGAAGGCAGGGAGGCAGCAGGCAGGAAGGAAGAGAAAGGGGGAAGAAGGAAGAAGCAATTTTAGTTGTTTCCCTTCATCCCAGGCAATAAACCCAGGTTCTTCAGCTTTATGCGGACTACACTCCAGACATGGAATCAACACCCAAGTCACCAGGACATGTCAATGGAATTCTCAGTGATCCAGAGGTTCCTGCAGCCATGGAGGATCCAGAAGTTATGGTGACTTTCCAGGATGTGGCCCAGAATCTGACAAACAGGTTAAAATTTCAAAGTAACCCAAAGTTCATGAACCTCTTCAGTAAATTATCAAATCTGGAGGACAAGCATAATGCCTTTTGACAAACAAAGTCCTTGCTGAAGGAAAAACAACTTAGAGCACCTAATAGATGCCACAATAATACAAACCAGTGTACCTCTAACCTCATGAAGATACTTAGAATGCTTTGAAGACAATCCTGTTTGGGAGCAAACTAGACTTGTGTACTGGGTAAGGGACCTTAATGCACAAAGCCTGTCTTATTAAGGAACACCTGCTAGATATGAACACCGGGTGGGAGATCCTAACAAACTAAGGTTGTCTTATTAATAAAAACCCTCTTAAGGTCAGGGACTCTAAAAAGAGAAGTATCCACCCTTCCATATGGATTCTCTCAAGGCCAGAGACATCTTTCAAGCATCACTGTGGATTTCACTTAGGCAGTCATAGAAAATAACATGTGCAGTAAAAAGTCTGGGTATTTAACTCTACCTGTCAATCAACATGAAAGACAGGAGCAGAATCTACCTCCAGGTGGGGTCTAAGGGAGGACAAGTGGGGTATTTAAGTCCCAGGAAGGAATACACCTGTGATGTCCCCACTTGGGGCAGCCCATCCTCCTCCCTGAGGGTTCTTCTTTAATAAACCTGTACTGCTTTTGTTTGCAATAAATTTTCTTTTGCAATAAAACTTCTTTCACATATCTGTTCCTTTTGTGAATTCTTTTCTATAAGGACACAAGGACCAGAGGTCTGGAAATCCAAAGTGAGTACTAAAAAGTTGAGAAAATAAAACAAACCCAGTAACATTCCCTACTCCTGCCCAATTTACAGCCGAAACATTTACAGCGGTTTGTCATTACGATGTTCATTTAGATAATGCTTGCCGACTAGGAATTATAAACGTTCAATAATTTTTGAAATGTAAAAATAAAAACCAGTTATAAGGGTGAGTTCATTCCTAAAAAAAATAAAACAAAAATAAACATACCTTTGCTATGGAAATCTGATTCACACTCAACAGGGTATATCCTGAAAAGTTCTGCCTATAATGGTTTATCTGCGTTTAACCTGAAAAACAGAGCTATTCATGCACAGTCTCACCTAAATTTTCTGATGACCCAGAGTAGAAAAGCTGACGAGGATTAACTTAGTTAGTACTTGGTCATGAGCTCAGAGGAAATGAGGCTCAGAGGAAAAAACATCACAACTTTAGCTTAATTAGCCTGAACTATAAGGTAAATCAGTCTCAGATACCACACAACCAAAATGATGGTATTTGATATACTCTATTAAGTAAAATACTTTATCAATTATTATGAAGAAAGATTTAAAGCAATAGGTTTATCACGAGAGTAATAAGGTTACCAAGAACTTTACCCTCAAGTGACTTACCTACACGTGAATCCCATCCTCCCTTAAACTTTCCAGTTCTGTCATCACAGTAACTGATAAAGGTAAGGAATGATTGACTATAAATAACCTGATAGGCACCTCAAGCTTTGGGCTTTCCTGAATGTGAAACTCTTGAAACTGACATGTCACCTGTAAGGACACTGGAAGTTGTGTTTCTGGCATTGCTAGATATTGGTTCTTTGTGACTTGCTGAGGACCTCATCTCCGTGAACCTAACTCTTTTAGGTGAACTGTTACAGGGACTTACAGCAGTCTGTTGTTCCTGCTAATATCCTTTTGAGTAAACCAGTGCCAAGAGTGACCATGGACATCTTAAGTTTAATGTTTAAACTTAAAAGACCCTTGTTGATATCAGTCATAAAATATTTCAGATGCATTAGTTTTGTAATTACATTCTAATTGTTTAGTTAAATCAAAACAGACCCTTTGAGTGGATGCAGTAGTATATAATTTCAGATGCATTAACTTCATAGCTATGGATCAGTTTTCATCTTGTCCTGAATTTACACTTAATTTTCTTTTTACAATAAAATTGAATAAAAATAAGCCATAAAGATTCTATATTTAATTTTAAAAGAATGATTTAACACGCCAATTTAGTCATTATAGTAAATTAAATACAATAATGTATAATGGCTTTGAAAACATCATAATTCAAATAATAGAGAACAAAATTAGCTGAATGAAATAACACTGAATTCTAGGTATTTCTGTGATGACACAACTTTTAAAATTTTAATAAAATACTATATTTTCTTAGCAAAGTTTCTTATATCAGATTTTCCTTTCAAACTGTTCTTCATGTTTTAATTGTATCTTCTTCTGAAGAATCATTTTATTTACAATTGCCAATTTCTTTTTAACACATACATTGTGCACTACATGCTGAATCAAATACCTGAAGGAGCTGGAATCTTATGAATACAGCCAGGACAACAATGGAGAGTGTCATGAACAAAAACATCACAGTCCACGCAGAAAACATTTTGACACATATTGCAAACATAGACCTGCAGTAAAAAAAAGAAACGTGAATTTGAAAAGAAGTTTCCAAAAATTAAGTATAGCACATCTAGAAGACATTCACATTGCTTTACCCTTTTAAATCTCTGTCAATTATTTCCTCCTTCAGCTATTTACTACTTCCAATATACGATATATTGTCAAATCTAAAGTGATTTTTTTTCCCAAAAGTGGATTCCTTAGAAATGAAGGAATGACTTTTTTTTTTAGTATTTAAATTCTGTTGTATTATAGTAACTCCCAATTAATTCATTTAAGTAAATGGGAAAGCCAAATGACCTTGAAATCAGTTCCAGTTTTGAATGCTTGGATGGGTCACTTGACTGACTCAAAGGGAGAAGCACAAAAATTTAACATAGATTCAGTTATTTCTAGGAATGATCTCAAAATGCAAGTTATATTATCTTTCCAATTAAAACTTTAAAGAATATGGCAAAAGATACATATAAACAAATGAAAAGAAAAAAACCAGCATTACATCAGTATTACATATATAGATAATTATGTCTCGGGGTAAAATTTCCAGGGCAGCATCACACACAAATTCAAAAATCACTAACTTTCAAACAGAAAAGAAGGAAAGATGATATATTCTTAAAAATTGTCAAATGATTCAAAAAGTCATTCTAATAAAGATGAAACTAATGATGTCAAAGAGTCACATAAAATTTAATAAAATTATTTTATGAAATGTGAGCCTAAAATAAATAAGCGGTATTTCTAATGTTTTATACAGTTCATGTAATTTTAAGTATGAATAGCAACTAAATTTAAAAAATAATTAAAAGTATACAATGATCTATCTACTTGCTGGTATATAAGTTTAAAAATTCAAACTGGCCCCTTTTCAAATTTTTAAACTATTTTCTTATGGCACAAAAAGGGAATAATCTTTTGCCCATGGCCACCTTACGTGATAACTTCGAATTAAAAATAATAAATAGATAAACGAGTTATAACAGAACCTTAAGCAAACTATGGAGAAAAGAGAACTCTTAGTAATTCCAAACTAAAAGCAGTTTAACTTGCAAATTGAAAATAGATTAAGTTACTAAAATATCTTTCTAGAAAAATTAAAATGTAGAATTATAAAACACAATTTTTTAAAACTCTTGTGGACTTAACTTTATATCTACTTACTACAAAGACACTTTAGAGGAATAACCTGATATAACCTAGTCTTCAACCTATTGAAAACTTTTTATAATACATATATATGTATAATACATATATTTTATAATAATATATATATGCGACCTTTATTATAATATCACTTCCTTGAAATTGATTTCACAATACTGAATATTTAGAAAGCACGTGAACTTACATGATGATCTTTTAATTCCCTCTGACATCCATAACAAAATCTGAAAAAGAAAAATTAAGAGTCCTTTTTCTTATAATTCACTCAATATAATTCAGTAAAATCTGAACATGAATCCTTTACTTAATAATAATTACCTTTACATACAACTTTTAGGAGAAAGACAGAATTAAGAATACCATTAATTTAAGAAAATTCCACAGGACATCCCAAGGTCATCTGCCAGTGAGCCCCAAATCCCACTTTGAAAAAATTTCTGCAATGTTATTTTCATTGAAGTTATATACGAGCATGCTTTCTCAACTGGGATTCTGCGAAGAAAGTAAGTCCTACAAAAAACTGAGTGACTACTTGCCCAAAGATGGCAGACAGTTGGTAGATTGTAAATGAATAGGAAAGAAGCAGTTTATTACATACAATGGATGCTGAAGGGCTTAATTTTCGAGGGCTGGTTTAAAGAGTTAAAAGTTTTTAATACTTATTTTAAAAATAGCAGTTCTTACCCACCCAACCCCACTTATATGGAGTAAACACTTTGAAAACTTTTAACTGTCTATTACCTGTGCTTATATTGCTCTCTCATTTTTTCCCCATAGGTATTGACTATGAACCTCCCACTATGGAAGATAAGAATTAAATTTTCTTTCAATCCTCTGGAACCAAAAGTTTGTACACATGTAACAAATGTCATTGTCAATTATTTCTATTTGTTGTTGCGTTATTTTATTTTGAACACTTCAACATTTAGGTTATTACAGCTATATAAACACACTCGGCTGAGCCATGTTATATACTTTTCTTCACTTTAAAACATTTTTCTTACTGGCCTTTCCAGGCCACATAAAGTGTCTAGAAGCCAGGCACCTGGTTTCTGTTGTCCTGATAGGGTCACCTGAGGGACCAACAACTGAAAGATTTGGAAACCAGTAAGTAACATCAGGAAAAGTTTCTTCTGCCATGTGAGGAGATATATGCATAGGTTTTGGGGATTAAGACATAAGCCTCTTTTGGGAGTGAAGGGGGTAAATACCATTATTCTACTTGTCTATATAGGAATGATCCTATTTGACATATAAATTAAATATAGAATAAAGAAGAAATTTTGGGGAAAACATTATTCAATAAATGAGTGTGATAGTTGAGTATATATTTGGAGAGAATCATCCATATAGATGTTCACTTTACAAATGAACATTAGATGGAAGTTTCTCAAAGGCAATGCTTTCTCTCCAGGGGATTCCACTGACAGAGACCACATGAAAATGCTCCCCCTGGAGTTCTCTGTGTGTCACTTTACTACAGCAAACCACAGGCAGCACTTTTTTAGGGTAGCAGTGGAAATGATAATTCTTTGACAAAGGAATTTAGCATATGTATTAAGATCCTTCAAGTATGCACACCCTACTGGTCATTTTACTTTGTATTTTGTTTTTAAACACACAGCAGTGATTATTCAAAATACAATGATAGTCATCCTAATGTTACATTTAATGGTTTAGAAACACTGTACCATTTACAACACTAATAGCTTAAATACAATAGTTTATTTAAGTTTGATGGAAGTTATTAAAATTGACATTTTTATTGATTTAGAAAGTATTTAAGCAATCAGAGCGGAATGCCATTTAATCATAATCGATTTCCCAAACATGTTTATTCCCTTTGTCTATCAATATCTTACCAAAATGTAAAAAAAAATGTATCAAGCTGCAAAGAGAATAATAGAATTGGTAACATGCATAATTTCAAAGAATGGAAGACAGAAATGAAATAGAAGTATGGTGACCAATGCAAGAGAGTAGAGAGGAATAAAACTCAGGATATGGATTTCTGCTATTTTTCATATGATCTTCTTCACTCAAATCATTTGATGGAGCTCTATTTACCAAGTTGACTTGGTCACAAAGTTTAAGATTTACTGAGGAGGAGGGAGATACATGACCTGTGAATTCTGCTGCAATGGAGACCACCAATCTTGGATAGCCAAAAGTAACAAAACTATACCCCAGCAATTTCAAGCAGTTTTCTATTTAATCCCTTAGAAAAAAGCTATCATTTCCTTACCCACAATCACCTCTCCTTGTCAGAACTGAATTTTTCTTAAGCTAAGAAATGAATAGATTAAGTCCTAACCGAAAGGATTTTGTTGATAGCTATTTTTCTCTAAAATTATAGCTAATATTAGAATTAATTTTATCACAAAGCTTTTTGTGGCACCTTTATAATTATATTCTATTTTTAAAAATCTCATTTGTGTAAGCTTCAGGTTTTTCTCTTTTTGGAAATGAAATATGTTCATTTTTCTTCTTCAAATATATAATATTTATGCTGGTTAAATTAAATCTAAAATTAAACAATAAACTTGCAATAAATCTAATAGTATAGATAAGTGGGAAAAAAATTTTCTTAGAGTAAATACATAGAGATATCCATAAACATAGTTTTCTGTGTAGTTACCACTAATTCTGTACCAGGCTTTCTCTGAGTAGTATAAATGTCCTATGTTCGACTATGAGGAATTCTATCATTTCCATCCTCTTGGTGACATCTTTCCTATAACATTCTTTCTCCCAATTGAATTGACTATTCTTTGTATTTGACACATAAATATGTCATGCTAGGACCTCCCATTATTCCAAGGATTTCTTTACCACTTCAGATTTATATAAATATCCCTATTACCCCTTTCATTCATTTTCTTTCCCAGTTTCTTTGAACTGTCTCTTCCAGTTTCCCCAGAAAATCTCTGAGAATTTACAAGTCTGAAAATGTGTTTATTCTACCTACATTTAATTGTTAGCTTGGCTGAGTATATAATTTACCTTGGTAATAATTTTTGCTTTAAATTTTGAAGAAAACTGCTTCTTGTCAACATTCTGTGCTCTCGTGAGAAGCCAAACAAAATTGTTTTTATAGGAAAGATGCAGGCAGGAATGAAGGTGAGCATAGGCAGAAGAGAGGAGAAACAAGCATTTTGTTTATTTTATTTAGTTGTCCATCTTGGTTATTTCTTTTGGTCCCAGGATGGGAAACCAGAACTTGGGATGTATGTGGACTGTGCCGAACCGCTACTCCACCAGGGCACACCAAGAAGCCAAACAATTTTAATTCCAGATCCTTGGGATGCGACTTAGTTTTCCATTTCCAGAAATGTTTACGGTTAGTATATCCAGAAACTTCACGACGATATGCTTTATAAAGTATTAGATCCATTTTCCTTAATATATTAGGCACTAGTCTGGAAAGTTTCCTCAGTCTGGAAAGTTCTGTCCTTCAATAGTACAAAACTTCCTTGAATTACTTCTTTCTTACTTTTCATTTTATCTTTTATTTATTTCTCAGATTATTCTGATTATTTGAGCTTCTAGATAAATTCTGCAGTTTTACATCATAGAAATCAGCATGTTCTACAAATCAGAACTTTTTTTTCTTTTTTTGGAGAGCTGATTTACCAGTATATCACCACTCTTACTACACATTGATGGGCTTTGGGAAATTAATTGATTTTCTAGGGATCCAGATCTGTTTATTTAATAGTTATTTTAGTTGTAATCAAGGTGTTCTACATCTCATTTGCTAACTATGCCAAAGTTAATAGACTAACTTTTTATATGCAATAAAATATATTCAAACACAAATTTACCACTTTATAAAAGACATGAATTAATCAAAATTCATACTTTTCTCCATTATGTTCTTCTAGGGGAACTTCTTGGAAAGCATCCAAGGGAAATAAATGATGGTAAGACCGTGCCAAATGGGGAGCAGACACCAAGGTGAGACCTAACATATAAAGAAAAAAGACATGCTTAATAGCTCAAACCTCATAAGTTAATGCATAACTTAAGCTAAATATTTTCAAGTTCTTTTTCCTGGACTATAGTTATCTTTTCCTTCAGTTTACTATGGAGATCACAGAACGAAAATTTGGTTTTCTCAGTATATGATTTCTCTTGGCCTGTTTACTTATCAATGAAGTAAACTTCTATCATTCTGTCAATTTCTCATTGTCCTTATATATATTTATTTTATGAATGTGAGAGCTACAAAAATGTCTACAAAATCTAGGGCATTGTCTTTAAAGAACATACCTTTTTCAGAAAAAGAATGCAAAAACGTCTTCCAAAGTTACTGTATTTATTCTTAGAAATGAAGTACTGGACACTCAATGAAAAAAGTTATTTTTTTGTCTTCTCATTATTAAGTCCAGAAACATAAACACAGTTGAATATTTATATTTAACAGTAATACAGGTAAGAAGTTATCGAAATTAATCTACTAGACAATAAACAGTTGTTTTCTTACCACAGATTTTACATTCAACAGGAAGCTCACTGTACTTTGCCCGACACTGTGGGCAGAAATAGCCTCCTAAAGTAAGTCCTGGCTCAGTATTGTTCTCCAAATGCCTGTAGGGGGAAAATTACTTTAAAAAAAGTGGTAGATGATGTGAATAGTTAAAGCAAAATAAAGTATGCTACCTTGACTTTCAAATATTAGAGTTGTTTCATATGTATGCTATGTTCATTTTATTTTCTGCTTGCAATTTTATTTGGAGTAGTCTCCATTATTGTCTGATTTTACTTCACATTTTTTCTGCAATGACTAATCTATTATTCCTATCCAGTGTATCTTTCATTTCAGACATTGCAATCTTCTTTGCTAGAAATTTAATTTGGGTCTTTTTTTTTTTTTTATTTAAAGGAAAGGTATAGGCAGGAATGAAGGCAAACAGTGGTAGGAAGGCAGGAAGAGAGGAGGAAGAAGCACTTTACTTATTTTAATTGTTCATCTTGGTTGTTCCCATCACCCAACCCTGGACTTGGGACTTGAACCAGGATTCTCCAGATGCTGAACTGGTCGAAGGTGGCTGATAAAACAGATACTCCCCCAGGGAGCACCCTTTAGTTCTTATCATCTCATGTTCTCTAATTTCCTAAATATATGAAGTACATCTATAATTACTAGGGTTTTGTTGTTGTTTTTAAAAGGAAAGGTACAGGCGGGTATGTAGGTGAGGAGGTAGGTAGGGAGAGGAAAAAGAAGCACTCGATTTATTTTTAGTTATTCAGGATTCTAAACTAGGTCCTTGAAATGTACTTGGACTGCCCTTGGCCAGAGGTGGACTTAACTGTTATTCCACCAAGGTGCATCTCTAACAGCTGTTTTAACATCTTTGTCTGCTAATTGTATCAACTGTGTTGTTTGTGGGTTGTTTCTATTCTGTGATTTTTCTGGATTATGGATTATATTTGTTATAGATTATATTTTCTGATTTCTTTGCATGCCTGGTAATTTTTGATTGGCTGCCAAATAATTTGTTTTGGAGAGGATTTTTTTTTTTTTTAAGGAAAAGTGAAGGTAGGAATGAAGGCAAGTAGGCAGGCAGGTAGGATGCATTCCATTTTATTTGATTTTTTTAAAGGAACGGTATAGGCAGGAATGAAGACAAGTAAGCAGGCAGGAAGGAGAAGAGGGCAACACATTCCATTTTATTTTTATTTAGTTGTTCACACCAGCTGTTTCCCCAGGACCTGGGACTTGAACCCAGGGTTACACCACCAGTACTCCTTCAGAGGTGATTAACCCAACTCTACCAGGGCACGCTGATTTTCTTCTTTTATTCCTTAAACATGTTGAGGCTTTGGGGAGGATTAATAAATAATTTGGAAATAATTGATCTGCTCAAGATTTACTTTGAAATTTGCTAAGGTGTTTGACACAGCTGTCAGATTATGTTCCATACCTGTGAAGAGGTCTTTTTGCTCTAGTGGAAACATGAAGCCTCCCTTGTGCGAGCTCTAAGGATTTTTCTTCCTGTTCTCTAGAGTGGTCTTTCCTTGGCCTGGGATGGTGTCCTTACAAGAATGTGCTGATCAACACTTGAGGAAAGACTCCTGAGGAAGTTGCTGAGATTATTAGATTAAGAGCAATCTGTGCCATTTACTCTCCAGCACCCTGCCTGCAACATTATAGCCATTTCAGCCTTCCCCAACTCTGAACTGTTTCTTTAGCTCAGCAAGAGGCCAGACTCTATGTGGGTTTTCCCTCCTTGCACCACAGCCTTAAAATTCTCTCCAGGCAGTGAGGTACCATCGCTGGGCCCACCTCATTTGCTTCCCTTCTTTCAGGCACTGCTGTTGGTTCAATATCAGAAAACCAGTTTTATGTACTTTATCTGGGCTTCTGGCAAAAGGATAAGTCCAGTTTCAGTTATACCTCTGTAGAGTCAGTAATGTTGCTTGTAATTAAAAATTACTTACTAAAATTTAACTTGGTTTACAATTATTGTAAAATAGAAAGCTTCAAAGTTAAAGTAAGATATATTCAGAAAAATTTAGGGTCAAAACCTCCACATTTCCCTATGCACTGCCTAGGTAAATTCTTTGGTAGTTTTAACTTTTTTATTTCCATTACTATTTTTATTATTAATATAAATAAGAATGTATATCTACACACATGTCTGCCCTATTCTTGATGTTTTACTTAGTAATATCCGGACAACTACTTAATAGGAATATATATAGTCCTCATTCTTCTTTACAGCTAGTTAGAAGGTAATCTTTTAAAAATGTCATATTTCAAGTCTAGCTTTTTAACTTAAAAATAATGAAGAAATAAATATGTAAAAACAGTGATTGGCATTGGAACTCTGTTGGTGGGTGTGGTGTGATGTAACTATTGACTGAGGAATCCATTCTCATGAAACTTCGGTGTTGCAAACTATGAAAATAATAATAATAAAAATTTTTTTTTAAATCATCACTGACAGTTTTAAGGTTTTTACTTACGCCATGCTGAAAGAAGGTTTTGCATCTTGGTCAGACAGAGAAGCAATGGTGTGCTGAGGAAAACCTTCATAGAAGAAAATGTATTATTTTTTTTTCCAAGTAAATACCAGAATTCTTGGAGTAGAAACCTAAAAATGTTCCTAATGAAAGCAAAAAAAGTTGTACAAAAGTTTTTTTCCTGTCTTTTAGATATGCTTTTTATAGCATGATGAAACTAATTTCAGACTACAAGAAAAATTGAAAGTGTAGAAGATAGGGGAAATAGCTGAAAAACAACCTAGTTTCTAAAGTTCATTATCTACATTTTCTAACTTAACTTTCACTTTTTTTAAAAAAAAAGAAAGTGTAATTTTTAAATAGTTTCTGACACAAGTCTATTAAGTAGTCCATTTTCACTTTACATCTATAGTATAGAAGGTTTAAAAATGTGGTGCCCCAAACTCATGTAATTTGTTTTCTATACATATTTTTAAATTCTGAAAATAAGTGCAAGAAAAGCAGAAGCCATTAAAAAAGAAAAAGATTTCATTACATAAAGTTCTAATTATACCTGCATATCAAACAAATAAAAGATAAATGACTAAAAAAATGTTATCAGGTTACTGAGAATACATTGCTATTCCTAAAGGTCTCTAACAAATCAATCTGAAGAATGAATTAAGTTTAAATAATAGCTTCAAAAGAACCAAAGAAAATGTATCAGTAAATAAAAAAGATTAGTCAATATAATATCTTAAATGTATTGATTATTTATGTTAAGTATTATTCTCTATGTTTCATCTATATTGATTAATGCTTATACTCATAAGATCCTAATATCAGGTTACTTATTTTTTATTTTTAATTCGACAAGGGGTTTTATTCATTTTGGACTATCACAAAGGATGTGTCCTGTATTTTTTTTTCTTATGAAAAGAAAATGTACTTTTGAGAAACATTTGTGACAGGCAATAAGTACATGCATTATTTCATGACTTGCAAAAGCTACTAGTATAAATATTTATATTTGCTTATAACACTTTAATATTTTCAGATATGATTGACATTTATTAAAGTTTAGTTTTTTAAACTATATTATGTTCGCTTAAACAGTGATTCACGTTTTAGCCAGTGTCTGAAAGTAGTAAAGTCTTTGATGCTCAAGTTAAATAATTGTTTATTTTACTGATATATATGTATATATCAATGAATGTGGATTGGTAAATGCTTTCTGCAAAACCAATAGGAAATGAACCATTACTCCAAAGTAAGAATTTAGAGGGAAAACATCTTTAGATACATTTAATACATCAATCAGTTTCTCATTAAAGCCTCAGGATGCACATTGTGTCTTATTTGTCAACATGCTTCTCTCCTCGAACATCGGTGCTGCATTCTGAATTGCACATGTAGCAACAGGTGTGCTATAAACTGGACAAATGTCATTTTGAAAATGAGGAAACTGAAAAGAGAGGTTAACCAGTAATACACATGACCAAAACAAGGCGGAAAAATATTCCATATTACTGACACTTAAAAAAAGGCATATTAAACAAAGTGATTCTTTTTACATGTAAAAATTTTATCTTTGTTCAATGTAAATATAATAAACGTTCATTATAAACTTTTTAAATAGAGGAAAACATCTCTTTTTGAATGATCCAAATCTCAACATTCTCCCTGCCTCCAAAATATCACGTTAAGCAGTTTGATATATCTCCCTGCAACCTCTTCTTTGCACCATTGGTCTTGTACAGCTTTGATTACATAGTATAGAGGATTTTATGGCTTATACTTGTAGTTTATATTAAGAATACAACAAGTATTTTTCTATAAATGCAGTGTCTTTACAGCTTCTAGTTTTAATAATTAAAAAAGTCACTAGTGTTCTCTGAGTGACAGGATGATAGTAGTTTTAAATTTTACTACTTTTATTTTTTATAATTGCTCAACAGCATAATTTTCTCTCATTATAAAATACTTTACATTAAAAAACTAATTCTTAAAACACTAAAAATAACTTGTGCAAGTGAAAATAGAAATTCTACTTTGAACCAAAAACATTTTTAAATGTCTACTTTAAAATAACAAAATAAATACTTACCCATACGAATAAGTGAGCATTCACAACTTGAGCTGGCTGGAGGAGGACTAACATGATGTGTTAGCAATTCTTTGTAATGGCTTTCATCTAAAATAACATGGTATGTGCCTAACAAAATGAAAAGTAAAAGAAAAAATCAGTTTTCCAGACATAAGGAATTATAATTTTTATGTAATACTGTAAAAATTTTACCAGCAGAAAATGTACATTTTCAAATAATTATCTAAACTAGATTTTATCATTTTTCAAGATCCTTCTTTAAATAACATGTCTAAATTGACTTCTCTATGAATAATTATATATCTAATTTATTTAAAGTTAAGTTATACTATCTGTTTTCTTGCACTTTTATTTATTTGCCTTATTTATTTTTGGTTATTCTTCTCCACCAGGTCATCAACCTGGGTTCTTGAGCTTTAGATGGTCTCCCCAGTGGCTGGCTTAATACCTGAGCCACCAGACCTGCCAAGTTATACAAACTTTACAAAATATTACATATATTGAAATCGCTAGCATTTCAAGAGTGATAATGCTTCCTCTAAAAACTGACATAACTATTGAAAAGGCTTTGAATTTTAAGATGGTATCTCAGAGAATCAATGATACATTGAAGATGACTGCCCATATTTTGGACAACTGGATATCAACTGATTTAAGTTTAGTAGCTAAAAAACATTAAAACATCCTAATTTAATTAATCAATTGTTACTTAATAATCATTGTGAATACTGAAGATTCTAGATATATACCACCGGTTTCACGAGCAAGCACAGTGCAAACCCGAACCTCTGCAGACAATCCAATAACAGACACTCTAATTTTAGCTGCCTTTAAGGTCTTCATAAATCCAAGTAAATGGAGGTTGATGGAAAAGAAAAAAAAAACATTGAAAAATTAATGTGCTTGAAAAATAGAATGCTTTGAAAAGTACTTATAAATTCACCATAGAATTCTTTAAGGTTGTAATTTTAATTTTGATTATAAAGACATTATTGGATCTACCTTGATCAGATCATAGATATTAGATGGATCACAAGTTGTGAGACTGCTAAAGATGATTAGAACTTCTCTACTTGTATGTCCAGGCATGTGCCTAAAGAAAGAGAAAATACACTTAAATGTGGTATAACAACATATTGAAAGTTTATCCAGAAAGAATAGCACACAATGATTACACATTCAAACTAGAGAATATCATGTTTCAACACTGTAAAGGAATAAACTGTTAGTAAATTTTTCGAAACTCAACTACAACTTTAAAAAAGTTCCCCGATTGACTTATTCACTCAGTAAATATTTAGTTAGTACTTGTTGAAGTGCTGGGGATAGAGTAAACAAGACTAGCAAGGTTCCTGACATCATGAACTTTAAATGTAAATTTAGCTGACTTAGAGTCTAAGGCACACACTGGGAAGCATGACAATGCCACATGAATCGATTCTAAGGTGTAAAGGTGTGGCTTCACAACCACACGCTTCTTTCTTAAAGACGTAATCATTTAACTCATGATGACTTCAGAGCCATAATAATCATAAACATTCATCTTTTAATTTACTGTTTAATGAATGGCTTATGGAATTTTAAGATGCAATGATCTGTTTTCTCATATAGTAGAGATTTCTATGGTTCTGGAGAATATCTTCAGTTATTTGTAGCTTTCCTATTTTCTTCTTGGCAGGCTCTCAGTTTTCGCTCATGAATGATAACATTGTACCTATGCCACAGTGTTGCCTTCTCATCTACTTCAAAACTAGAGAAACACTTCTTATATAAAGCTAATAAAACTGAGTCAAGACAGACAATTCTGGGATAAAATATATGAACATTAACTATATTGAATATTCCCACTGGAGTCTTAGTTACAATCTACATAGCTGAACTTGCAAGAAGTTAGCTATTAATTCACAGCTGCATTACAAAACAAGTTAATAAATCAATGCATGTATAAAAATCTCATAGTAATTATACCAAATTCCATATACAATTTTTAATATTTATTTTTTCATCAACCATATTTCTTTTGTACCCCTATTATTATGGTTTTAATTAGTTTTCTAAAACCTTTAAGGATATACCTCACCAACTAAAATACAAAATACAAATTACTAACCAACACCATACTAATCATAAATGACAGTATTACATAATCCTCTTTTAAATCTCTACCCTAAAAGTTTATTTAATTGTCAGTAAATAATTTTCATGTAGTTAAAATATGACTCTTTAAATCAATGATCTTGTTCAATTAATTCATGAGATAACATCAAAAGCTAGGACAAAATTATATTGAGAGGTTATTTATAGTCATTTTGTAGAAAAGTAATGTTAAAAAAAGATTAGTATTTTAAATAGTTTATTTCCTTTATGGCAATGAAAACAATATTTGGATTATTTTCTATCAGACATAAATCTACAAGTTAACATGTAACTTGTGTCTTAATGATTTCATTATAGCTGGGCTTATGGAAACACATATTAACATATTATTTCAACGACTATTCAAGAAACTTTGAAGTCACTTATAAATAATATATGTAAAATACTAACTTTAGAGTCTGCATAGCCATGCTTAAAGAATTATAAAGAGATGGTTCTCCATGACAGGTCATATCTACAGCTTTCTTCAAAGACGTTATGTGTTTTCTTGGGTTTCCTAATATAGAAATGGAATAATCTCTTAATTCATACTTTTCATAAGACCTATATGCAATTATGGAAATAAATGTTTCTCCCAAACTTACATATCTAAGATGTTAAAAGAATACAACTCTTCATGTTTTCAGCAAGTAGCATTTTTATCAGAAATGTCTATTAAATAATTTCACTTCCAATTTAAAAATAGCATACAAATAATCTCTTTATTAGCACACATTTTAAACATTAACCTAGAGTGTATAACTTTTTTACTTTTAATATTTCCCTATTTCATAATTTTTAAGACATACATTTTCACATTTTATCATCTCGAAAGTCACAATGTGCTTTACAATCCCTGGCAGACTGGCAACAGAGCTGCACAGCCGTGCTCGTGTGCAAACCTGTGAATGGCTACTGATCTGCTGTTGTTTCATTTGCATTATGAACACTGTTTATGCCATTCATAATAAATCTCAAGGGAAATCAAAGTTTTTAGAAAGGTTATTAATACCAAAGGTTACTTTATGTAGAAAGAGCAATGAGGTGCAAATCTTAGTGAAGCAAAAATTAATTGATTAAAGAATGCCAAAAGGTGCGCTTTAGTGGAATTGTGGTTAGGTCCACTTCCTTTGGCCAGCACAAGCCACATACATCCCAAGGATCCAGGTTCATGTCCCGGGGCTGGAGGGAACAATCAACATGAGTAACTAAATAAAATAAATAAAAATGCTTCTTTTTCCTTCCTGCCTGCCTACCCACCTGCTTGCCTTCATTCCTCCCTATGCCTTTCCTTAACAATAAAAAAGAATACCTATAATTCTTTATTTTTCTTTGGGTGGGGGGGAACACAAGCTTTGTAAGACATAAAAAATGAAGATTCCCACAAATAGCCAAAGCTATGTTCTCTTCTGTTACTGAAACAACATCTGAAAAGACTGGCTATCTCATGCCAAGCAATAAACATGAAGGGAGGAGAAACTGACAAATGTTAGAATAGCTGACACAAATAATCAAGAACTTGGTATAAACAATTCACATATCATTTGACATTATCTCGAAGTTAAACTGCTAGAGAGTTTCCTTCTTAATGGCTTGTAAAAAAAAAAAAAAGCTACCTTACAAATGATGAAATCTGAGATTCAATGAAATATCTGCCTTCATTTTCTCTTATTTGAATAGTCTTCATATTAATTAGTGATAATCAAAACATTATGGTGTATCCTGGTAGAGAAGCAGTTGGGCCCACTGCCTCTGGCAGATCACAGTTCACATACATCCCAAGGACCTGGGTTCATGTCCCTGGGCCGGGGAGAACAACCAAAATGAACTAAATAAAAGTAAAATAAAATGCCTCTTCCTCCTCTCTCTTCTTGCCTGCATGCCTACTCACCTTCATTCTGGCCTGGATTTTTCCTTTTAAAAAATCATTAAATTGATTTTGTCATATAGTATAATTCACCTCCATACTGTTGAAATTTTAATTTATTTCTAATTTGTCACTATTACACATACTTTTGTGAAGAGCATATTTGTAGAGTTAGGCTATTTCTTCTTTTATGATATTTCCAAAGTATAATCCAATCTATTTATGGCGCTTTCCCCCAAATTTCCCCAAAATGTTAAACTAATTAACCAAACTATCAGTACTATCAGTACCAGTTTCTTCATGGTTCAGTATACAATACATTGTTTTAGAAACTTCATTTTGCTCACTTAAAAATATATAAAATTAAAAACGTTGAATGGTTTCTTGTTGCTAAGCTAAAGTTTTCTCTTTTAAGTTAGTTTCTCTTTTTTCTCTGGCATAAATTATGTCTTTTTTGCCCATTCATCTACTTGGAACATCCTAGAGATCTTATTTATCTGAAAAATATTAAAATATTAACCATTTGCCATATTCAACATATATATCAAGTATTCTGAGTTCTTAGAATCATACATTTTTTTAAATGAGAAATTCAAATGCCTTATTTCAGAAATCAGAAATTTATCTTACAAGTTAAATACTATGATCAAAGACAAATGCCTTCCCCTAAAAGGACCAGTACTCACACCTAAATCTCCTGGTTCTCGATGCACTTCTCTTTCTACCATACCATACAAAGTATTTTTTTCATCTCTCATTATGCGTGAGTATAGAAAAACCTATACTACATTAGTGTCAATGTTTCAACTGTGATTCCGATCAGAGGGAGAGACAGTGCCTTCAAGACGCCCATTAGAATCTTCAGAGAATTTTTCATCTCTATACATATGACTTTCCTGGCACCCATAGAAAATGAATAATAATTTGGGGGAAGGGGTCAGGAGGGTTGGTTCTACATCCTTTTCTTGGGGGAACTATTCTTATCCCACTGTATAACAATCCAGCTTAGGCTATATGGTTCAAGTGGAGCTTACCCTGCTCTCATCCAGCTACAGGCACAGGCACATAATCCAGGACTCCCAGCAAAATACTTCATTCCCTTGACCACTTTGACTACGCACGGATGGGCAGATCGTGAGGTCACTAAGAATCCTTTTGGACTGTGCTCAAGTTACAGACTATGTATGAGGGTCATTTAGACTTGGTGCTATTACTAAACATCTGTTCACCTGACAGAAAACCTATCACAGAATGAAGCCAGACAGAGCCAGAAACCCTGGAAACAACTATAAGTGAAATCAATCCCTCTTTGAATATGAGTCAATTTGCCCTTAAGCTAATTTGATATTTTTTGCTAACTTGCAACTGAGTTGGATCATTCCAGGGTAATATAAATTTATTCCCTATTGATATACTGAAAAATCATTAATGATTAAAGTATGTGATTTATACTAATGTGTATAGATGAGGATGAAAAGTTGAGACTCACATTTAAGAGATAGTGTATTTTACAGAAAATAAAATAGAATTAGCAATATAAATGTATAACAGCATATATACCAAAACAAATAAAATCTGCCATTATAAGCCTTTTTTTTTTTTTTAAAGGAAAGGTATGTTTGCCTTTAAGAAGGCAAGTAAGTAGGCAGGCAGGAAGAGAGAGGAGGAAGAAACATTTATTTTATTTAGCTGTTCATCTTTATTTGGTTGTTCACTCTGTTCCCTCTTGAACCTGGGTCCTTGGGATGTATCTACACTGTGTCCAAAGTCTTATAAGCTGGGCTACCAGGGCGTGTTCCATTATTAGCTTTTAAGAGAATAAAAGTTAGGCATGTCATGCAAGCAAAATAAATAGAATAAAAACAGTAACTACAATTCACATTTTATACCCTGCTCTTAGAGGCTTAGTTTTTAAAAACTGATGTTAAGATTAAAAGGATATTCTTAATGGTTACAATATTTTTTTTTAAGAGAAAGAAGTAAGAAGAGGAAAAAAGCATTTTGCAGGAAGGAAGAGAAGGGAGCACTTTCATTTATTTATTTGGGTTTTTTTTGTTGTTTCTTCTGGCCTTATGTGGTGAGAACCCCTGCTCTTGCGCTTTACTCGGTTTCCACCCCAACAGCAGGCTTAGAACCTTTTAATACTTTTGGGATAAGAATATGTATATTGTCAATAAACACATTTAATATTTCACTTAATACTATTCACCACAGTACAAAACTCAATTTAAAACAGTTCATCTTAGATACAAACAGTTTAGTGGAGAGTTAATTGTTTCATCTACAGAGCAAAAGGAAAGCTTCATTTTACATATGAATAGGGTCAAAAGGTTGGGCAAATGACACCAAATCCTTGAATCCTGTAACTTTATGCATACCTGAGAGTTCTGTCAGTTTTTCAGCTCTCTTACTCTTTGTTACAATTATTCCAATCTCAAGATAAAAACAAAAATAATTAATTTAACAAATTATTTTTCTTGACAAGAATATACATAACCAAAATAAATTGATAATTATGAAGGAAATCATGTAAGAAACTTTTCTCATGATATTGCTAACAAATAACTTTAGCTATGAATTCACTATACATTAACTTGTAGTTATGTTGCTTTTCATTAATAAATACACCAGAAACTGGTACACAATCTAGATCATTTAATAATTCATAGAACATATGCCCAATGTTTTAAAAATAATTATATTGGTATAATATCAAAAATCTAATTCTGAATTCCATCATTTATTTACATACCTGACTAATGGGATTTTGATCAAAATATTCCTCCACAAAGTATTCCAACAACTGTTTAGGAAAACAAAAAGGAAACACTGTATGATTTCATTCACATATGGAAGATAAAGAAAGAAAATTAATAAACAAAACAAAAACGACTTCTGACTGAGAACAAAAGTGGTTGGAGTGGGTAAATTGGGCAAAGGGAGTCGTTGAATGGTGTGAAAGAAAACTAGACTTTTGGTGGTGATCATAGCAATATAATGCTATATACGTGAAACCTATATATGATATTTCAATAAAAATTTCAGATAAAGAATCTACTACTAAGGGCAAAATAACAACTATAAAAAAACACGTTTTGTAAACCTATGCATTAAGCTCACTGCTCATGATTTTTATTTTTTTAAAGGAAGAAGAAATACTTTATTTTTATTTAGTTATTCACATTGGTTGTTCCCCCCAGCCCTGGGTCTTGAACCTGAAACCTTGGTATGTATGTGGGACTGCTCCCAGGGTATACCAGATGACTAAGCCACCAGGGCATGCCTGCTTATGATTTTTAAGCTTACAGATTAAAAAAACAAAGTTTAGTAATAAAAATATTAAATAATAACAACAAATTTTAAAGTATTAAAGAAATACAGATAAAAATATTAAATAAAACTGAATTTGAAACAGTAAGTGATGAGATAAATTTGAATTAGGCTTTTAAAAGATGGACTCATTTGGACATGCATCACAGAAACAATCCAAACAAGGAAAAGATCCATACAACAAGGAAATGAGCAGAACTGAGGATGGGTTTTGATAAATTAGGAATGATCTAAATGTGTTTATAACCTAAGGAGATTGATTCAGGTACATGAAAGGAGAATAAAGATTCAATAAAGATAGCAATAGAACTAAAGTTACTAGTGGAGATGGGGGGCTAAGAGGAGGGATGGGGTGTGGGAGAAAGAGAGGGTGGGGTCAATGGACAGTGTTGAAAGACTTTTGGTGATTCCGTGGTGGGCAGGGCGTGTTGTCATATATTTGAGGAATGGGAACCTGCACATATGGGTTTATATTATTTTCCCAAATCAATAATGGCTTTAAGATATCTTAAAGATATGACAAACAGATCCAAGTATGTAGCTTCTGTTGCTGGACAACTTCAGATTTTATTTACCAGCCTGCTGAACTGTTCCTTTTTCAGAAACAGGGATGTCATCCAAAAATTTCCTAATATCCTTGTGTTTAACTGTTGTAGCTTGCTGAATCAAAGCAGCTCAATGTGGTATTAGTTCAATGTAATTTCCTTCAATAATTAACTTAACTTTCTGGGCTTTTTTTTGCCTAAGAAATTTTGGATTTCAACACAAGACCTATTTCTTGTGAATTTCATTGTGAAAATGATGTTGATGGGGAAGTGAGCACACACATATCTCAACTTGTAATGGAAGCCCAGTGGAACATCCTTCATCATGTTCTATATGTGACTGCAGACAGTGTGAACAGTAGCCAGTTCCTTCCTATTTCCCCACCATTTATCGACCCTCTTCCTTTTTCTTCTATGGAGACTGAGTACTACACTGATATAAAGTCCCTCAGCATGGTGCCACTGGGGCACCTTCACAATGACTGTGCATGCCTTCAGAGAGACTGCTGAGAATGGTCTTCATGCTGGCAGTAGATGAAGCAAAGAGGGGATTTACAGTATTTATAAATCAAAGTTACTTCAGTAAATATTAAATTAAAAAATTCAGTAAAGAAAGGGATAATTAACAAAACAAGAGTCTCCTGACTTGAGAAAGGAGAGTAGAAATTAAAGACAGAAATAATTTTGGTTTATCATTTCATTCAATAATTTGTCACCAGTTCTACATAGCTACAATTTTTATTAACTAAAAGAAAAAAAAGTGCATTCTTTAAATTTCTTTTAAACAAAACAAATGAACAGACAAAAACTGACCCTTGAATCCTGACAACAGAACTGAGGCTACCGGGGAAAGGGTTGAGAAGGGTAGGAGTAAAGGGTAGTGCAGGTTCAACAGTGGTGGAGAACTATTAGATATTTGGTGATAAGCGTGTTAGGATATATTGGATGAAAAGTACATCAAAGTTAACTTCAATTAAAAAAAAAGAATTCTTTTAGAATTCACATTTAATATTATTTAGAATGGTACCCCATGTTTATTACAGCCTATTTATAATAACTAAGAACTGAAAACTACCTAAGTGCCCACTATCAGATGAATGGAATGGATAAAGAAGAGGTGGTACATGAATACAATGGAATACTTCACAGGCCTTAGAAGAGATGAAATCTTGTCACTGAATCAAGATGGATGGATCTAGAGGGAATTATGCTAAGTGAAATAAGTCAAACGAAGAAAGCCAGATACAAGACGTACTCACTCATAAGTAGAATGTGAATAGACAAGCAAAGGAACAGACAAATGAAAACCAACCCTTGTACATTGGCGACAGAACTGAGGTGACTAGCAGGGAATGGGATGGGGTGTGGCTTGTGGGGCAAGTGGTGTTGAGACCTAAGAACAATGGTGACATATTAGTACTTTGATGGAGGACAGGGTGAGCTGATATATATTTGAGGTACACGTGGCTTGCACATATGGGCAACTTATACATATGAGATTATATAAAATTTGTAAAACAAAATTACCTCAGTCAAACACTAAGCATATAAATGAATGATTCTGCTATACCTTTAAAGTACATGTCAGTCTGTTTGGCTTTAAGTCTTGGTCTTCCATTGTTCTTGATCCATCTACTACTACATAAAGATGACGCATCTATGAAAATAAAAAATACAAATAAGGACAATTATCAAATAAATTTTTGACCAAGAAGTAAAAATGACACTTAACATTTATATATTCTATACACTTTTTTTTTTAAAGGAAAGGCGCAGGCATGAATGAAGGCAAGTAGGCAGGAGGCAGGAAAAGAGCGGAGGAATAAGCATTTTTATTTTAATTGTTCACACTGGTTTTTTCCCCCAGGGCCTGGGACTCGAAAATAGGGATATGTGGCTTGTTCCTTTAGAGGTGACTGATTTAATTACCGCTCCACCAGGGCACATTTAGATATATCTTTAATATATCCTTTTCTACGAGGTTTGTTGTTTTAATATTGCTTATTCTATCAAGTCATAATACTTCTCTTACCGAAACTAGTTTTGTACCAGTAAAGAAAAAATAGTAACATACCATTCCAAGTCGAACTTGTCCATGGTGCTCAAATACTCTGTTAAAATTATGCAAACATTTTAATAGAATACCATATTCGACCCCAAAAAACAATCTAAATTTTAAATTTATCTGAAGTTTTTCGTAAAGTAAATTACCAAGGATTCACATAATATTAGGCATTTTGGATAGTCCCTGAAGACCTATTTCCCTGCTGATGTGCTAGGTAACCAGTTCTTTCCCACTATTCTAAAGGCTGCAGGTCAGTTTCCCTCAAACACAACTGAAATGAAGTACTGAGGAGTGAGTAGAGGTGGACAGAAAGGAATATATTATACCTTTTGTAACACATTTAAGTTTATATACCTTTTTCTCTTTGCTTTGAAGAGAATGTCTTCTATTGTAGCTTTAAGTGATCCTGATTCATCTTCTTTAAGAATCTCCCTACAAGCAATAATCGTTTGAAAAGATAAGTGAAAAATTTAATAAGCCAAGAGAAATGAAAACGTATGTCCACACAAAGATTTATACATGAATGTTCACAGTTACAGTCAAATAACTATAAACAAACTAACTGTCCATCTCTGGTAAACGGATAAAAACATGGTATAACTCTATAACAAAGTATCACTTAGCAATAAAGCTGACACATGCTACAACACGAGCACTGAAAACAGTGTGCAATGTGAAAGAAGTCAGATACCACTGACCACGTTATATGATCAAATTTATACGAGAAGTCAAAAGCAGGGATAAATCTATACAGATAGAAAGTAGATAGGGGTTTCACATGGCTGGAGGTAGGAATGGAACTAATGACAGATGGGCATGAAGATTCTTACTAGGTGGTAAAAATGTTCTAAAATTGATTTATGGTAATGATTGTACAACTTTGTAAATTTATAAAATTCACTGAATTATCCACTGGAAAAAGGTGAATTTTAATATGAAATATATTTCAATCCAATTATTGAAAAAGAAAGTATGCTTAGGAGAGGGTAATAATGCCCTACTCACCATGTTCTTTCATAGCCTCCTTCCCATCGCTTGGTTTTTTCAGGCTCTTCATCCATTTTTTCCTTAATTGTATTATTCAATATTCTATAAAAATCATTAGATTGTGAATTTTCTAAAGATATGTCATCAAATGCATCTAATTATAAAAGGAGAGGGAAGTATATAAAGCAAAAAAAAAAACAAAAAAACCCAGAATGCAAGGTCATCATATTCTTTATAGTTTATTCAATAATTGTTGGATAAAAATACCTTACAAAATCCTTATGGAGGTGCACCCTAGTGGCCTAGTGGATAAGGCCACCGGACATAGTCCACGTACATCCAAAGGACCCAGGCTCCACCCAGCACCATGGGGAACAACCAACATGAACAAATAAATCAAATAAATGTTTCTTCTTCCTCTCTTCCCTCCTGCCTGCCTATTCTCCTTTGTTCCGGCCTGTACTTTTTCTTTAAAAAAAAAAATAACAGGGTGCACTCATTTAAAAAAAAAAATTCCTCATTTTCATATCCCCAAGAAAGCATATGAAATGCTGCACAAATCTGGCCAAGACAGCAATAAGCATCCTTTTTAAATGTTTTAAGAAAGAACGATGTTTCATAGGACAAGACCAGAGAATTATGGGAAGTGGGTACAAGTGTGGATGAAACAAGATTACCACACCCGATGACTACTACAGCTGAGTGATGGATCCATGGTGATTCACTGTACAGTAGCCCCAAACCCATGCACCATTTTTTTTTTTTTTTTTAGAAACATTTTAATTTATTTATTTGCTCATTTTGGTTCTGTCCCCCTTTATCACCTGCCAGGTCATGAACCAGGACCCTTGGATTTTACATAATTTACATCCCAGCCACGAGCATAGTGCCTAAGCCACTAGAGCATGCCGACGGTTTTACTTTACAGTTTGTTACCTGCATTCAACTGGCCTGAAACTATTAGGTACAATAGATTTTTTGAGACACAACATTCATAGAGATTTTAGTCACGCCATCGCTTAACAAGGATTTTCTGAGAAATGCTGTCATTAGGTGAGTCTGTCATTGTGCAAGCATCATAAAATGCATTTATACTAACCTAGGTGGTCTAGCTTACTAGGCATCTAAGCTATATCAAGGGACTATTGTATATTTGATTGAAACCTCATTCTACAGCACAGGACTATATTCCAGCATATTATTAATATAGTTCTACTTCATTGTTATTGCTGTTCATCTTTTACTGTGCCTAATTTATACATGAAACTGTATCATAGGTATGTATGTACAGAAAAAAGCACAATGTATATGTATATATATATATTATATATATTTCAGTATTTCCCATGGTTTCAGGCATCCGTTGCGGGTCCTGGAATGAATCCTCTGTCAGGTAAGGGAAACTACCTCTCTCCACTTTTGTGTACATATGAATTTTCTCATAATAAAAAGCTTTTAAATGAAATTTATTATTTATAAATGGTAAATAAATGCTTATGATACCCTCCCCACCCCCCAAAAGTTCACAATACCAAATCTACACTATGACCTCAACTAGAAAAGAACGATAAAGCAGATATTTAGTCATTCAACAATAGGACAATGATCTGGATGACAAGAGTCAAGAGTGACTGAGTTTTTGCTTCTTTATTCTTTTAGGCATTTTCATGAATATGCACTTAATAATGAAATACTGGCATTGTGCAAACCCATTAACCATAGCAAGTATAACAAACATCCTCATCATATCCCTACCTCTACTTTCCTCAGTGCAGTCTCCCTCTCAACCTCACACTCTCGGCACCCTTCTTCCATGAATGAAGGATCAAAGAACATTAAAGACAAAACAAATTGTCAGACACAAAGATTAATTTTCATCTTGAGGATCATAGCCAAGATCTTAATTTCCATTTATATCATTATCTTTATCTTTATCATTATTCTTTTTCTTTCTTTCCTTTTTTATTTTTAGAGAAAGATGCAGGCAGGAATGCAGGCAAGTAGTGGAAGGCAGGCAGGAAGAGAGAAGAGGAAAAAGCACTTTATTTTATTTAGTTGTTCATCTTGGTTGTTCCTGCCAGAAATAAATAAAAATTCCTCTTCCTTCCTTGAAAAAAAAAAAAAAAAAAAAAAGCTTCTTCCTCTTCTGTCTTTCCTCTCTTTAAAACCATCTAAAGAACTGACCTATAAATGGGCTTCTGGAATTAAACTTATATTAACAAGCTGGAGATTACTTTTATTAGCATCACTGCTTTCTATAACATCTGCTATAATCAGATATTATTTCCTCTCTGGCACTGGAAAAGACTGATGTCTTTCAGGAAATCTGGTGATCCAATTTAGTATCCTGAAGTAATCAGAAGTGACTTCATTCTAACATAGATGCTATTTTAACATGCTATGTCAGCGCTTTGTAGGTTAAATGAGGGTAGTAACATAACACACGGCGGCTAAACTGAATATTTTGATTTTCCATGCAGATGATTTATTTTGAATGTTAAAATCAGAAGCTTACATAATGTTTTAAACTCAAAATTCTCACACAGTGGTTACTGCCATAGATCACATAAATATTTAAACTGCACTTTTTATTAGTCTTAATTTTCTTAAAGTTCAGAAGAAAGTGAGAACGAATGAGTAGAAATTGCAAGTGGAAAGATTTCTAGCTTATTGCATAAAATGATTTAGTAATTAAAGCTGCCCGCAGGTAAATTATAAAGCTAGCACAGAAACTGTAAGCCCTCCCATATCTGCACGTGTTCTAAGGGAAGTTGAATATTTACAGTGCATGCCGTTAATAAAGGATGTACGCATTTTGGAGAAAGGTACTTTGCATCTCCAACAGCCATTGGCTTCCCAATATAACATCAACTTTAAAATGATCGCAGTTGCGTTTCGTGGGAATTCAACCCCAGAAAAGTCATTTTCCCCTGCGTGAGCCGGTCGGTGTGATTACTGTCACAGGAACAGACTACTACTTACAAACTGAGATCTGCACCGATCATCGGCAATTTGTGAAGCTTTTCCTCGTATTGTACCCCGGCTAGTGCTGAGACAGGCAGGGTGATTACTACCCCTGTTTTTCAACAACTCGAGGCTCAAAGGTGCTAGCTCTCTCTAGGACACATCACTGGAGTCGTCACAAACTCGAACGCAGGACCACGATTCCCCAAACACGCTCAGCCCTAGGGAAGAGCGGCAGCCCCAGACTACAGCCCCAGGTGCTTCTCCGCAGCCCCAAACGGAAGTTAACCTCTTCTCCCTTCACACGCTCCCTCAAACCTTCACTCCCTACCAAGCCAGTCGGGAACAGTCAGCCTCCAACCCCGGCAGAGAAGGCCCCTCCTTTTCCCCAGGCGGTGGGTGCCCGCCTCTGCTCTGGCCTGATCTCTTACCGCGAAGCACCGGTGTAGCCAGACGCCGCTCTTTCCGGAAGTTCCTCCCAGTTTTTTCTAAGTGCACCACAGAAGTGCTTCCGCCGTGCAAGGCGGCGAGACAGAAACGTTCCGGCTGCTGCGAGCGACGAATACCTGCGCGGGGCTCTCCGGACTCTCAGCACACCTCGCGGAGTTAGAGATGAAGGCTCCTGTCCTCTTTCCAGCTGTTCTTCACAAAGAAGTAGGAAACCTCTTGCAAGGTTGGAAGCCTGGAAGCTGCCTACCTGAGATCTGAGTAGCTTGATTTTGTTTTTTATATTTTTAAAAGGCTGGCAGGAAAAACTGACCACCGCAGCCGCAGCAGCAGGAGGCCGGAGACTTACCATGCACTGGTTTTCCAGGACTGATCTGCTGCCTTGCTGTTCATGCAGCACATGTTTATTGAGCATCTACTTTAGCCCCGGTACAGTTCTAGGCACTGAGGAAATAGCAATGAAAAAACTGACAAAGATTCTTGTCCTCATGAAGTTTTCCTTATGCCGTGGATACAATTATCAAGAAAAAAAAACATTGTATCAAATGATAATAATGCTATAGAGAAAAACACGAAGAGGAAATGGGTTGTAGTTTCAAATCTCATGATCAGAATATAACCGGCAAAAATCCATCTGCTGGCGTAGGTTTACAAGCCAAATCCAGGAGTTCAGTGGTCGCTGTCGAAAGAAAGTGCCCCCCCTCTCCCCGTTCCCCCACGAGATTAGCCATCTGAGGAGAGTGGCAGACTCTTCGTCCCAAAAAGTCATCTCCAAAACAGGCTTTTAATAGCGTATTGGGGTGGTGCTGGTGGTGCTGGGGGTGACTGAACGCAGAATTCAGAGGGTGTGCAAAGGCCCACCTTCATGACGTTACTCATCCTCTTGCCTGGAATCTGCTGGTGGTTCTGCCTGTCAGTGATAAAACTTAGTAGCAAGCTGTGTCTAAAGAAAAAAAAGTTTGTTTCATGATTCGAAGTTTTTGGCCTCCAGGAGAAGTCCTCATTAGAAAGACAACTGAACCAGGATTAAATGAAGGAGTTAACATTGGTGACACCCAGGGAAAGATCTCTCCAGGCAAAGAGAATCTGGAGATTCTCCAGATTCCAGAAAGCTGGAATCACACAGCTCTGAGGTGGAATGGAAGCATACTGATACATGTAAGGGACAGCATGAGCAAGCAGGGATGAGCCATTTGGTGGTAGAAGGGGATAGAGCTGTGAGCAATGTTAGGAACTTTGGAGAGATGAAAGAGCTTGGACCAGTGCAGTTATGGTTGTGCAGCTACTGAGAAATGGTTGGATGCTCAATCTTGTTGATAGACTGGCTATGTGCTATGAAAGAACCGATAACTCCAAAATTTTTAGCTAAGCAACTGATTGGTTGGAGTTGTAATTACTGAACATAGGGAGTGGATAAAATCAGTTAAGCTTTGGACAAGTGGTTTGGGATGACTGTGAATACATGTGGAATGACTAGTATTTTCTATACTTGAGAAATGGAGAGGCAAGGTACTCACTACAGCGTCAGAAAAGGGTTTGATCCAAGAGGGGAGTAACAGAAAACTGCAGGAGCAAGAGCCTCTGCTTTCCATCAACATGCACAACTCCTGTTGCCAGTATTGCTTTGTTACCAAAATCCTGTAGTGTTCTGCTTGCCTGCCCCACACAAAAGTGTGTTTAACTCTGCAAACTTCTTTCCCCCGGGGACAGGGCTTGTTTAGTTTTGGTGTTGTCCTTAAAAGACAAAGGAGGGGATGTGCCCTGGTGGAGCAGAGGTTAGGTCAGTTGCCTCCTAAGGAACACAAGCCACATGGCTCTGGGTTCCAGTCCAGGGTCCCAGGGGGAGACAATCAGTGTGAACAAATGAAATGAAAATAAAATGCTTCTTCCTTCTCTTCCTGCCTGTCTTCTTCTTGCCTGTATCTTTCCTTTAAAAAAAAAAACCTGGGAAATTGACAAATTCCTGATTCTTTCCCAGTGTCCTCTTCCATCTTTGACTCTTTTACAAGACTCGCACACAAACTCCACATTTTTTCCTTTCCTTGTTTTCATTTCCTTCTATTCTTCCTTCCACAAACTCTGCTTTTTCTTCTTTTGAACTGACTGGCTAAACTGTCCTAAGATGGGATACATGTCTATAACACAGCCACAACTCCAAACCTCAGATTTCTCCTTTATATCAGTCTCAGAAGACTTCCCCCCACCCCCACAGGAAAACCAGGAAAAGAACAGAGAACACCCCCACAAAATTAAAGCATTTTGTGGAGGATGCAGAAGTATCCCAAATTTTCCCAACTGTAAAGTTTGCCCTCTGTGTAAATTTCAGCTGTAGATCTTGATTTACGGAGGTATAATCAATCCTAAGGCAAAACAAAGCATGCATACACACATGGCAAGCCCTTGCTATATTTATGACGGACAATATTCTGTGTACAAAGTGGTAGAACAAAGAAATGATCAAACCCAGCCTAAGTTATAAAATTAAATGACAACTATAAAGAACAGAACAATTTGTTCTTTTCCCATGGGTGGCGGGACACAATTCATACTTAGGAAATTCATGAATAGCTCAGCTAGTAGAATCAAACTGAAATTCAAAAAGTGGGGCAGGTAAACCTGCCTATTATAATGCCTTTAGATGGAAACTAAATTAATCCAGAGACTCATTAAACATCTCCAGAGTTGCTAGTTAAAAGTATCTAATCATTCTTATTTTAATATGCAAACTATTTTACCTTTTAAGGCACTGTTCATCATCTACTTAGAGTCATAATGCCAAATCTAATGCAGTTATCTTCTTAGAATTCAAAATCGTTTACAACTTAAAGCCGTATCCAGCACAGACCAAGATATGGGGATTGGGACAATACTTTTAAAATATAATTTGCTTTTTAAAAACTTGTTTAAAGTTTTACTTTCAACTGGTCTAACTGGCCATATTTTTTACTTTCTGACAAGGACAGTTCTAAGTCATACATTAACTACCCTCATAGCAACCATGAGATTAGGTACAAATATCTCTTACAAATAAGCAAGCAAGAAGGCAAAGTAATTTACCCAAGGTTACACAGGAAGTCATTGCTGGAGGCCAAAGCAGGAATAGGAAAAGCAGGTCTTGTTGGCAGCAATTTAAAAAACTACCCAAATTACTTGGACATTTTTACTTGTTCCTCCCATTAGAGGACATGTTAATACGACACACAGAAGGGATGATGTAGCCCTCCATCCATTTGTCCTCATACAAGGGTCGTTGCATGATCAGAGGACCATGTGATCGAGTTCAAATTCTAGTCCTTCATTTCAGCCTTTGAAATGTCCAGATAAAATACTTCCTATCTGATGTTGAAGCAGGAAAAAATATCTGTGTGTGAGGAACTCCTTACAATCCCATTTCAGGAGCCAATCGAACACTCTTATGCCCTGATATCGTCTGTTATAAACCAGTTTTTAGCTTTTAAAAAGTGCTTACTGGATTGTCCTTGTGGGTTAAGTGGCTGAGACGACTGGGGTGTGGAGCATGTAAACGAAGCTCAAGAACCAGAATTCAAGACCAGGGATGGAGGCAGGAGGGACCAAAATAAACAACTAAGTTTTCAAAATGCTTCTTCCTCCTCTCCCAACTTTCCTTTCTCTCTCAAAAATAAATAAAGGATTTAAAATGCACTCACAATTAAAATGGGGTGTTTTATTAACATCAGGTTGAGTGATCCCACCCTATCCAGCCCATTAACAAAGTCAATTAAGAATGGAGTACAGAACCTAATATTCCTACAGACCAACATCACCACCCTAGTTTAGTCACTTGCAAGTGTGTGATAACACGTTACTCTATGAAATCTGTAAAATGAGAGCAAGAATTGGTTACATATCAAGACTATCAAAAGAATTCAATGATATGTGTGCCCATGTGACTCAAGTACAGACCATGCAAAGCCCAAGGACCTGGGCTCTCAAGCTGCGGCTGGGGTGAAAAATCAAAATAAAACAAGATGCTTCTTCCTTCTTTCCCTTCCCCCTCTTAAAAAAAAGTCAGAGCATTTAACACCTGTTATTTCTGGATAGTGGGTACATATAGGATAATACTTTAAAAATTAAAAATAAAGAGTAATTAAAATATTAATATATACTTTTAATACAGAAACACAGATAAGAGAATCATTTTGGAAAGAACCTTTATCAGATAAACCACACACTTTCATGATAAAATTTTGAAACAATGGTTAATAGCAGAAAAGCAGAATACAGACATAAGAATCAAAGAATGTCAGAGATAGAAGAGATCTCTAGCATCGTCTACACTGCTTATTTTCCAATTAAAAAACTACCAGACTGACTTTTTTTTATTTATCTTTTAAAGGAAAGGTGTAGGCAGGAATGAAGGTGAGCAGAGACAGGCAGGCAAGAAAAGAGGATGAAGAAACATTTATTTTTATTTATGTATTCACACTGGTTGTTTGCCCCTGGACCTGGGACTCGAACCCAGGGGTGTGTGGCCTGCGCTCCTCAGACAATTCATCCAGCCGCTACTCCACCAGGGTGTGCCCAGGTTGACTTTTGAAAGGTACAACCAGCTGGTTCATGCTAACCCCAACGGAAACATTCTGATCCTAGCTCCTCAAGTTGTTTTTCACTTTTGAAAAATGATGTTCTTGTTTTTTCATTTCAAAGTCCAATTTTGTAGCACGATTTTACAACACAAACTCATGCTACTTGATTTTCTGCTGAACAGTTATATCAGAATACTGGCAAACTTGCCTTTATAGAGTACATACACTGATTTCCAAAAACAAAGAATTTAAAATTTACCACCTATACAAATCAGTTAGGTTGCTCAAGAAAAATCCTTACTATTTAACATGAATCCAAAAGGCGTGGAAAATATTAAACTATTTATTATTTATAGTAAGAATGTAAAGCACATAGAAAACTAAGATTGTCTTCAATTTGAAGAAACGAATCAGCGTCATAATGGAAACATGATTTCAAAGTTTATTTTGATGATGTTTCAGACTTGTATATAAAAAATCATATACTTAAATGTCTGAATCGCATACTAACGGTTAGTCTTCAAAAAATGTTTAAGAAAAAGTTTTAAATGGGGATAGTGGTGATAATCACAATCAACTTAGTTCTATACCTAGTATTATCAGCCAATTTTACTTTACTAATAATTAAAAACAAAACAAACCACAAACAAGTGTTGAAACTTCAGGGCACCATTTGAAATGATTTGGCGTTTGATGGCATTGTATTCTATTTCCAGACAAAACAGTCTTCTTGTAGCCAAAGCACTGGGAACTACTAACCAAGTACAGCACCCAAAACAGTTTACAACAATGACAGATACAATTGAGTGTAGTTTTCACAGCACTGATGACATCAAACAGGTATATTACAGAAAACACACACTAGGTTTAATACCTTAATAAATTATGTACAGAACTTGAACAGTTTTTTATAAGCTACAATTCAAGTCACAACTGAATTATAAATGCAATTAATTGGATAGTCTTATATAATGAAAAAGTCTAGTTGTTTAAAAAAAAAAAAGGATGTAAACCATAAAAGATAAAAAGTATTTAAAAATACACAACAAAATTCTAACCAGTTTTAAACTTTGATTTTTAAAAAGTAAATATATATATATATATATTTACAATCTTTAAATTTCACATCTTACTTTTACATGTGATTTATTACCAGGATAACATTGATAATAAAAAGCTCTTTTAACCATTTAGAAACAAAAATCAACAGAAGTTGGATAATGCAATACCCTTTGTGGCCACAAGATGAAAGGCCAGGGACTTTATTAATGAGCCATAAAACAGATGTAATCAAAACTGCAAGCTAGGAAATAAGCAGTGTCACATCAAAGAATTTATTCCAGGGACCCAGGTTCCTTAACCAAAAAGGGATAATTATAAATAACAATTATCTAAAGGGAGATTCCAGGAAGATTAAGTGAGATCACCTATTCAAACTAATGAATGCACTTAGGTATTCAGACACGACTGCCTAGGGTATGAACGTTCACATATGAAGTTCACCCTGGGACCTTCCTTATAGGTTTAAAAACCTTGAACAATAGTTCTTAGTCCAATGTTTTAAGCATAAAATCCTTAATTGTAGTTGCAGCCCAGTTGTTTATCGAAAGCTATTTATGAAATGCTTCAATACTGATGATCCTGGACCGATGATATTAAAGCTACCAAAAAAACAGTAATGATAACAAAGGTTTGGGCTCCTGGGTCACAGAATCCACAGTCATTTTGCCTTCTGACAACAATGCAGAGACATCAAGATACTTTTTAATCTCTCAAACAATGTGGTATGTGCCTTCTATGTTTTCTGTCTATCATAATCTCCAACCATCCTCTTGATGTGTGACAATTTGCTCTTCAACTGCTTGCAGTAATTTTTCTTACTTTCATAATCCGAAGACTAAAAGGGGAGGTGGGGTGGGGAAGAAAGCAGATAATTTTAATGAAACAAGAGCAAGTGATATGTTAGCTGCTGGGAAGAAGAGGTAAGTAAATATACCTAAGACATCTAGCTGTATCTTTAACCACATAGGCAAAAGGATCTCTTTTCCAATCATATCTTCTAAACTGACTTTTACCATGGATACATTTATTTCTAAACATTTGCAAAGTGACCAAGAAAAGTTACTCACCTTTTTGTGAACATATTTAAAATAGATCTCCATTTTAAACTTAATATAATGTGACAATGCAATATTACTTCGATTAAAAACATTTAAGAAAAAAATCAATAAAAGCTGGTGATAACAGTTACTTGTGAAAGGGGAAGTGAATAAATGGAAAACACAACAGGAAATTTTACTATAAATGCTTTTAAACTCTTGCATTTAAAATTGTTTTAAGATTTTTTTTGCATTTAATATAAAGTATTTAAAAAACAAAAAATGGTTTAAGTCAGTAAAGACTGATGATGCCAAGTGCTGACAAGGAGAGGGGACAAAAGGAATGCATAATGCTTGATGGGGATGTAAATGACATAACCACCTGGGAGAGATGTCTGACAGGACCACCCAAGGCCAGTACACATGTGCCTGGTGACCCAGCCATTTCACGATAAGTATACAGAGCTAACAACTGAGTGTACATGTGCATAGACACAAAAATGTTCAAAGCTGCTTGTTGTAAAAATTATAAACTGGGAAAAATCCAAATGTCTATTAATAAAATGGATGAATAAATTGTGCTTTACTTCCAAAATAAAAACAGATGGAACCACAGTTATGCCCCAAAACATGAACGAATCTCAAATACTGAGCAAAAGACATCACACGTTAAACACCTACTGTAGGATTCATTTATATAAAGTTCTATGAGGCAACACTAATATATGTGAGAAGTTAGAATCGTGGTAATTTCTGGGAGAGTATAAAAACTGGAAGAACGCACAAGAGGATGTTGCTGAAGGTACTAGGAAATGTATTTCTTAATTTGTGTGCCAGGTACAAAGGTGTGGGGCTATTTTGTGAAAATTTACCAAGTTCTGTATTCGTGATCTGTGTGCATTTTAATATGTGTATAATTTAAAACGTTCTAAGAATCAGTATTGGCTAGAGTTGTGGACAAATGAAATTAAGGTTCCAAACTATCCATCAGTTTTCATCTTGCAAACACAGGGCTATAATCAAGCTGGTGTGAAAAGGTATTCAGACCCATGCTAAAGGTTAAATGAAAAACCACATAATAGAAAAGTTCTTTCGAAACGAATCTGACATCTTAAGATACTTACTCTCTTAACTTGTTTCAGTCTATTGTATTCATCAGCAGCAGCCTATCAATGAGAAACAGAAGGGAAGGTTTAGTGGGGCGTTTTTTCTCTTACAAAAATAACATTCCTGCTATATTTTGCTCCATTCACAAGGCCAGGCAACTCTGTTTGGCTGTCCCTCATCTCTCCCCATGCCAGTTCACGTGTCATTTGGACACCACAGAGATTTTCTGAAAAGCAGCGTGCTGATCAGATTATATCACTTTACAAAGCTGGTATGAGCAACGTCATTCACTTCTCTACTATTTCAATTTCCCACTTTTTTACTCTATGCCTATCATTTGTAATTCTTAAAAAAAAAAAAAAAACAACTAAGTAAATAGAGCGCCCGGTGGGTTAACAGATAAGGTCACTGAACATAATTCTGGGAGAAGTTATAAAGTAATAAGGGGAAATCCAATTTACCCAACAGTGCTGATAGCACATTTTAAAAAGAAAATAGAACAATGATAGCACTCAGAGCTGTGAGAAAGGCCTGGAACCAGAAAAGATCCCTGAAGGGATAGATTCCTATGGAGATTTAATGTTCCTGATGAAATGGAAAGACATGGATGAAGGAGACCTGGTTCTTGAAAAAGAAGCTAATTAAAACATTCAGATTGTGATAGCATATAATTTTTTTTTGTACTAACTTATTCTACACATTAAAATAAACTCGTATGTATAGGTCCCCCATTTGTCAGACTTATGTCAACATAACCTGCCCTCCGCAAATGTGACAGCATTTTTGAAGAGAGATTGACATGGTATGCATATACTGAGGCTGCAGAAAACAAACAGCAAGCACTAAAAGAGGGAGGTGGTCTCTTGTCATTTTTCTTTGTATTTAATACATTCGCCTCTACCTCATCTCCCTTCTACTCATCCCCTCTAATCCAAAAAGATCCACAATATATGAGTTTATCACTGTGCTCCAAAGGTGAGAGATCAAAACTAGAAAGCAGATGATGCCAACTGAAAATGGCAAAGGGTATTTGATGACCACTGATTTCCAGTAAGTAACTTTCAGTGGTGAAAAAAGTTTAATTATAAAAACGCAGGCTGTAATTTACAGGCACAAAATGCTACTGAGACATAAGTCAAATAAGCCCATCCAGAACATTACTATAGGAAATGCAACTGGTGTAATTTTTCTGTGGGGCAGTTTTGCAAGAAAAGTTTAAACGTACATGACATCTAAATCAGCAACTTCATGCTCTAGAATTTGTTCTAGCTGGATGAGGCAATTCGATAAGCGGACACAAAGATAGAGAGGTTCCTCAGTATATTAATGGTATTATTAGGGTAACTATGTGTGTGGTGGGGTACACAGAGCTAAATGTCTATCTACAGAAGATGATTCAAATTATGGCACAACCACAGAAATGAAAATTTTGCAGTTACTTTTTAACATGAAAAAATATATTTCCTGTAAGCTTCTCTTAATTACTGATGTAAAATGATAACCATAAACTACTGCTGAGTAAAAAAGGACATAAGCAGAGCCAGAAAGTATTTGAAATAAAGGAAAGGAAGAACCCCTGCCACAGATGGGGCACAGCAAAGAGATATAAGAGGAAACTGAAGGAGTTTCCCAGTGGTCAAAGCCTGAACAATGCCAGCAATAAAATAAAGTAGTAGTGGGTATTAATCTGAAGTGTGAAATAGATATCCATGAGTCCATAGTGATATAAATGTTTGGCTAAGTAAATATTTAAACAGGAGGAGGAAATAAATTTCCTGTGCAGAAAAATTCAAAATAATGTATGTAGAAACACCACTTTTAAAGAACCGGAGCATAATTCCCCATTTCCTTAAGTTTAATCTCCTTTCAGAGGATGGAATGGGATTTTAAACAGGAAAGAATAATTACATGAACAAACACTGTCTCACAGCTCAATGATGAATGAAAAATTAAACAAAACAAAAACCCATTAACTACTGCTGAATGGAAAAAAAGCAGGAAGAACATAAAAAAAACATGCATGAGATGATTCTGTCTTGAAGACTGTGTATCCGTCTTCAACCCTGCACAGACAGGATATTTTAACAACTAATATTTTGGTGATAATCAAGTGGTAGAATTTAAGGCAATTAGTTTTTCTATATCTAATTCCGTATTGTTTTATTTGAATTTTTATAGAAAGAATGGTGTTTATAATTTTTCTTTTAAATAGGGACACACACACACACACACACACACACACACACACGCACACACACAGTCTGTTGCTTTGTAATTTTCTTTTGTCCCCCGGCCTTGGGTCTTGAATCCAGGTCTATGGATTTCATAGCCTGAACCTTAATATCTGAGCCACAGAGTGGGGCTTTGTAATTCTTAGCCACATTAATGAACTCTTCAGTTTGGCAAGACTTTCATCCAAGACTTGATTTCAATGATGCCTTGATTAAAATTACAGTTTGATAATTACTAGCAAAAACAATATCAATATTTGTATAAAAGATAATGCATTCCCATAAATTAGAATAAAATTATGTGTTCTATGTAAGTATCAGGTTTGAATTTACCATATACTCTTCACTTTCTTCTCTGTAGTCATCCAGTTCTTTATCCAGGCGAGAGAGTTCTTTACTGATTTCATCAAGTTCTGCCTGTAAGCTCTTGTATTCCTGCAGACCAGTGTCAAAATTTCTCTTGTAGAGTTGTCTCTGTTGATCGGAAACGATCGGTGGATACTCCCTAAAAATTTAGAGAGAAAATGACTACTGATATATCCCTAGCAGACATAAAATTCAGTGTTTCTTCCTCAAAGATAATACAGCTGGAGGACATAGAAATGACATTCTCTTGTTTTCTTTCTGATGCTTTATGATGAGAGGAAGGCAGGATGCATGTAAGTATTCTGAAGACTGATTATACATTAAGGCTTGTGTTTTTAAAAAACTAGGCTTAATCTTTAGAAATAAAATTGAAAATGAAATAATTTATGAAATTTAAGGTTAAAGTCACAGGACACCATTTATTCTGAGTATACCAGACTACGTGATCATGGAACACATAAAGCCTTAAACCCAGACTTCCAGAACATGAGTGTCTCTCTGACTGCAGGGCAGAGCAGCAGACATGTAGTTGGCTACTTTCTTATACTACCTATAGTTTTCAGACTGTGTTTTGGGTTTTTTGGGTAGGCTCTTTTGCACCTTGACCTTACTTTTCTTAAGTGGGAATGGCTTATTTTAAGTCCTTTGGTTAGAAAAGTTGACAATAAGATGTACATGTATAAAAAGGCACACTCACTGTGAAAATAATCTGGCAATGCATGAAAAACCTGCAATTCTGTATCACTCGTCTCTCTCAATATATCAGCTATTCTTTACACATGAAGATGATGCTACTAACCCATAATATATTGAGGAAATACTCAGAACTGTTTCACACAGCTAAGGAACTTCACAGAGATATGGACTTTCAGGTTTTAAATCAAGGTCAGTCTAATAGCTTCATTTTACAGAAGGAAGAAATCCAACAATTGGCTCAGAAAGAAATAAGAAATCAGTATCCCCAAAAGTTTTCATTTAAATTTTCCATGATAAAAGTTAGGCAAATATTTTACAAATATTTATATGACTGAATTAGACCAAAAACTCTTTTTGGGCAGGGCGGGGAGAGAAGGTGTAAGAACCAGGAGTGAACAAGGGATTTCCAGGTATATATGCCCCACCCATCCCTCCTAACACTCTGAGACGCAATATTTTGACTAACCACCATTCATACTGCAAATGTTTCTGAATTATATCCCATACCTAGTATAATAAGGTAATACATACACAAATATACAGACTATTAACAATAGCAGTGACACCCAAAGGAACTTAACCACAAGTTAGGCCAGAACACTAAATGGTTGTTTCAATCGTTTATTAAACTGTTTGCCAAAGTCCTTTGGATTAAACTTTTAAAACAAACCCTGGTCTCACAGTGAAAGCTTAACTTAAAAGTAAATAGGGGGGGAAAAAAAAAAGTAAATGCCAAAGAAAATCCATAGCACTACCTGGGAATGTTATCATCAGTATAGCAAACTCCCTCCGTGCGTCTATTTTATTTCTTTGAAAGACCTTTCTTGGTAGACTTGGTGATAACAGCACCGGTAAAGCTTGTTTGCCATTTTGTGGGAAAAGTTGCAAATACTTTTAAGATATGGTTACAGACAGACATATTCATCTACAACCATCTTTATCATGAAAGATTACTACGGTAAAAACCAAAACGCTATAGCCCCAGTTGGCAGAGAATGGAGTTATGCCATTCCCCCCAGAAAGTAACTCTAAACGTGGGGGCCCATGCTGATAATCAAATGTGCAGGTTGCTCCAGCAAGCGAGTGGGTTTGGTACCTGATCCAGTCCTCCTCCAGCTCATCACAGGACTCGCCGCCAGTCGTGTAGTCTGTTTCATAGTGGTCTTGCTCTGTTCTCTTTGATTTTCCTGCTCTCCCCTTCGTGGGTGACTTTTTGGAAGGTGTCTCCAAGTTACCACTGCTGCTGTACCGGGGCTGCCTGAAGTCATCCACAGGTGAAGTCAATGGAAGCTCCTGCACCACTTCCGGCATCCTAAGAAAGCAGAGATTCTTGTATAGACATCACTGGGTACACTGGAACCCTTTGTCAGGGCACTGGAATCACAAAGAGCAGTAGCAGCAAGCACTAAGAAACACTGACATGCAGGGGTGTTCACTCCAGCAGTTCATGTGTTCAGCACTGAGCAGGTCCCTGGTTCCTTGCATTCAACTTGGCACGGGCTCACACCCTCTAGTACACCTAGGTGATTTCAAAGGCTCTGATGTAAGGGGAGCGTGTATGTAAATCTAAGTTAAATGGATGCAAGATTTCATTTTAGGAAGTTCAGGCTGAGCTGCAAGGGGTGTTTCCCTGACCTGTGCCAAGAGCTTACTCCACAAAAGGCTGTCAGGAAAATAACGATCGTGATTCTTTTCTGCAGGTTCTTCCAGTTCCATAGACTGCTGAGTGGGAGAGAAGTACGTACATATCTACCTTTGGAAACTGACTCTCAGAGATAAGCTCTCTGTAATATTAATTTTAGATAACTAAATGTCAATTCTCTTTCCCAGATAAAATCTTGAGAAACTAAATTAGAAAAACAAATCTAAAAATATCAAAAAGTTTTATATGGCATAAATTAATATGGCATAAATTAAAGAATGCATTAGGACTTCTTTTTAAATTGCTACGTTAATCCTGAAACCATGTAGAATGAATGGGAGGGCTACTATTACGCTCATTTTTTTTCTAATGCAATGATTAAATGTTACACCCAATGTTTAGGGCATATAAATACAATGAAACCACAAGTATGAAAATGAAGACTAACAGAATAAAATACCTAGAGCTGTGGCAGTTATAAACTCCTCCTGAGTAACAGAAAAGCAAAGCTGAATTTCTCGTGTAGTAGTAGAGCTGGAGAAGGGTAAGAACAGAAATGAAAGGAAGATGAGAGAGCAACTGAGATGTTCCATCAACCTGGCCATTCAAGTGAATGATTAGAAATGTCTGAAGATTTTTTCTTTATTACTTTCAACTTATAGAAACTGTCATTGTGAACTTTATCAGGCTTACTCTGTTTCTTAAGGGAATCTTGCTTCTATTGCCTAAGTCTTAGACTTTAATCATTTATGAATTTCTTGTAGACACTGAAAGCTTTGAGGTGTGTGTGTGTGTCTGTCTGTGTATTTTACATGTGTGTAGTAGGGCGTGGTGGTAGTATTTCTTTCTTTCTAAATGTATTCAGGTTAATGTAGCTTTGTGTACCATGTAAATTCCCCTTCTAAAGGAAGGAAAATGTGACTTTCTCCAGAGTCAATGATTAACAAGTTCCTAGACACTTTGCCAAAACTGCCAGGCACTGTGCTTCGTGCTTTGAGGTGACAAACAAAACCTTCAGAATTATTGGATTTACTTGAGGGGGTGGGCACAAGAGGGGGAGGAAGTTGAACAGTACAATAAAATTTTTAAAAAGCCTCTTGCCATCATTTTACGATGTCATATATTGATATTATAAATCATTACCTTGGAAGTTTATATCTCACCTCTTCCCACATCCTCCAAGATACCAATAGTAACATACTAGATATAAAAATATCAAAGTTAAAACCACAAAGCTTAGTGAGAAAGCGTATACAGTGGCCCGTCCTTGCGGCTCAGGCAACAGGTTTGCCTGGTGTGTAAACCACATACAGCCCAGGGGCCTGAGGTCAGGTTAAAAACCAAAATTAACGACTAAATAAGGATGTTTCTTCCTCTTCTCCCTTCCTGTCTTTAAGAGGAAAATAAAAAAAGAATAAAAAAGAAAAGTATATATAAATTTAAGAGTTAGGGAATTACGTGTATCCCCAATAATCTTCAAACCTACTTTTAGATCCAGGGCCTAGTATGTCAAAACCCACACAGTCCAGAAGAGGAGTTCATCTGATGTCTACTTTCCACTTTCAATCCCCAGCAGCTACCCTCTTTGCTCAGGCATTCTCAGCTTCAACAACTCAGACTCCAGGTCCAGAGGTTTGCCCTTTTGTAGCTTTTGAATTCCTTTTGTTTGTTTATTCATTTGTTTTATTCTCATAGACACACCCCCTCACATGCCATTCATGCTCCAGTCCTGCCTTGACTCTCAGTGTGGTTACTGCACACTCTGCTGCCCTGTTAGACTGTGACCTCCACAAGAACGTGGGTTTGGTACTGTCAAGGGCATCTGGTCCGGTACTGTGCGCACGGCAGGTGTTCAAAAAATTACTGAATTGAAGACACATTCACAAGAATCATCCTCTCTGACAACACACAATATTAGTGAGGGAAGAGAAACAGTGCATTCTAGAAATTATATGAAATTCCTAGAAATCTGCTAAATTCTGACATAAGTTGTAATTTTAGTTATTATCTTAAAATGCTATATGTCTTAGAAATGATCAAATTTCCTTGACAAATCCATCAGAATGAGATGTCATCAGATCATGGCATTTTAAGAATTTCTGTCATTTACTGAAGTTATTGTTTTACTTTGATGCTTTTGCAAATCTGCAAAGAGATTCTTGGAAAGAACTCCGGCGAAGAGCTCTAAAATACAGGTTTCTAATAACTTTATCAGAAAACTTACCTGGGTAAGAATTTATGTAACTAATGGAAAAAACTGGATTCATAAAACTGCTAATGAAAGAGAATTATGTGGAGTTAAATTAACTAATGAGGATAACTATAATCTTTTATTAGTTTTTATTTGAAACACAGTTGGTTCTTTTATGCTTTTCTTTTCCGGATTTAAGGAAATCTTTCTTTTCCCTTAAACTAACAATGATGTAGAGCAGTTTGAGAAAGTTCACCTTTGTGAACAAAGATGAAACTTTTTTCCCTTACCTGCCCTCTTCTAAATTAAAAAATGCTTAGTGGGTATTTTCACTTTCATGGAAATTTACAAAAAATTCAGTAAGAATCTATCTTTTTTCTATAGAACTCAACTGGAAACACTGTACTGCCAGGATCTTGGCTGAAATTTCAGTCATATCTGAGGATTTGCAACGATGAGATATGATCAGTTAACTTTAAAATCAAGCTGACTTTATAAAGCGCTTTGGAAAAACTGCCTAATACCTTGCTTACAGGGTCCTGGTAGCTTTACCAGGAGAGTAAGGAAGGTCACTGCCTGGTAGTCTCAGAACCTCAAGACATTTGGGAACCTGCAGAAGAGAGGAATTCACTCAAACTTTAAGTATTGCAGGTAATTCCTTCTCGATCCATTACAAAAACAATGCGGGGCACATTTACGAAAGCCTGAGGAAAGACAGGCTATGACTTAATGTGCTACCCCCTGCCCTGTCCAAGTGGATGTCCTCTGGATCCTCTTAGTACTCAACGCTCTGCTATGGACCACCCTGGACAAGTTCTATTACTCTCCAGATACTGTAAGTTTCTTCCAACATAACCACACACAGCAGATTCTGCAGGAGATACTGTCACATTCATATCCCTTAGCACCGTCCACACCCCTCCCTTCTTCTGGTGTCTACTTCTGGAGTCTACTTGCATTTTCCAGACATTTAAAAAAGTTCTGGGATTTAGGTTGAGAGGCCCAATTGGTAGGCCCCTCCTTATAGAGTGCAATCTGATCACATCTATCAAAAAAAACCCCACATAATTACCTTTAGCCCAGCAACTCTCCTTCTAATATTTCCTTCCAGATTCAGTCACATATTTGCAAAGTAATAAATGTACAGTTATTCTCTGAAATTGTTGGTAATAACAAAATACTGGGTAAAAGTGTGCATCAATATGTAATAAAATAATGATGTATTATGCTGCCATAAAACTTTGTATACAGATATAGACAATCTTCACGATACACTGCTAATGATGCATTTAATATGCTATTTTTATTTTTTATAAGGGAAAAGTACAGGCAGGCAGGAAGAAAAAGGAGGGAGATACACATTATTTTTTATTTAGTTATTCATCTTGGCTGCTCCCCCTGGTCCCAGGTCTCAAACCCAGGTCCTTATAAGTCCTTGTATATGGACTGTGCTCAGCCAAAGATGGCAAACTTATACACTAGGCCACCAGGGCGTGCCCAGGCTAGATTTCTAAGGAAAACAATAATCAATACGGCAATTTGGATGGTATATTTATTTTTTTAAAAAGTTTGGCAAGATATTAAATAAACTGGTAATTGTAGCTGCCTCTAGGGAGAGAACTAGGTAACTTAAAACAAAAGGCGCTTTTTGTTCCTTTTAAATTTAATACTATATGAATGTATTGCCTTATTCAAGCATAAATAAGATTTTTAAATTGTTCCAAATAAATGTGTCAAAATATCTGGGTTTTCATGAAAAGGAACAAAACCTGGGAAAGCTATGTACACATGCAGGTCTTACAATTTAGAGTCCTAATCTGTCACTATATTTATCCTGTACGTGTAAGTCTGGACATCACGGCTTAAAATTTTTAGAAGGATTACATCTCTGTGTATCTTTGTTCTGAACAGCCTCAAGTGCTTTAGATTTTGTCAAAATCCAAAAAGAAGAGAGAAAACACTCCACTCCTCCAAATCATTCACAATACAAATCAACAGCAAGTTCAATTCTGAAAACCAAAACAAAATATACGGGAGGTAAGGCAGACTGCCAGTCAGCTCCCAAATTCCATTCCAGGGTAATAATAAAGCCTATTGTCTTCAAACTAATTTCATAATTACCTCAGCTGCTGGTGTCATCTTACAGGGTTCCAGCCCAAACTACTGTGCATACTAGGAGCAGAATTCTACAGCTCAGCCCACTAAACAAGGGGTTGGAGACAGAACTATAAAGTGACTAAAAGCTTTCCAGCAGATACTCCTTTAACTTAGAATAAAACAAACTAGCTAAAAGGAAGGCTTTTTACTGCGGGGTGGGGCTTGTCTATGAAGCAATTTGGCGTCCTAGAATCATATAAAGGAATACTAATTTATCATCCTGAAACAAAAATTACATCCAAGTAGCTCTAGCATCCTTCCTTAACTAGGCGTTAGATTGAACTTGACTGGCTGTCAGGTAAACTAAAGTCACAATGGGGATGCCACTCAATAACCATAATGGCACCCAATGCTGGCCAGAAACTCACTCTGAGGTTGTTTTTTTTTTTTAATATTACACATAAAACAAACCGAGAAGCTCTATCAGTTTCCTGTTCAACAAGAATATGGAGGGTCTAACACAGTAAAGGTGATGTCAGAAGCTGAATTCAACTCAAGTCTCCCTATTTAATAAAAAAGGGATCAATGAGCAATCTCCCACTTTGATTATTTGGGGGCCTAATAAAATATCTGAGGTCTAATAGGCAAAAGGAGAGACTGAGAACTATACTCACCCTGCCGCCTGTCGGCAATGTACTTTTCTCATCAACTAAACTTCATAACCAAAAACAGGAAAGAGAATCACATTTCTTGAGTGAAAGAACCTCTCTACCCTTTCTCTGTTAAATCAGCTTAGAAGGGGAAGAAGACCCCACCAACTCACAGTCCCACCTTCCTCATCTTCCAGTTAGTCCTAGGTCTTCACCTATAATGCAAAGATCAGTCTCCAGCCTTTGTGCAAACTGTCAGCTGATTTGTTGTTATTGTTGCTGTTTTAAGGAAAATGGCACAAAATAGCAAGTGATAAAGAAAAATGCAAATATAGAAGAAGCAGGCAAGAATGAAGGTAAATAGGCAGGGAGGCAAGAAGGAAGAGAAGAAAGGAGGAAGATGCATTTTTTAATTTTTTTTAGATGTTCATTTTGATGGTTCCCCTGGGTTATAAACCTGAGTCCATGGGCATTATATGGACTGTGCTGACTGGAGTCACAGACCTAATGCCTGAGCCACCAAGGCACATCCAAATATTCATTTTATAAACTTGTTCTGTCATGAGAAGATGCTACTTACGGTGTTGATTTATAGGAAGACTCTGGATACAACGGTTTGCCATTCACTTTCCCATTCAAAGAGTATGCCAAAGGGCTGTCCACTCTGTCCACATAGTCTGATGGGGGAGGAGGCATGTCTTGTGTGCCTGCAGAAACATTTTTAACCTAAAGAAACAGCCCCCAAAGACACAGTTATTAGTTAACTTGTAATTTAAAAGGGGAAATGGAAAAGAATAGTCAAATAAAAATTATCTAATATTTGAGTTCACTAAATTCTATTAACCTGTGACAATTGCTTTATTTGTGCTAACAGCAAAATCAGTATTTTTGCAAAGAAATAAATGGTGCTATAGATGTGTAACAGGTCCAGAATGTATTACAAAGAATTAAAAAATTCTAATTATCTGATTCACATGCTGACAAATAGGTGGTGATTGTTCCTCATCTTAGGAAAGCTAATCTTATTTTATCTCAGCTAGGTCCGTGTTAGGGCAAGAATTTTCATTTCTAACAAGTTCTAAGGTAATGTTCATGTTGGAAATTCGAATTGATTTCTGCTACAGTTCTTTAAAGAGATTTATTCTCTCTTAATGTAGTTCTCATTGGCTCTATTAATAGTAACTAAACAGTAGAATTATAGCACCATTTTCTTTCTCTGTCCTTTTTATTCCACTCTGATATGTGAATTCCATTCTTACAGAAATGAATTTGTCCTTATAAGTAATATGTATCGGAGGTTATGCCTTGTTAACACAAAAAGTTTCCCACAAAACCTCTGCGAGAAAAAAATCATTTCTGTGAAAAAGAGCAACTTTTCAAAACTGGAGAGGATGGGATGACTTCAGCATGATGGCGGCTCAGGAACAGCTGTGTGGCTCAGGCTGCCAGACTAGGCTTCCAGACTGGGTAGCCAGGATTTAAAAAAAAAAAAACAACAACAAAAGAAAACACATTACTGAGGTTCACTCCAAATCTGCCACCTAAAGTCTGGAGAATCTCAGTCTCCTCATCAGCAATAAACAAGGAAAAAGACATATTTCATAAAGTCGTTTCAATGATTACATGATGACAAGCTATCACTGTTAGCATATGATAAGTATTCAGAAGATGCTGGATTCTGAAAGCCTGCAGATCTAAATAAAGAATTTCTCAGTATTTAAGGGGATAGTAACTTTTAACTGGATTATTTTGCTGTTATAAATCCTTGAAGCACCAACACAGTGCGTTTCCTTTAATACACATTCCTTACATAAAACATAACTTGCTCCTTCCCTGACAATCCCGGCAATATCACACACCAAAACACATTTAGCCACCCCCAAAGTACCTAGAGGTCCTTAATTGTTTAATATTCCCGTGAGTCAGTAAGGAATGGAATCACTTCCCTCTGAAAGAGGAATCCGGCAGTAACTAGGAACCAGTGGGTGGGTTGTCAGGGAGTGTGCTTAGGTCCCACCACAGGGGTGAGGGGTGGGAACCATTCTTGGCTCCCAATGAATTCCTTAGGATTTGAAACCATCGCAAAAGCTTCGCAGGCAAAATTCCCCCAAGCCAGAGAGCAATTCTTACCCTGGACACCTCACTTGAAGTTCAAGACTTCCTTCTCTTAAAAATCCATTTTTACTTCTCCAGGTTTTTCATCCCTTTGCTACTTCTAGCAGAGTTTGCAGAGCTCATGGATTTCCTACTGATCTGGGCAAACTGGAAATCAAAGCTTTACCCCCAAAGGTACCTGGATGTCCTGGGAGACTTCTTATTGACTGCAATGCAATGTCCTCCCAGCTCCTTGGCCAGCTAATTTGTAACTGGCCTTCACGTTTTGGCTCACTGCCAAGGAGTGCTCATACACCACCTCCTGGAGGGAACCACACTCCCTGCTGGGTGGCGCACCTGCACCTACTTGGCCTCCTATCTCCCCAAGCACCTATGCATACAAACCTCCCACCAGAGCACTTACACACTGCAGAACAATTGTTTACTCACAGTAGGATGGTTTGAGCCCATATCTCTGACTTCAGTGGGAAAAGCATTATTCTTTTTTTTTTTTTTTTTTAATTTTTAGAGGAAAAAAGCAGGCAGGAATGAAGGCAAGTAGGCGGGCAGGCAGGCAGGAAAGAAGAGGAGGAAAAAGCATTTATTTAGTTAGTTCGTTCGTTCATTATTCTTGTTGGTTGCCCCGCCCACCCCCCATCCCACCCCTACCCCGGGTCTTAAACCAGGGTCCTTGGTCTTTATGTGGACTATGCCTGACCCACCAGGACACTTTCCCCTCTTGGTGGCTCAGGCGGCTGAGATTTAGGGAATTGCTCTTAAAACCACCACTGCCTGCTGCTTACAACGTGCCAAATGCAGACTGATAGATTATTTAGTAGGCACAACACCTCAGGGGTAAACGTTATCATTGCTTTTGCAGAAATGAGGAGGTTATGGCTCAGAGAGTAGAACAGCTTTTCCAAGGACCTATGCCCAGCCACTGGTAATGTGGGATTGAAATGCAGGGTGCTAAAGCCTCTGCTACAATACACCACGTCTCCTGGGGCAGTCTCCTACCTTTCTCTTGAACATGGCACAAACCAAGAGACTAGAGTTCACTGCATAAAGGTCATCTTATTGATGACTGTTCTCTTGCTGCATGGTGCCTACATACCCGGGCACCTTATCAATGAGTCGACCTTTATCTCAGCGAGTGAGTAGAACTGGACTAGCCTGACCACTGCCTTCATCTTCAGTGCAGGTCTTTCATTATTTAAACCTTTTCTATACATACACTCAAAAAATTCCAAGGTAGTGCTATGGCTGCACAAATATGAAAATTGGATCAACACAGATTAATCATTAGTATGGCTCCAGCATAAGGATGACGGGCACATTTTTACACATTCCATATTATTTTTGAAAAATACCCAGCCAGCTGCAATGCTAGACTCAAAGATGAATAAACAGCAGCCTTTATATGTAAACTGATGAGTGTAGAAGCAGAGGCAAAATAAGGATTTTGTCCTCTTTTCCCAAAAGAAGCTAAAATATATCTCTCACAGTATCAAAGGCTATTTTCTAAGGACTGTAGAAGGACAGGGGGAAGTCCTGGTGGGGAGTGATTTAATATTAGTAATTTATACAAGGAGCCCTCAACCTGTCTTTCTCAATATGAGAAAAGGGATTTTGAAGTTGCCCTGTTTTTTCCATTTTGGGTTTTTTAAGTCTCACTATTATTGATGGGATTCCCAGTCAGCCTACAAAGCTCAGTGATGTGGCTAAGGTCCTTTAGAGGAGAAAGCAGAGTAAAAACACAAGTTAAGGAAGATGTGTCTTCTATTAAGTACTGAAGAAAAAAAAGAAGTTGAGAGAGAATCATTCCTGAAACCAAAAGTTGGAAGGCTGTTCTAAAGCCCAGAGAGGCGCCTCAGGCCTAGAGGGCCTGTAGGGGCAAGAGCCTGGGTGACCTGGGAAGGACGCTTCAGGCAGCAGAAACTCACTGGTTTCTGGTCACAGCAGGTCCAACTGACTTCCTGGTACCTGGGATCCACTCAGGAGTTCAGTTTCTAGGGGTGCCCCGGTCCTACAGATATTCTTTAAAAGGAAAGAGACAGCAAAAAAACACACCAGCTTCGGGGAAAAAAATACACCTAACCAAAGAGTGACTTGGATTTAATGTTTTTTAAAAATTCCCATTCTCAGGTCTTGAACTGGATCCATGGGCTTTTCACAAAGCCTGCACCTTAGCCACCTTACTGGCCTGTGTCACAGGGAAGCACCCAGACTCACTCGAAACTAAATTCAGAAAGGACAAGTGTTCGTACAGACCGTGCTTAGCGAACTTGGGGCAATGTACAGGAAAGCTGTACTAAGATTCACATTCCAATCCAGAAAGAACGACAGTGTTTAAAGTATCAAAATGAAAGATTCAAATGAAAGAATCTCAAAAAATTTTTCACAAGTGGTAATTATGATGGAGATACATTTTTATTCAAAATTTAATTACACTCATTAGAACTGTTCTGAATATGTCAAGAGCGAAAAAAAAAAAAAAAAAAATCTCCCGAACAAAAAAATCCTCTAACATTCCTTAGAGAATGAATGAGAACATTCTAAATCCCAAGGGGGCGCTGAGCTCTCCTCCAAACACCTGTCATCATGAGGACTTCCTGGAACCCAGACGGGGCGCCACAGTTGCCTGTACAAATACCACTGGCTCACGAGCAGCCTCCCCACCCCACTCCTTGAAGTCAGAGGTGAAATAGAAACACAAGAATGTTTTGGGTCACTTTGAAAGAAACTCTTCTCCAAAACGATGTGCCCACGCTTCTCTCTATTTGAATGAATTTCGTGTTATCTGGAATTAGTACAAGCAAAAGTTACAATGATAGCCATTCTACATTTTCCTCTTCATACAACATGGGAAAGAGTCAGCTGGAACTAGTCACCATGGCAAAAGTCATCTACCTCTAAGAATAAAAGGACAGCTCATCTATTGAGCATCTATCAGATCAGGCAAAACCCAACCTTGCTTATTCCTCACCACCACCTATGATATGATTATCTCCATTTTCAGATAAGAAAACTGAACCTCAATGGTTAAATTAATTTGCTCCAACAGAGAAGGCAGGTGACCTGGTAACCAGAGGGAGGCTATGAATCCTGGTCCACCTGGATCCAAATCCCAGCTCTTTCCAGCATAAACAAACTTCCACCCCCTCAGGAATTTAAACACGGCTTGAGGGCCACATCCTGTCCAGGTACTTTTCCCTATAATAAAGGAACCAATCTCACTGCCTTAATTCTTCACTGCACCCTACTGAGCTACTACATGAATCCATTCTGAAGAGTGTAATTTGCCTATTAGCCTTAACATTCTAAGAGCAGCTGCGGACACAAAATTAGGATATGTGCTGTGGTCACTAGATGCCTTTGCGAAGGTCAGATCAGAGAGATATCACCTTCAAAAGCGAAACAGGACTTTCCTTGCTTGGTAATTAAAGAACTGCATCAGGCATCAGGGCCTTCATCTCAAGTGCCATCTCCAGTTTACAACCTGCATCCACCGCCCAGGCCTCATGTCCTCGCACTGTTCTCCGAACAGTAAGTGGCCTAACTCGTCCTTCTCGTTTTCTGATATTTTACGGCCACAGCTACGTACCTACAAGAGTCTCAAAATTGTCTCTGGACAATTCCCTCAGACTTCTCTCTATCCTTTGTTGCTTGAAGGTAGATTCCAGAATGAAGAAATTATGAAGCAGGTCTGAGTAAGTCTGATTAACAAATACTGATGAGAAGACACTGAGGATTTAGCAAACACAATGTCCCCTAACCAAATGCACATTGCCCGGGGGGAGTAACACACACCAGCAATAATATCTGAAGCTCCCTGAGCATCCAGGAGCTATCAGAACCTAGGCGGGGTAAGCGGAGAAACCATATACAGTACTGAGTAAGAGAAGCTCCTCAGTGATCCCATTCAAGGCCCCAGAAATTCTGGGGTTGTGAATATGTGCCAGCACTCCCCAAGAGGTGTGTCACAGGCACAAGACACCTCCGTGTTCACAGCCAGTCACCCTCGGGGCTCCCATCCCCCCGCTTGCTTACTCCGGTCCGTGGGGCGACCTTGGCACTCTCCCAAGATGTCTTATGCTGACTCAATTCAAATGTTCACTCGCCAGCAGTCTAACAGGTCTGGCTGTACAGCCTAGGTACTCAAGTGTGGTCCCCAGAAAAACAGCATCAGCCTCACCTTGACATCCACTAGAAGTGCACATTCTCAGACTCCATCCCAGAGTGAGAAAGGGGTGGCAGGGCAAGCCTAATAGCCAGTCCCCCAGGTGACTCAGACATGAGCTAAGGTTTGAGATCACTGATAGAGGGCCATTCAACTCCATACCACAGACAACTGCCCTGTTCAGACCATTGTACTATAGTTAACGTAGCATTAACTTGATTAAGTGCGGGATGTCTAGGAATTCCTGCCTTCAGAGTGCCACAAAGACCTGCTCGGGCATACACACCACCTGGCCCTCAGCGTCCATCTCAACTCTAAACTGGCTCTCCTGGCCTGCCCTCCGTCCCTTTCATTCACAGTGGTGCCAGGGCGGACAAAGTCTTCTGAACACCATGCTAGTCGGTGCTAAAGTCAGTAGACAGGGCACTGCTACCTGTGTTCCATTTGTCCCAGCTGAGGGCACAGAGACCCGTGAAATGTTCCCTGAGGTGAGAACCCAATATACCAGTAGTGGCCCCAGGGCTGTTCTACATTAAGGAATGATGTACTAGTTGAAAATACAGCAGCTATTTAAGTTTCTTCAGATGTCTAGTGCTGATTACCAAGCACCACTGCCATCCCAGTTCCCCACCCCACACATACCAGACCCCCCACTCCTGTGTGCAGGCAGATAACATGCAGAGCTGCCCATACCCTGCGGTGAACACTTGTTCTTATCTTACCGCAATTTGCGGCAAGTTTCCAAACAAGAGGAAGACTATGTTAAACTACAATGAATCTTTTTTATGGTTTGGGTACTTACCCAAGCTCCCTTATTCAACTCATCATTACCCCAACAAAAATGTATTGAGTGTTAATAAATTATGTGCTGGCCCTGACCTAAGTCCTTTCATCACCACAGCATCAGCCTATCTGTAGATGAACCATTATTTTCCCCATTCACACATGAGGAACTTATTACATGAACCGACAAAACCACCACCTTGAGGCAAAGGATTCCCTTGATCAGATCCAAGGAAACCAAATGCTACTGAAGGCTGACCACAAAGGACAGGGCCCTGTCCCTTCTCTACACCTGGTCAGCTCTCTCTCTTTGGCGTCTACTATGACAGATAAATGCTAGAAAGGAAGCGCCACAGATGTTGCATCACAACATCAAAGAAATTTCTACAAGCAAGACTATTTAGATATTAAACTTAGCTCTTAGATTTCCTATTTAAAAATAAAGACCTCGTTCAACAAATTTCATTTACTAGGTAACAATGGAGAAATGAGTTTATGACATGTTTGCTTCAAACTTACTCCATTCTTGCTTAAGGAAGATATGCAATTAGGAGGCATGCAGAAAAGATTCCTGGGAAACTGATGTGCTGATTTGTAGTGAGAGAAGAACTTTAAACATAGTATCACATTTTAATCTGCTGATTTTATTAAGTGCTGTTTTCCTGAACTCTTTTGGCAAAGAAAACTATGGCTCAACTATGCAACTGTCCTCACATCCCAACCAGTTGGAGATTCTGTCCCAGTTTCAGCACGGGCAAATATATGATGGTGCACACCCTTAAACCTATGGAATGTCAGATGCAATGTATTTAAAAGTAAAATCTTAAAAATAAGTAAAAAGTTAACTCACACACATACACACAAGAAGGCAAATATAATACTTGTCCTGACACACACTGGTAGCTCCAGCACTAAGCCAGTAGCTAGGGGAAAGCCCAAGGAACTGGGTTCAAGACCCAGAACCAGGGGGAACAACCAAAATGAACAAATAAATAAAATGCTTCTCTCTCTCTTAGGATGATGATGATGTAGAAAGTGGCTCGTCTATAATGGCTACTTAGGAAATGGTGGTCTCTCTCTCATTGTGATTTGTTTTTAGCTTTGTTGCCCAAGATTAAGAACTGAAGCACAAACTCAAGTCAGTTTGATGAACTGGGCTGGAAAGAGCACTGAGAAAGCAGAACTGAAATGTCTAGTCCTAACTCATGTCACCCACCATGATACCACTGCATTGTAAGTTCCTTCTTGTAAGTTCACCAAGGTAGACGTAGATGACCTCACCCTGATTCTGCTTTCTTTTACTTTACCAAAGTCAAATCAATATTTATTTACAGGATCACCTGAAACTGAAGTCCTTAACTTTCAGTTACTGTATCACCAAAATATTACAGGTATCTAAGTTAACTATCGCAGGGCATACAGTTCTGAGGAGAGCCCTGGTCATGTGGAGGGTCATGAAAGGATGGGTCACCAACCCATGCGGATTCTGTCAGAGGCCGTTTCCCAGGCCAGTCTTAGAAGAAGCATTAATATAAAAAAAAGTCAAGAGCAAAATGAAAATGAAGTCTACCCACTCAGAAAGAAGTCAAGATGGGAAAACAAGTCCTATGGCCTGTGAGTTCCTGATTTTATTTTTGTTTGTTGTTTGTTTGTTTTAAAGAAAAGGTGTAGATAAGAACAAAGACAAGCAGGCAGGCAGGCAGGGAGAGGAGGAAACAGCATTTTATTTATGTTATTCAGCTGTTCACTTGGCTGTTTTTCTAGTCCAGGATTTTGAACTGGGGACACTGGGATGCCTGTGGACTACGCCTGATGGACTAAAGCACTAGACCATGAAGGTGCACTGGGTCTGATTTTAATTGTCCTTGATACACAGTCACATTCCTGTCCTCTGTAGCTATGATGCTTCAACTCTTTTTTAGAATTTCAAGAGCTACCATACAAAATCTTACACATAATTCCTCTTTTTACCTATGCTAATTTATTATTTCTGTCACTTGTAACCTGTAAGTGAATGTTATTAATTCATACAACATTCCTTTTTGCATAGCCAGCTGTTTTCCTTTCATTATCCCTATAGGACAGCCAGCCAGCCATAAGTTTACTGGTCATGTTTACTTTCTCACATACATCTCCTATCAATCCTGAGAGGCAAACAGAATATACTTCCTGATTTTACAGCTAAGGAAACGACAGGCTCAGAGGGGTTGACTGTTTTCCCAAAAGTGCTGGAATTGGGGGCTTGAGGATCCAAAGCTATTATTCCTATACATCCTCTCCAGCCCAGACTTAGCTGAATACATACAATATTGGTATTTGCGGGAGGGGGGGGGGGCCCTGACCCAATTCCAACATGGGTGTGTATGGAGTCTTCCTCACACCTACAAGCAATTTTTGGACACCAGCAAAGTGTCTGAGAATTCAACTTAATTTTGACACTATCTTGTTAAGAGCTGTCTCCCCAGACAGCCTTCCTCTTCAGATGCTGGCTACAAGACCATTACCTGTGCTTCTGACAAGCCCACTATATAAAAGAGAGATTCCCAGGACCCTCTCTTCCTTGATTAATTTGATAGAGTGGCTCATGGAAATCTGTTCACTCACTGGATCACTAGGCTGCTCAGAAACAGCCAGATGGAAGAGATGCAGAGGGCAAGGTACATGGAAAGGAGCATGCCCTCTCCAAGGGCACCATTCTCCCGGAATCTCCAGTTACTCACCAAATCTCTTGAGTTTGAGGGAGTCTTCATTAGACAGTGACTGAATCACTGGCCATTGCTGACTGACTCAACCTTCAGTCTCTCTCCACTCCCTGGAAGTCGGGGTGGGGGCGAAGGTCCTACTCTCTAATTACATGTTTGGTTCTCCAAGCAACCAGTCCCCAGCCTGAGGTACTTCAAGCCACCTTATTCACCTTACAAGGGATATCTTTATCTCCCTTCATTTAGGAAATCCAAGCATTTGGGAGCAGTGACATGTGAATGAAGATCAAATACACGTGAGAAATGTATCTTTGTCAACTGAGTAATCACATATGTTTTTCTTATAAATCACAATATTGCAACTGTTTCAAAATAACAGAACTACCTAAAGTCACAACAAAAGCAGTGAAGTTAGACTCCAAACTGGAATTACATCTCCACCTCCCTAAAAATTCCATAAGACAGAAGTTAAAAAAAAAAAAAAGCCAGCATTATACAAGGAGAGTAGAATTGGTGGACATTAACAGTCCCATCAGGCTATTTATCTAAAACTGAGCTAACAAATGAAGGGTCTCTTCTGCCTACAGCAAAACATAAGCTCAACAGTGCGGGGGTTTCTGGTCTGTGCTTTGTGTCATTGCTCAGAGAAGCAGTGAGGAAGTCCACTCATTAAGGGGAATGAAAGTTTATCTACTCTGATCACAATGAAGCATTAGTTGATTCCTGCCACTGAGAAGCAACTCAGTCACACAGCTGAGAAAACAGAAAAGAAAAGAACACATTAGCATCTTTACTAATGTAAGGAAAGGCATTTTGGCTTGGGCTATCAAATCTATAATGGGTTAATCATTTCTGAAAATTATATTAATGATCATGCAATAGACTACACTTATGCCAGAACTTTGCCTCAGAATAACTGACCTTTACTCCAACACAGCTGAGAAGAATCAATGATATCAGAGAAACTGGTTGAGTTTTGCCACCTTAGCAATTTCCAAATGGTAAAAAGTGGAAAATGCTTATGGCTAATAACATGCTTATAGTTTGAGACTGCTAAGAAAAATGCAAACCAAGACAACAGGAATTCAGTCTTAAACAAATCTGAGTGTTTGGGACCTGCTTGGAGTCAAACAGATTCCATCATGTTTTCGAGCTGCCATGTTGAGACTTCTAGGTAGAATTAAACAGCCTAGTAAGTTCATTGACTGAAAAACCAACATAATCTGATGGCGAAAACAGACCCTTCCACTGCAACACTGTCTGAACAACCCTGCCCACCAATGAGGGATAGACAAATGAATTTAAGAAGCAATCCAAATAACCTGACCTCCGATCATCTCCCTGCCTGACCCTTTAAGTCATCCCACCCCCTTCCCTGATCTAATAACAGATTTAGGCTGCACCTTGGTCATAGACCCAGATCGTGATTCCTATTCTCAGATAAAAACCCTTTTGATTTTATTACAGCCTAATTATTTCTCAGATCAACAACAGACAAACATTATAAAGTCTATAACATATGTAAGAACATAATAATGTAACAAAGTCCTAAGACATGATGTGAAATTAAATAGCTAAAACTAAACAATATATTGCTGTGGCATATATAGATGTGATAAAAACTTATTAAAAAGTAAGGTATAATGAAGTCAAAATTCAAGACAGGTCACCTCTAGGGACAGGCAGAAGCAGATGGACAGGCATGAAAAACACACAAGGTAATGTAACTTGGTAAGGTAAATCTTGGGCAGGATGAGGGTTGTTCATTATGAAAACAAATGAATATAATAAAAAAGGCTATTCATGAGCCAAAGATGACAATGTCATGAACCAAGAAATGGGATTAATCTATTTCTGTGCCCCTGAGTTAAAAAAAGAAAAGAAAAAAAACATAGAAAAGGTAATCACTGAGAATATCCATAAGAGCATGTCAGCATGGAAATGCTCAATTAGGGCTTAGTCCTAGTCATCACCCACAATGTGACCCTATGCATATGCAGAAAAACATGATTTCCATTTATATAGTAGCAGAGTTAAATAACTTTGAGATTTTTTTTTTTTCCATTTTCAAAAAAATCACCATAGACTTACTCTAAAAAAAATGACTTTTTTTTTTTTTTCTTTTAAGAGGGGAAGAAAAGAAGGGAGAGAAGGAAGAAGCATCTTTATTTAGTTGTTCATTCTGGTTTCTGGTCCCAGCCCTTGGACTTCACCTGGTTAATGTCCCAGCTGTTGGCTTAGCACCTGAGCTACCAGGGTATTCCTAACTTAATAACTTTTTACATAATTATTCTGGCCAAACCATATGCACAAACAGAAAAATAATCAAAGACTTGACTGTCACCAAAAATGTAAAATTTAAGAAGATAAAATTTCATAAGTGGCTGACTATATGGGAACAAAATTAAGTCAGATTTTATCTCACATCATATAAAAATAAATTTATCAGTCTGAACTAAGTATGGGTCTTAGTAACTGATGCATCAAATTGGTCTAACTGTGATAAATACACCATACTAAAGTCAGATGTAATTGCAGATGACTGCAGGATATATGGAAACTTTCTGTATCATCTTTGCAACTTTTCTGTAAATCTAAAAGTATTCTAAAATTTAAAATGTGTTTAAATATCTAAATTGGAATAATGGCTGCACAACACTAAAAATCATTTAATTATGTATTTATAATGTGGGAATGTTATGATATAAAAATTATGTAGGGGTCTAAATGAAAAGATTATACAATCAAGAAACATGAAGTGCTCCCTGGTAGAGTGGTAGATAAGTCAATTGCCTCTGAAGGTGTGCAAGTCACATACCCCTGGGTTAGAGTTCCAGGTCTAATAGCAAACAACCAATGTGAACAACTAAATAAAAATAAAATAAAATACTTCTTCCTCCTTACTCTTCCTGGCTGCCTACTTGCCTTCATTCCTACCTACACCTTTCCTTTAAAAAAAAAAACCAAAAAAACAAGAATTAGAAAATGCATCATGAACAAGTAAGTATGTTTAACTCAACCTTCTGCACACATTTAGTCCATAATAGAATAAATAAAACTTTAAATTTCAGAAGAAACTACCAAAGACTGCTACTTAAACTGAAGGAGGTAGGCATTAATTAAGACTTTCTAGGTACAACACAAAGAAATGCAGAAGTCATTAACAAAAGATGGAAAATATAAGTTCCTAAAAAATAAATATCATAAACAAAGATCAAAGACCACCGTAGCTGGGAAGAAATACGAACAACGCTTAAGACAAAATGGTAACTTTCATACAATGAAAAAAGTGAACAATACAAAAGAAAACTATGTATGTAACTATAACATAAATGAATCTCATAGACATTATGCTAAGTGGACATAAAAGCACATAGTATAATATAAGCCCATGTATGTGAAGTTTAAGAGAAGGCATAACTAATTGATGTTACAGGAATAAGAGGAGTTACCATCCTTGAGGGGATTCTTACTGAAAAGACGCAAGAAGAAAACTTGGACACTGGAAATGTTCTATATCTTGATCTGGCATGAATATATAAAAATTCACCAAGCCAGATAAATTAGTGCACTTAATGTACTTTCCTCTTTGTGTATGGACATATATTATACTTCAATAAACCTTTAACAGTATCAAAAATGTTTCTGAGGAATGTTTAATGATGTGAGAAAGTCTATAATATAGTGTTAAATCAAAAAAGATAGGATTTTATGCCGATAAGGAATATAAACATTCTTCTGATTTAGAAGAAATAGGAGTAGGGAAAATGATGGAAAAAAACTGCACCAAAATGGTAACTTTTTTTTATATTTCACTGTATTTTCAATATTCTCTATAGTTACCAATAAAAATTATTTTATATACATATTTTTTATCAGAAAAAAGTACCAAATCAGATCTGGGACGTAAAGGTATAACAAAAAATATGGATCGAAAATTGAATTATAGGGACCTTAAAACACTCAAGTGACTGACTACAAAGGACCAGGTTAACACCCAAACAGTTTGCAAACATGGCCTGTTTATTTTACAAAGAACAAGATATCCAGAAAGGGGAGGAGAACAAAAACAAACCAAAAAATCCCTAAGAAGGCAGCAAAACCACTGTGCTGGACAGTCAGACAGCAAAGCAGAAAACTGCCTACTTTCTCACTGAAATCTGTTTAAAACGCTGAAGGTTCTGCTTTGGGAGTGCCAACCCAAAAGGTTTTAAAAATCCAAGAAAGGTAGTAAGATTTAGTAAGATAAAGAATGTCTACACTGATCCCAAATTATAGGGAAGGAATAAACTAATATTTAATAGTTAATTATTCTGCTAGTTAAGATATTCTTGCCCCCCAAAAAACTCATTATTAGCTATGAGTATTAATTGTTAGTTCTCCAAAATGAGTAGACATCACACTTTATTCCTCACTGAGTCTAAGGAATTCTAGATTTTCTTCATTATTTTTAAATGATCAGAAATTAAAATCATAAAAATAATGACTAAAAGGGGGAAAAAAATCATTAATCCCCTCCACTGTTACATTCTTTAGAGGCAGCTTCAAGCATTCCACTTTGACAGCTCCATTACGAGAGTGAAGCCAATGGAGCAGAACAGGCCTAAGAGCAGACAAAGTACCAGACTACACCTGGATGTTGAAGTAAATTGAAGGAAAGAAAGAGAATATGGTACGGAGTTCCGCAAAGCGAACTGGGGCTGGTTCAGGGGCAATGAAAGGAAAAGTAAAATACCTGTAGGTAAAACTACTTCCAAGTAATATTGCTTCGAATAGGCTTTTTTAGACATTTCAGTGGGGGAAACTAAAAGAAGGGGGAAAAGAGATGAGGAATTTGCCAGAGCAACTATCACATAAAACATTCATATGCTCAGAACCTTCCATCTGCTATTCAATAGATAATTCTTTAAGTTTTATATAGCAAAATAGTTACTACAGAGAAATGATGAGGTACATGTGAAAAACTACAAGCTGGCTATCAAATTGCCAGAGAATCTTTGAAAAAATTTTAGAAAAACAATGCCTTTTTAAAAGTTACCTCCTTTGAGCTTCATCATCACCACCCTAAGTTGTTATGACTATCTTCTGCCAAATTATCAAAAGCACCTTGATTAAACCATCAGGACAGTAAAATCAGATGACAGGCCAAAGTTCACCGGGGCTCTAATATTACAGCACTGGTCTCTCCAGTTGCTGGGTTTTTTTTTTTAAGGCTCTCAAACCTTAAGTAAACAAAGCCAACAGCCAGTGAAAACTGACACACCCAGAAACTCTCATCGAAACATTTACTTCACAGTTCTGCAACTGGCTGTCCTATTCCATTTATAGGCAGCCTTGACTGGTGCTAAAGGTCAAAAGAAACACTACTGAACACCTTCCCACTTTTATGGAGGTGGGGGTGGGGGAAGAGGGGGAAAAGAACACGCAAATTTCAAACAGAAGACAGGGATGACAGAACACTCACCTTAGTGTTATAGATACAACACACCTTCTAATTTTCGTAAGACAACTTCATGATTGCTTCTTCACTAGAAAAAAATGGTAGCTACATTTCTAGATTTTTTTCAAAAACTGGACATATAGGATGCTAGAGCTAAGAGGAGCCTTGAAAATGAGTTATGTCTGTACCCATGATCTGACCAGCAGTGCCCATCTTGAGTCTTCTCCACTCGTCGAAGCAATCCTACCCTGGAACCAGCATTGATGGTGCTCAACTAACCTTTATGGCAAGAAATCAGAAAGGTCAAAGAAATCTATGATGGCACTTGCTGAGGCTGCATCTAACAGCATCTTAACAGAGGATTACCAAGAAACAGTCTCATTCTCAGGATCTCTAAAAACAGGGTAGGAGTCGATAACAGGCATTTGGTAGTTACTCTGGAGGAAGGGACTTTCTGCATTTTCAACAATTCACATCACATAAGAAGTCACCTATCTGTAGCATTACCAGTCTATAGAAAAAAGGAAATCCTTCTAATCTCTCTCTCTGCCTCAATGAAGTATTTCACAGGTAAATGTTAACAAGAATTAGTCGTGTTAATACAGAATTGGTCAGGTCCGACTGTGGCTCAGCAGCTAAGATGTGGGTTATGCAAAGCCCAAGGACCCAAGTTCAAGACCTAGGGTCACAGGAAAGAAAAAAAGAATGTCACTACAATTTGCCAGGCTGCTGCTCATGTGAAAAACTTCAAGATCTGTCACCTATTACCAAGAGTTGGGTTTTTTGTTTTGCAAAGGCCAAGTTCCTTCCACATGATTGATTCTTTTTTCAGTGCCCAGATTCACCTCCTTAAAAATGGAAATGTTTGTATTTCCTTACAGCAAAATAATTTCCACTTATCACCGCCCTTCTTAAGGTTCTGAGTAAAAACAGAGGTCACAACTTTTGCAACACATACAAATAATATTTCTAAGGACAAAGTTTCACAGAGCGCTCAAAGTCAAGTTGAGAGACAGAAAACAGAGAGTTTAATAAAAAAAAATAGGTGTTTGTTACTTTTACACTTACCCATTCTTCAACATTGGGGGTCTGCTCATCATAAATATGGTCCTTGTCCCACAAAATATTTGACTTGTCATACCGATCCATTTTGTTTCGAGTTTTCACAGCAAAGAAAATTATTAAAGCAAAGGCCACAATAACCATGAACCCCAGTACAATGGCAATGGCCTAAAGAGATGAAGGATATTAACATAATTAGATTTTAATTATTTAATCCCAATCCGCCTGCTACAAACTATTCAAATCCTCATCTGAGACTTTACTAAAGGCCTTTGGTTTAACTGATGTAAAACTGATACAAATCGGTTACATTTTAGAAATATAAGACCTATTCCACATCAGTTGGGTTACAGCTAGAAAAACACATACAACCCGATTCACTCCTTAGAACATGCTTAAAGTTAGGCATTACCATTGTCCCCATTTTTATAGAAAACCATTTCCAAACCTGAGCACTAAGGGGCCATACTTTTATAAAAAGATGAGAAAGGCCAGTATTAATTCAATTTCATGCCTTGGTGGTCCAATTATTAAGTCTACCAGCACAGTCTACATATATATCTCAAGGACCCAGGCTCAAGACCAAGGGTCAATATGAACAACTAAATAAAACAAAATGCTTCTTCCACCTCTTTCCTGCCTGCCAGACTCTGCTTGCCTTCATTACTGCCAGTAACTTACCTTTGTTTAAAAAAAAAAAAAAAAAAATTCAATCACTGACATACTTCTAAAAGGGTTTAAAAATGTTCTTCTCACAAGTAGCTTTAATAACCAATTATGATGATAATCTTGTTGCTAACATATACCTGGTAAATCTTTTACCACTGAATGCAAATTTCAGCACGCAGAGGACCTACTGTATCATAAACGAAGACATGATCTAACCAAGCTACAATTTAGAGAAAACAGATTCTCTGTTGTAGGAGTTTATGTTCTTATTAGAAAGTCCCTATGACAAGGAAAACCTGACAGAGTCCCAGCGTCTGAGAGGTATGTATATTAAGTGTTACATGGACCTGGAGGCGCGTGGAGGTGAGGCAGGTACCAGGACTCTACGTTGGATATCTGCTAATGGAGAATAGGAGGCTGTGTGCAGCTGTCTGACAGAGACCTCCTTTTTCAAAGATTACAGGTTTTGTAGTAGTCAGAGGACAATGTGGGTGGGGGTATGGGAAGATAGGAGTACTCTCAGTCCTATTTACCACATACATTTGAATATAGACACTCTGAAAACCTGCATTTGGAGGAAAAGTATTTCAATCTTCAAAATAACGGTAGTTATTGGAGAAGGTGTAATCTCAAAAAGAGTGATTCACTCAGGTAAAAGAACAGGAATTCCTGAGTCAGTATAAGGTGAGAAAAAGAAGAAAAACAAAAAAAGATTAGTAACCCAGAAACACTCTCAGTATAATTAGGGTGACTGACTCATGGTTACTGGAGGCAGGGCCCTCAGCCCCACCTGCACAACTGAATCACCTGTAGCTTTTAAAAAAAAAAAAGAAAACTTGAATTACACTCTAGAGTAAGAAAGGCAAGGTGGGAATGAAAGGAAGCAGACAGGCAGGCAGGCAGGAAGCAGGAGGAGGAGGCATTTTATTCGTCTGATTTTTGGTTTTTCACTCTAGCCCTGGGTTGCGAACTCGGGTCCTGGGGATGTTTTGGTTTGCATGCCACTGTCTCAGTGGCCTGAACCACAAGGGCATACCTGCAAAGCACTTTTGAAAGAAACTGTAAACCTAAGTAAATGAAAAGACATGTATCTAGGATTACGTGCATGGAGCAGAAGAGGCTTAAACTGTAAAGATGGCAACCTCTCCCCCACCCCACTGATCCATAGATTCAATGCATCCTTCACAATTCATTTTTGTAGAAACTGACAAGCTGAGCCTAAAATGCATCTAAAATGCAAGAGATTCAGAATCTAGCTAAAACATCTTTGAAAAGTACAAAGTTGGAGGACTCTCATTTCGAATTTCAAACCTTTCAATGAAGGTAAAGTGAACAAGACTGTGTAGTACTGGTAACAGGATAGACAGACATTAACAGAATCAAATTGAGAATCTAGAAATAAATTCTCACATTTATGGTTAATTCATCTTGGCAAGAGCATAAAGTCAATTTAATAGAGAAAGAGTCCTTTCAACAAAAAATACCAATACAACTGGACATCCAGACGCAAAGAATATTGGAGCCCTTCCTTATACCAAGCCCCAGATTAAGTGAAAATGATTCGTAAACCTAACTCTAGGAGTTAAAATTCTAAGATTCTTAGAAAATATAGGAGTAAATCTTTGTAACCTTGAATTAGGCAGTGCTCTTAGGACAACAAAAGCTGAATCAACAAAAGAAAAATTAGACTTAATCAAAACTTAAAATTTTTATGTGAAGAAAACTGCCGAAAATGAAGAGAATGACGAAACGGAAAGGAAAAAATTTACAAAGACATATATATGCCATTTGTATCTAGATATACTAAGAATTCTTACAACTCAATAAATGTTCAGAGCATTACTCATAACAGGCAATGTGGAAATAGCCCATGAATGGATAAAGAAAATGGGGTATATTTATACGATGGAATATTCAGCAATGAAAAGGAATGGAGTACCGGTACATACTATGGTATGGATGAACCTTAAAAACAATGCAAAGTGAAAGAAGTCAATTACGAAAGACTGCGTATTGTGGATTCCATTTATATGAAACATGTAGAATAGGCAAATGTATTTATGATGGTCTTGGTCTGGGGAGGGTTAGGAAAAGGACTGCTCATGGGTATGGGGTTTCTTTTAGTGTTGATGAAATTGTTCTAAAATTGACTGCACTGGTGGCTGCATAACACTGAGTATATTGAAAACTGCTGAAGGCACCATACTTTAAATGAATTTGATGATATATTAATTACATCTTAATGATGACACCCAGCCCTTTTCCCAGATTCTGTTCTAACTAGAATTAGGGGTTTATCAAATTTTTTTTTTTTAAGTTCCCAAAGTCATTCTACAAGCATCCCAAGTTAAGAACCATGGGCCTCGGGAGAGAAGGAAGAAGAGACCAGAACTAAACGTACCTCCTGGGGATCCACCACACAGTAGTGATACAAATACTGATCGTAGATTCCAACTGTAGGTGTATAAAACTGGTTGCAGATGGCATATATTTGTGAAGTGTATATAGAACCAGAAGCCTGGGCAGTTGGGTTGACTCCCATTATATAGACAATTGTAGCAATAAACACCATGATGAGCAGGATAGCACTCACTATGATCACAGTCAAATAGTATCTTCTTGTTCTAGATATTTCTGATCTTATAACACTGGTAAGAAATATCACCAAGGCAGCAATGAAACAAAAGGCAGTCATGGCCAGCAGGAAGCCCTTTGCTGCTCTTGGATCTGTGTAGCCTCCTCCATAACCTCCTCCATAGAGTCCATAGATTCCTCCATAGCTGTAGCTACTTCCGTAACCACCAAAGGAACTTCCTACATAAGGATAACCCATACCACCTCCTCCCGGTAAAATTCCATAGCCTCTGTCCCAGGCTAGTGTGGAGGCGACACAGGCAAATATGGCAATGCACATCACAGTAACGAGCATAGACAGAATCCGAATGACTCCTGGAGGAGAGGTCCATTTGTAGAAGTGAAGAATTTCATCTTCTGGATAGAAAGAATACGCTGGTTGAGACAGCATTGGCCGAACATGCATCTCTCCACCATAGATATCATTGCTTGGTGCATAATGGTTGGGTTTGCTGAAATGCACATGAAAACAATTTCAAGTTAGCACTTTTTGGTGGTAAACAGAAAGAAAGTATAAATTACCTGGAATCATTTAAAACAAATCATTGGCAACAAAACTTTAGGACTATTCCACTGTAATGAGGTAATCTGTGGCCACGCCACAACCCATGCCAATCCAATGTCAAACTCTTACCCTCCAACTAGACTATCGGGAATTTCTGAAGGTAATTAGGTCATGCAGGTGAGGCCCTTGTGGGAATAGTGCTCTTATAAAAGAGGCTCCAGAGAGTTCTCTCACTCCTTCTACTATGTGAGGATACAGTAAGTCAGCAGTCTGAAGCTTGGAAGAGGGATCTCACCAGAACTCAACTAGGCTGGCACCCTGACATTGGTCTCCAGCCACCAACTCAGAAATAAATTTCTGTTGTTTATAAATTACTCTGACTATGATACGTTGTTGTAGCAACTGGTTCAGCCAACCCCCAGCACTAAAGTTATCTACGTATCGGAATCACTGGTCTGGTTGTGAAAACACAGATTGCTGGCCCTAGCCCCAGAGCTGCTAATTCTGCAGACCGAGGTAAAACACATTGCTAGATGATGCTGATGCAGCCATTCTGGGAACTAAACATTGAGAATGACGGCTCTAGGATCGGAGGCCCTCAACTTTTGCTGCGTATTAGAATTACCTGGGGAATGTTTCAAATGCACTGATGAAGCCCTCCATATAATTAAATCATAATCCCCAGGGATGGCATCCAAGCAGTTTACAACGATGGTGTGAACCCTTCTGCCTCTGTGCCTTGAGACTGGACATACTGACTTGATAGTTAGATATAACACTTACAAACGCCCATCTAGGGGGTTATGCAATTCCTGACAGCCTTGCTCTCCTACCAAAGAAAGCACATTCATTCATTTCTTCATATGAAGGTTATTTACAGGAGCTGCCAGGCTAACATGTACTGGGCACTGGAGATACAACAATAAACAGGACAGTTTCAGTCCAGGTCTGTAAGAGTTTGGGCTCTGTCATGGCAGTAACATGTTAAATCACTACATCATCTACAGCTCATAAGAGCTATGAAACAAATCGGATATGCAATGAAACTCATCAGGGTGATGCCTGCCTAATGGATCTTGAATTTCCTATATAGTAATTTAATTAAACACATGGGACATGACAGCCACATTGATGTATGACTACATGACTCTAAGATGTACCGGTCAATTTCTAAACTGACCCCAGTCACTCTGGTTTTTGCCTTCATCTCTACAATCTTCCTCACTCCAAAGAAAAGCACCTTACTCCTGGGTGCTGCGCACCATACAAATTCAAAGAAATTACCTGAATATAAGAGAATAAGAAATAAAAAGGAAACAGAGAACTTGGAATGCTGATAAGTTAGTCTTTGGAAACATCAGGAATGAAAATTCTATAACCCATTCTACTCAGGTATTAGGGTTCTCTCCATTTAGGGATCTGAACATCCGTGAACATGCACCCTAGTACACAAATGCACTAATTTTGCTGCTTGTTTTACATAATGACAGGAATCACTCTTAAAATTGGCAATACAAAAAACATGCTAAGTGAAAAAAGTCCTCACAAACATAGCATATTGTATGATTCTATTTATATGAAATGTCCAGAATAACCAAATAAAACAGAAAGTAGATTGGTGGAGGAGTGACTGCTAATGATAAGAGTTTCTTGGGAAGGGCAGGGGTGGTGATGAAAATATTCTAAAACTGTGGTGATGGTTTCACAAGTCTGAATACTAAAATCAGTGAACTGGCCATTCTAAACAGGGGAATTATATGGTGTATGAATTACATCTCAATAAAGGTATTTTTGAAATTGACACTATATTGTCAACAGTGTTAAAGAAGGCATTAATATGGAAGCTTCCTATCATTTGTGAAAAACAAAAAAGAATATATGTGAAAATATAAGCCTAGGATATACTGAAATATTAGAAGCTTGTGACAATAGTTGCCACTGTAGAGAAAAAAGCATCCTGACAGCTAAGGCTAAAAGAGCTCACTTTTCAATGTTACCCTTTAGTTTCATTTAAATTTATAAATGCATATTATCTTATTTTTAAAAACACATAAAAAAGGTTCAAGTACATTTTTTACATGTGACAGACTATAAACAAGAAGAAAAATCAAAAGAATTATCTACTTACAATTCATCAGGTCTATAAGGAGGTGGGCTTTCAAAAGGCCTGGATGACATGGCTGATGTCAGCAGTCACCTGATCTTCAAGACAGGCAGCACCCCGGAGGACCAGAGATAAGCCAATCTAAGCAACATAAGTAGGGTAATGGCATCACTACTGAGCTCAAAGTTTCCTTGCATCACTAAGAAAACTAATGATACCAATCTCAAGTAATCTTTCCCTGGTTACTTCTTTCCTTCTCACTGCCATTTCTGACACATTAGGCCATTAATTCCTTGAGCATAGGAATGATTCAGCCTGGTCGTCTTCATAGCACCTCATGACATGCTCTGTACATCTCTGGCAAACAAATATTGTTTAAACTTGAAATTCTAAGTTGTAGTAATCGAAATTCCACAAAATGTTTATAGCACTGGTAAAAAAATAAGGCTATTTTTAAATTAAAAAAAAATATAAGGAAGATATGTAAAGGAAAACTTGTTAAAAATATATTTTTTGGTCATGATTATTCCTACTGTAGTACAAGGCAATTAATATAAACAACAAGTTGCTTTGGCAACAATCCTAATTACTATTAATTTTACAAAAGTGCTATAGGAGCTGTTTAGGAAAATCTCCAAAAGTGCCTGAGATTGCTGTTTTTTTCATGTATTTACATTTTAAGGAAACAGAGGTAATAAAGTTTTTAAAGGAATTGTTTTCTTTTTAAAGCAAAAGTACAGGCAGGAATGAAGGCTAGTAGGCTAGTAGGCAGGCAGGCAAGCAGGCAAGCAGAGAAAGGGAAGAGGAAGAAGCGCTTTTTTTTTTATATTTGATTGCTCAGATTGCTTGTTTCCCCCAGGCACTGTTCTTGCTTCAGGGACCTTGGGATGTATGTGGACTGAGCCCAGTGGACTAAACTACTAGGCCACCAGGATGTACCAGAGTTTAGTTTTATTCTTAATCACAATTCCATGTTGTATCTGTACTCAGAAAGACTAACACTTGTTAGTTCTTAAAATATATTTGTTTCAGGCGCACTCCGGTGACTTAATGGTTAAGTCTGCCAGAGGCGGTCCACATACACACCAAGGACCCGAATTCAGACCAGTCTGGGGAGAACAACCAAATAATATAAATTGCTGCATCCTCCTGTCTCTTCCTAACTGACTGCACCTTTCCCTTAAAACACTCCTTCAATGTTAACCAAAGTATAATTGGTTTGAAAAAATGTGCTTTTATCATTAAAACTGATCACAAAACACATGTAAGAATGGTGGGATGGTAAACATTTTTCCCTTGATGCCTTTTCCAAATTTTCAAAGTGGAACATAATTTTTGTTAAAAAAGGGAACTACATCAAATGCACATTGTATTAAAGAATCCTCTTCTGTAAGAGAAATACAGAATGATTTTGTTCTAAAATTCCTCAGAGCACAAATCCCTTAACCTCTGAGAGCCAATTTCGCTCAGTCAACAAGCACTTATTAAGTGCCTACACTCTGCCAAGGGAGCCTGCAGAGGTGAAGTAGAAGACAGTTCTCCAAAGGCCACAAGGAAAACAGCAGTTGAGACGGGTATGAGGTGCAGATGAGCTACATGACACAATGCAGTGTGGGGATAACAGAGAAGACTCAGGGAGCAAGAGGGGGAAGCTGAGGAGAGGACACCTGACAACGCTACAACCTGCCTCCATGAAAGTTGTAAACAGGGGTTCAGGACCTGGATTCAGGGGAAAACAATGAAAAAACATCTACAATCTTAGTTTATCAAAATGTCTAGTATTTCTTCTTATTCAAATAAAGTATGTGCAATTGTTCATTAGTATGTTGGTCAATTCAAACTCTTCAAAGTCAATGGCAACTATCTTCTACATCCTTAAGAACAATTTCGAACTTTTCAGAATAAAATACTGCCCTATGTATATTAGGTAAAACTTCAAAGATGGAAATATATTGAATATTAGTAACACCAACACAATTAGCATAAACAGCTAATCAGTAAGGTAAACAGTCTTTACGTTTTTTTTGTTTGTTTTGTTTTTTGAGGAAAGGTACAGGAATGCAGGTTAGCAGGCAGGCAGACAAAAGAGAGGAGGAAGAACTTGGAAGTCTCCTCACCCCCAGCCCTGGGATACCAACCAGGATACTTGGGACGTATGCAGCCTGCCCTGGCACAAGGCAGTTAACCAAATTGCTACTCCTCCATGGCGAACCTACATTCTTTTCTTTAAAAAAATTTTTTTAAGGTGCACCCTGGTGGAGTAGAGGTTCAGTGCAGCCCACATACATCCCAAGGACCCAGGTTCTCCTCTTAGGGTCAGAGGACACAACCAGAATGAACTAAATAATAAATAAAGTGCTTCTTCCTTTCTCTTCCTGCCTGCCTAACTGCCTCTGCTTACCTTCATTCCTGACTGCACCTTTCCTAAAAAAATAAAATATAACATGAAAAAAAGTACACAAATACTAAGTTTATACAGCTTTATAACAAGCACCCAAACACACATCTGAGCAATTTAAGCAAAAAATGTATGGGGCTAGCCTGGTGAAGCAGTGGTTAGGTTCACCTCTGATCAGAGTCCACATACTTCCCAAGTACCCAGTTTGAATGCTGGGGGTGGAGGGGCAGGAGGGAAAAGAGAAGGGGGGAGCAGAACAACCCAGATGAACAACTAAATAACAATAAATAAAAATGTTTTTAAAAAGCATAGTGCTATAAAATAATAAGTCCAGATAAAATATCTTCTTAATTGATGTTCAGAATAAAAAAACAAAACAAAGAAAAGCTGAATGGCTTTACGCACAGAGATCAAGGCGTAAATTTCTTGAGCTGTCTGGGATCCAGGTTTAACTGATACCAGCAGCCTCCACCACGCGGCCTAAGTTCGACCCCAAAAAGATGAAAGACATATATCTGAGGTGGACCACTGGAGAAATCGGTGCCACATCTGCCCTGGCCCCCTGGGTCTGCCTCTGGAAAAAGTTTGGGGATGACATTGCCAAGACAACCGGTGAGAGAAGGGTCTGAGGATGACAGTGAAACTGACCATTCAGCACACACAGGCCCAGATGGAGGTGGAACCCTCCACTTCTGCCCTCACCACGGATGCCCTCGAGGCACCACCTCCGCCCTCACCACGGATGCCCTCGAGGCACCACCAAGAGATAGAAAGAAGCAGGAAGCATTAAGCACAGTGGAAATACCGCTTGTGATGAGACTGTCAACATTGCCCAACAGACGCGGCATAGATGTTTAGCTAGACAAACTCTCTGGAACATTAAAGAGATCCCGGGGACTGCTCGGTCTGTGGGCTGCACACCTCATGACATCATAGATGACATCAAGAGTGGGGCAGTGGAATGCCCAGCTAGTGAGGAACTACAAAGGAAAATGTTGCAATGAAGGACCGGCTGAAAAACTAAAAACAACACTGAATCTAGTATATGTAGTATCTTATTTCTACAGTTAAATGTCAACACTGACAAACTGACCTTAGAGGAATTCTATCCCTTCTACAGCTAGGATTCATTCATTTAATATTATGACAAAATTCCAGGCTCAATGATAGTTTCTGAAAATTTTCAATTAATCCAGACTTAGGCTGAAGTGTATTGTCAAAAATCTAGACAAAATCTGTTTCCAAAATGTTATACCCGGGATTCAGAGTTTAACTGTCATGTTTCCTCTAATAACAGAGATTTTAAATCGTGAAATAAGTAATTGTAGAGTGATGCCATATGAACTTAGTTTCTTTTCTTTTTCTTTTTTCCTAAAGGAAAGGTGCAGGCAGGAATAAAGGTGAGCAGGCATGCAGGAAGAGAGAGGAAGAAGCACTTTCATTTATTCTATCTAGTTGTTCCCTCCAGTCCTGGGGTTTGAACCTTAGGACACAAGCAGACTATGTCCAGTGGCCTTATTCACTAGGCCACCAGGGCACACCTGTTCCCTTTTCTGAAGTTACCTGATGACAAATGAAGGGAATGTGGGGAGAATCCTAAAAATCTTGAACACAACCACCTGTATAGGAGCGAGGTTAGTAGACTGCTACAGGGCTGAATAGCGGAACATAATTAGTATGTAACGATGCATCCTTTATGGCCTCCTCAGGGGAGGTCTCTAGTGGTGACCACTGACAAAGTGCACAGATGGTCCATTCAAGTTTGCAGCTGACAAAACACTAGAAAAGATAACTAACCCACTGGCCCTGAGTATGTAGACATTGACAAAGTTCTCTGAAAGGTTAGAATGATGGGCCAAAAGAAACAAACTCACAACCTGAAAGGATAAATTCCTCATTTGAGCCTTGCCTCCTCCTCTGTCAGAGGAGGGAGATAATCCTGACCCCTGGGCTAGGATAATTAAGTAGGATGATGTATTAAAGATGAGCAAGAGTATTCACAGAAGAGTGGTAATCCTGAAGGTGAGAAATTTTGGTACTTAGACAATTTAGGTATATTGTATCCATTTTCAAATAATGGTGGCATGAGTAAACCATTTAAAAAAATGCAAATTCAGTTTTTTAAAAATCATTAGTGGAGCACCCTAATGACTGCTAGTGGTGGCTCAGGTGTTAAGTCTATACCTCTGGCTGGCATAGCCCATGTAAAACCCAAGGATCCTAGTGCACCTGAGTAGAACAGCAGTTATGCTGCTGCCTCTGGTTGAATGAGGTCCACATACATTCTAGAAAACAGAGCTCGCGTCCCAGGGCTGAGAAGAACAGTAGGATTGAAAAAAAAAAAAAAAAGGGGAATTATTCTCCCTCCTCTCTTCCTGCCTGCCTGCTAGCCTTCATTCCTACCTGCACCTTTACTTTTTTTTTTAAAGGGGGGAGGGGGTGCGTTCACAGCCTGGGAGAGGGGACAACTAGAATGAACAATGGAAAGTTTCTTCCTCCTCTCCCTTCCTGCCTGCTTCCTTCCTATTAAAAAAAATCAGCAGTATGAGTACTGGATAAGAGAGAGCTGACATACTAGGTATTGATTTTTTAAAATAGCTCTTATTATTATTATTTACATATAAACATATATCTATATAATATAAATATACTATTTTTTATATATATATATATATATATATATATATTAGAGGAAGGAAGAGGAGGAAAAAGCATTTTCATGTATTTGTTCACTTCTGGTTGTGTCCCACCCTGTTCCCCACAGTCCCTGGTCACCTGGGTTTTAATCTCTGCCTCAGGCACTGAGTTAACATCTGAGCCACCACAGCATGAGCCAAAAGCAATTCTTTTTTTAAAAAAAAAAAAGAAAAGGAAAGGTGCAGGCCGAAATGAAAATGAGCAAGCAAGCATGAAGGCAGTAAGAGGAGGAAGAAGCATTTTTATTTTTATTTAATTTTTTTTAAAGGAAAAGTATAGGCAGGAATGAAGGCAAGCAGAGGCAGGCAGGTAGGCAGGCAATAAAAGAGAGGAGGAAGAAATACTTTCATTTATTTTTATTTAGTTGTTTCTCTTGGTTGTTCCCCAAACCCCAAGATGCAAACCCAGGTCCTTGGAATGCATGAGGACCATGATGGGACAGAGGTGGCGGATTTAATTTCTACTCCAAACAGGCACATCATTTGTTCAAAGCATATTTCCTTGGTAAGATTTGCAACAAAAGTTAACAAGCTATCTTAAATTTAAGCAGTATTCACAAAGACAGTGCTTAGGTTAGCAGAATGATTCAATTACTAAAAAGACACAAACCTATACATAACCTTGAAATACATACATCAAGTTCTAACAAGGTACCTCTCTAGTGGGGTGACTAAGACTTGTAAGGATCTAGGTGGAAAAAAATCCATTTTAAAACAATGATTGGAATAACCGGAAATGTTTAGCCTGCAGAATTCAATATTAAAAGGTCCACTATGGCAGTTTTCAAGTATCTGTACAGTCTTTGCTGTCTTTGTAGTTCTAGAAATGGTTTCTTTTAAAAACAAACAAAAAATACCATCATAGGGTCAGATTTCATCTCAATGTTAGGAAGTCTCTCCCTCACCCCACCCACACACCTTCCAAAAATAACAAATAACAATTTCATCTCATGCCATTTATGCAAAGCTTAAGTTGTTTGATATATGGGGGAGGAGTGGGTGGACTGAATTAGAAGGCTGTTAAGGTCTCTTTCAAGGCAGTCTGTGCTGAGCTTTAAGGCCACAATCAGAAGAAAACCAACAGACTGTTGCCCAAGGTCCAGCACAGTATCTGGTCAATGAATACACGTTTGGAGAAGGGAAAAATGAGAAGACCATAGCATTTGACCTAAGGGGCTCACTAGTTATTTTCACAGAACTTGCAGCTCAAGAATGATAGATAAGACATGCCCTGTAGGCCGTATGCATCCCAAGGACCTGGGTACATGTCTCAGGCAGCGCAGAACCACCAAGATGTACAACAAAATTAATACAAATAGGTGCTTCTTCCTCCTCTCCCTTCCTGCTTGCCTACTTGTCTTCATTCCTGCCTGCTTTCTTCCTCTTAAAAAGAAACAAAACAACAAAAAACATAAGTCAAAAAGTGGACTAAATCAGGAGCAGGTGGCCAGTAGACCCTAGCTGAATATGTTAAGTTGAAAACCAGCTAATGTTAAATTATTTTTTTTTTAAAGCTCTCCTTCTGAAAATGTTTATCAGGCAAAAAAAAAACTGTCTTATAAGATGACAAAAAAAAAGTCTGAAAATGCTATGTCCCCAAATATTTCTTGTTTTTTTGTTTTTGTTTTTTTTTTAATTTTTGTGTTAAGGAAAGGTGCGGGCAGGAATGAAGGTAGTTAATAGGCAAGCAGGCAGAGAGAGAGAGGAGGAAGAAGCACTTTATTTTTCATTTTTAATTGTTCACACTGGCTGTCCCTCCCTAATAGCCTCCGTCCACCCCCCCACCCCGCCCCACCCTGCTCCAGGGACAGGGACTCAAACCCTGGGGTATGTAGCCTGTGTCCTGTGGAGGCGATTGACCTAACTACTGCTCCACCAGGGTACATTGCCCCCAAATATTTCTTTAAAGCAGTCAAAAAGGAAAAAATAATCTTCGTTGTACTTAAGGGCAGTTTCTTTTCAATCACATGTAGCAATAGTTAATTTATCTTTAAGAAGTTTTTTGTTGTTAAATGATTCTATTTAAATTAAAAACACATCATTAGCAAACTGCCTAAAATTTTAAAACGAGGCAGATTTTGAAATAGACTAGGTCTGTGTCAGAAACTGTATTTTAATAAGTTCTCCAGATAAGTTTTAAGCTCATCATTTATTTTGAGGATCACTGCCTAGAATAAAGGCATCTGTCCAAGGAGGGCCTTGCTCTTGTGGGTTTCCCCATCTAGAGTGTCTAGATCTTTACTTTCATGGCAGGCACCTGCTATTCAGACTCAGCTCAAAAGTCACCGCCTCACAAGTGCTCTCCTACCACTCACTCCATCCACCAAACCCATTTTATTTTCAGAGCAAATATTGCTACAACTAAATTCCTCCCCCAGCCAACTTTTTTCCACTGCCATCTCCACCCCAAGTGGAATACCAGTTTCACCAACAATAATATTTTCTGTCTTGCCCATCATTCTTATTCCTGATTCCTAGAATTAGTCTCTGGTACAAAGTGATGATCAACCAATATTTGATTTATAAAACCAACAGCCCATTTCCAATAATGGATATCTTTTAGTTCTTCAGACAATTCACACCCAGTAAATATAATCCTCCAAGTTCAACAAAAGTAGTTAAGTGCTTACAGTCTTAATCAGAATCAGCAAATACTACATTCAAGATTGGGAAGCACTAGGTTATACAATAACTGCAAGCCTGGAATCGAAAACAAAAGGTATAACAAAAATCTGCACAGCTTTTTTCCACTAATAATTCCATAAACAGTAAATAAAAGAGTCCATTAAATATTTTACTCATGTAAGCCATGAAATGCAACTGCGGAAAGCTTCCCTCTGGGACATTCCTGGGAAACAGAAAGATCAGTTAAATTACATGTGCTAAAAGTAATCTTTGGCTTATATTATTTTGTAAATCAAAGTTATCACCATAAATATTTAAAGTGCACCCTGGTGGAGAAGTAGTTTGGTCACCTTTAAGTAGTGCAGTCCACCTGCATCCTAAGGACCCAGGGTTTGCATCTTGAGGTCACAACCAAGATGAACAAATAAAATAAAATGTTTCTTCCTCCTCTCTAATCATCTTCATTCCTGCCTGCACCTTTCCTTTAAACATTTTTTTTTAAATAAAAACTTTAATCTATAATCACATTGAATGGGTAATAATCCCAACATTATCTTTAGAGGAAAACAAAAATTTTGTCTTTAACAAAACGCAGAAAACTTAGAGAAGACCACAGGGATTAATCAAAAGTTGAGCATGTGGGCGCACCCTGTGGCTCAGGAAGCCCAAGGGCAGACAAAAAGCCCAAGGCACATTCAAACAAACAACCCAAACTTTCCAAAACTGGTTCTGGAGTTGGAATGTTAGAATGCTGCTCTCCAATAAACCTCTGATTAGCTGAAGCAGTTTTGGAGATGGCCCATTGTAAGACGTTTCCCTCTCCAGCTGTTTACTCACCTTTTTTAGAAAAAAATTAAGTACTGTAAGATTTACCGTTTAGTTATTGGGATACTTATATTTTGTGAAATACAAAAGGCTTTCAGCACAGTTACTGTGCACTGCCCCTCATTCCTCTAAATAGCCTGGAAGCTGCCGCAATCTCGCTCTCGCGCTCGCTCTCCATCACCTAACAAAGGAGGCACCGAAACTAACTGAACCACAAAAAAACAAAAGCGTTGCTCTGTCTGAGGAAACAGCTATTACTTGATTCCAAAATTTAAAATATGCATTTTATAACTCCAGTTAGAGAATTCTTCCTATGTAAATAGAAATATGTCTAAGTATGATGCAAAAAGAGAAAGCGTAGTTTGAGAAATCTACCTGTTTAGAAAGAACCCGTTTTCAATCACAAGAATCGCCAGAAGGGCCTTCATGGGAAGGACTTCTCTTTTCCAGGGATCCCAATAACACACCTGTTGTGCGTGAGGGCCACACACGAACCTGGAAGGCACATTCCCCAGCGGGCAGTTTGCCCAGCGAGACCCGGGACCAGCCTGAGGATGCGGCGGCTTCCCCTCGGACTCCGTTGCTTAAGCAGGCAGACGACCGGCTCGAGGTGCTCCTCCAGCCCCAAGTGCAGAGGCCATTTTGGCCCCTAACCCACCTCTCCCCGCACACTTCCTCCGACGCAGCAAATGTCGGCAGGCTGCGCGCGGGGCTGGCCCTTCCCTGGAAGTCTCGAAACAATGCGGCCAGGCCGGATCGGGTCCCAGGGACCGGGGCCCCGCGGCGCCCTGGGGCGGCCGGTGCAGCGCGCGCGCTCGCCAAGCAGGGACCGCCCGAGGCAGTTCCGCCCACCTGGCGGCGGCCTTTTGGTCACGGGTGAGAATCCGAAGCGTGAACAGCTTCCCTCGAAGTACAGCCTCACTCGACATTAAATCCCCGATCCCCCCAGATTAGAGCGACGCGGGCTCACACAAGTCCCACCGGCCGGTCGGCCCACACCAAGACTCCAGGAATATTTCACCGATTAACCCCGCCACCGCTTCTCCCCGGAGACCCAAAGGAGTGGGGTGGGGGCGGAAATGATGAGCTGTCCCCACCGGGGTTCTCAACTGACCCGCCTCGGTTCGTAAACTGCCCCCGGCTCGGAAACCCCGAAGCGCCGAGGGCCGCACCCCTCTCCCTGGAGGACCCCACCTCCCACCGCCCCAAACCGCAGCCCGGAGAGCCCAGCCCAGGTTTCTCACTGTTACCAGCCTACCGCCGCAGTGAAGTGAAAGGCTGCCCTGCGCTGGGAGCTCTCAGTGTTTCCGCCGAAGAAGCTGAACGACAGTGCCAAGGGGTCCCTCACCTCGAGAGGCAGCCTCGCAGCGTGGCAGTCTGCGCACCCCGGCCGCTCCTCGAGTCCACGCCCCGGGGCGAAACCGCCACGGAAAGCGGCACGGGGCGCCCCTACCCCCGCCTCCCGTCCCGGAGGCTCCGCGGTCCAACCCCGGGGGGACTCCGAAGCGAGCGTGCACCCCCGGCGCAGCGCCAATTTTCACCTAACTCACAGCAGCGAGGCCCGACCCACCCCGGACGCCGGGAGCCAAGGAGCGCGCTCACCTGGCGGGCGCACCTGACGCTGTGCTCGCCGCCGGCACGCAGCCCGCGACTGGGCAGAGGACTCAGCCCTCCTCCTCCGCCTCCCCACCCCCAGCCGCCAGCCCCGGGGCATGCGCACCAACGCCCGGTCCGGCTGCGGGTGGCCGTGCCCGAAGTCGTCGATCCCCACCTGTTGCGCTGTGCGCGGGCTCCTCGACTCTGTAGCCTGCTCGCTGGAGTCCCGCCGCCACTACCAGAGGAAGGAGAAAGGTGGAGTCGACACCAGCGAGAAGGTGTAGTGTGGCCGCCTCCTCCCTCAATGACCCATTCACCTGAAACTCGGGTGGGAGGGAGAGAAGTGGAGACAGAGGCGGGAGGACCTGGCGCGTCTTCGCACACCCTCGCAGCGCGCCAGGTTAAGGCAACAGTGCGGTGTTCCGCCCAGAGTGAGCAGGGCCCCAAAGCAGAGGAGGGGCGGGTCTTCCTGAGAGCAGGGGTGGTCCTGGACCACCCTGGGGCGCGCTTGGAGCCCCGCGGGTTTAGGAGATGTTTGGCATGGAGAAACAATAAGGCTGGAGGAAGTGTTTTCCTCCTGAAGAGGGCCCAAGGGGGTTCAGCCCTGTGGCTGGAAAGACATCTCAAATTAACACTTTTCTGCTCTAAAAATTTGGTTCAAGTTCTGTTGGAAAAAAGCATCCAGATACGGGAGATTTTTCTCGTCGTGAGTTAGGAGCTGTTTCTGAATCTCGAGATCCAAAGAAAAGATTACTGAGTGGTTCAATGAAGGCAAAGTATTGTACATGCTAAGTTGGTAAACTTGCCTTGTAAATTAAGTGCGCACTTCGGTATACGTTAGTGCCACGTTAGGGTCCTCTGCCTCCACTCCGCAAATTTAACTATGTTGGAGAGTCCGCTCTGGGCGGAAATTTAAACTTCATTCTCTTTGGCTTAATTCTGTGTGCTGTATTAAATTTTCTTTTCCAAAAGAGTGTTCACTTAGGAAAACTACACTTAATGATGTGTAACTTGTATATAGCTATACTGTATTTCAATTGAAAAAAATTGTACGGAGGTGACAATTTTAGTTCTTGGAATTTAACTGTCTGCATTGAAGACTGGAATTTAGATTTCTTATATCCTGCTTCAGTTTGTGTTCCATTCTGGAATGTCAGCATTATTAATGCATTTCTGTTCAATCCCACCCACTTTTCTGCCTTTAAGTTGTTAGAGATGTGATTCTCCCATATATTAACTCTCAAGGCATAATTCAATACATAAGGAAATAAAAGCATTATATAAATATAAGATATGTTAAAGGATGACAGCCTCAACGGGTAGTTAAACTAATTGGTATTCATCATGGAAGTCATTGCTATAATTGTTTTGATATGACTGAAGTTTTTGAATGATGCTGTTTAAATTGCTATTGTTAATACTGGGGCAGTCAGGTTAATCCTCTTAATGTTCCCTGTCATATTACTAAAATCTCCAAACATTCCACCCGGTTTATAATTCAATAAGGGAACATTGCCTAATGCTTTCAGATTTATAAACACATGTCTATTATTTTATAATTTACTTCGGCATATTTTGAAGAGAAGATTTTTCCTACTTTTGAAAATGAAAATATATTTCACATACCATAATATTCACCCCTAATTTTAAAGTGTACATGCAATTCAGTGATTTTTAGTGTATTCACAAGGAAGTGCAACTGTCACTGCTATCTAATTCCAGATTATTTCCCTCTGTCCAAAAAGAAACCCTCTACGAATTAACAGTAATTTCCCATTTCCATTTGCCTCTAGATCCTGACAATCACTAATCTACTTTCTGTCTCTACTGAATTGCCCATTCTGGTTATTTTATAGGAATGTATGATACAAAACGTGGCCTTTTGTGTCTGCCTTCTTTTACTTATTATAATGTTTTCAAGGTTCATTCATATTGTAGCACCTGTTTTATTCTTTTTTGTGGCTGGATAATATTTCATTGCATATATATGCCAATTTTGTTTAAACCTTCTTTGATTGATGGACTTTTGGTTTAAGCCCACTTTTTGGGTATTTTGTATAATGTTGCTATGAACATTCACATATGAATTTTTTTCTTAAGCTTTTTGTTATTTTAAGTAGCTGACTTATGCATATTATTTTTCTTACTCCTACACTAAACCTAAAACCCAAAGGTATTTTGTTTTAGGACAGGTTAGTGATCATAATTTATTAGCTTTCCTTATTCATTTATTCAACAACCATTTTCTGAGTGCTTATCAAGTGCACAGTAGTGAACAAACCCCCAAAATCATTAATGAAGCTTTCTTTTTGACTGCTGATGAAATTGTATATATGGAATAAGGATTTATTAAGTTGAACTATATATATCTATGAAACTGGAAGTAGTAGGTAACATTAACTAAAAGAATAATTTAATAAGTTCAACTTACTAAGTTAAATTTCTGTTGGGATGAATTTTATTCCATTCAGACTAACTTTTCAAACAATGTTCACAACATTAAAATATCTAAAATCTGTGTTCTTTTGATTATTGACTAATAATATTTATATTACATAGTAGTTGAAAATGTTAAGAAAAAAAACTAGGCATGCCTTGGTGGAATAGCAGTCAGGTCTGCTGCCTTTGGACGTGGGTTCGCATCTTGAATGGGTATGAACAGGATGTACAGCGAAAATAAAATTGCTTCTTCCCCTTCTCTCTGCCTCCTTGCCTACCTGCCTTCATTCCTGCCTGTATCTTTCTTTAAAAAAAATAAAATAAAATCCAGCCTTAAAACCTAGACACGTTATTCTTCAGTAGCAAAATAAAATTGGTTGAATGCTAAATGATGCCATGCTTAATGTAATCATGCTGTGTAATCATATATTATAACAAAAGTTTAATTGCTTTTTGGCAACTCGCAGTAAAATTATCAGCTGTGATCCACTCTTGAAAACTATTTGATGAAAATCCTCAAAACTTGGAAACAAATTAAAAGCAATTCTCAGAGGACTCATGGTTAGAAATTGATTTTAGCTACTATCAAATGAATAAGATAAAAATATTTTCCCCTTTTTATTGTAAAAGAGAAAGTCAAGAGCTCAGAATATGATGTCAGAAGTTTGTGATCAAATCTTTGTTGCCCTATTAACTGAGTGGGATTAGTGGTTAAGGGAAGTTAAAGTTTATAAGTCTCATTTTTCTCCATTGTAAATTTGGGATAATGATAAGTGTACTGTCTTTATAAGATTATCAGAAGGCACATGGACCATTCACCAAGATACTCTTGGCGACAAAATAAATCTTGATACATTTAACAAGTCATTGCTGTGTCCTATCTGCCTGAAACAGTCCCTACACACTATATTTGTTGAATAATTGAATGAATATAACCCTGATTCTCAAATGTAACATATCTGTGAGATGGTATCCATTTTTCAGATAGTCTTCTACCATTGTGAAAACAGCCAATTCCTTAATAGTATGGCAAGGTGTACTAGTATGAGGTCTTCCAGGGGAAAAGAAACGAGATTAGAACACTTCCACTCTGACTCACTTGCTTAATGAATGAATTCAATGACTGTTATTTGCTCAAGGGCCATTCAGTTTGGATTGCTGAAAATCTGGCCAGAAGGGTGTCCAGCTTCCTCCACAGCCCCCAATCATGAATAGGGAGGCTCCCAGTCCAGACTGACTGTTTCCTTGGACAGATTGATGAAGCAATTTATGGGGATGTCAACAGGAAGGTGATTTCAGGCAGGAGGGGTCACTTGGTGAGTGAAGTTCTGTTGCCACAATTCCTGTGTGTTAAGCAAGATGCTACCAAAGGAATCCAAGGTTAAAAAGTCAGCACCTGAACCAGAACTTCAACCAGTGGAATAATAATATTCATAGTAATCTTGTGCCAGGCCCTGTACTAAGTGTATTATGAACTTTTTATATTTGTTTTTATAAAAATCTTATACTGTATTATTATTGTTTTCCCCATTTCTGGAAAACAAGCTCAGAAATTTATTATTTGCTCAAGGTATCAGATAAGTGGTAGAATTCAAACACAGGTCATCTAATTTCAGAACTACTGTCCTACTAGTTTTACATACTTTAGGACTGATTTTCATCTCTTAAAAATATCCAAATTTCTTTCTTTTTTAAGGAAAGGTACAGGCAGGAATGCAAGTGAGCAGAGACTCACAGGTAGGAAAAGAGAGAAGGCAGAAGCACTTTATTTTCTTTAGTTGTTCATCTTGGTTGTTCCTTTCAGATCCAGGTCACAAACCTGGGTCCTTGGGATGTATGTGGACTGTGCCGGCTGCAGGCAGCTGACCAAACCACTACCCCACCAGGGCATGTCATGGAGATACTCAAATGTCTTTAAAATGCCCATAGAAAGATTTCAGGTGCAACAGAAGAAATAATCCTAAGAAAAAGGTACAATGGATTCATATGGATGAGAATTAATAATTAGAGCTGCTACCACAACATAGCAAATCTTTCAAACAAAATATTGAATAAAATAAACACATGCCTCAAATACAATATGATTGCATTTATATAAAGCTCAAAAGTACAAAACATTAAGCTACATCCTTTGGATATTTATACATAATGGGCAAAACTACAAAGAAAAGCAAAGAAATTATTAAAAAGTCAAGTTAGTTACTGCCTCAAGGAGAAAAAGAGTGGGAAGAGAAAAGCAAAGATATTCTTGGGGTGTTGGTAAGAGTCTGTTTCTTCACCTGGATGCACATCATGTGGCTTTTAACCTTAGAACAATTTATTAAACTGTAAACATATTTTGTGTACTTTTTATAGGAATTTATATTTTATAGTAAAAATTATAAAGAATATGGCTTAGAGGTATTCTTACAGGTATAGCTCTATATCTAGGTGTTTTATGAATAACATTCTTTAAATACCAGTAGAAAATAACTCTATAGGATCAGAGTTAGTTGAGGTCATCATCTGAAGGGTGGAAAGCGAGGGTTTGGGTCTAGGGCAGAATATTGTCACAATTTTATGGATGACGCAGAGCAAGAGGTTTGTAGCTTTTTTAAAAAAATTGCATCAGTCATCCACTGCAGTGGAAAATTGGCCTTGCTGTGTCTTTCAGGAATAAGCTTTCCTGAATCTTTTAAGCTCACAAAAGGAAAGGAAAAAGTAAATATTAACCAAGACTGCAAATACTGTGTTCTCATAACTAATTTTAACTTCATGGACCTCATTGCCTCCTGTGTTTCCCACCCCCCC